>OY728138.1:463700205-464300205 GCA_963277665.1 Viscum album
TAAAAGGATGGTTGACCTCAGCGAATTATGTGCAATTGAAGCATTTTTCTCGCATGTGGAGGAATTTTTTTTCAAGCATGACAGCTCCTGGAATATCGTGCGAGAACAGTCCATACGGAATGGGGGACCCGCAGGGTTTTTATAGGTGCTGAGTGTAGTTTCCGCACAAGTGCAAAGACCAGATTACGAGCTCAGGTTGGTTTTTCATGCCGCTCCAATTTTGCACACGCTCTATACCTAGGGAGTCGTGCATCTCATTGTTTCCCTCAAAATATGACATTTGAGGACCCTCTTCGATCTAATTCCGAGTGGGGGAATTTTTAGATGCTGAAAACCACTCAAGAGCTGAAGAAGGTTGGGGCACGACAATGAGAATCCATATTTGGAACCAAGGATCCATCCCAAGGGGCCCGGAAGGGCGACGTGAAAAAAAATCTCAGGGGTGAGAAAAAATATGTCCCGTGTGAAAAACATCGGGATTTGTGAGAGTTTTCTTTATGGGCGTGACACTTTGCATGAAAATGCCCCGCATGATTGAAATGTCTTGCTACAGATGCCGGGTGGAGAAATATTTTGTGTCGGCTTGTTCTTCACGCATACTCGCGGTCTTGAGCTCCTTTAAATAGAAGAACACCCCTTTGACTTCCATGATGAAGAATTTGAACCATCTCTCCTATGTGAAATTTGTAACACCCCAAGCTTCCACGGTACGTTTCCCTTCGAATAATGCAATGGCATGTATTTTACGCAACTTCGAGATTTTAACACACCACAACCAGTCCAACTAGCCGTTATGAATAGTAATACCTACTTTTTAAAATTTTATAAATTATATCTCTCAAAATGGACTTCGTTTTTGGATTCGGAATATCGAAATTAGCCTAGGGTGAAATTTTGGTACTTTTCAGATAACTTTCATATTTTGATGAATAATGAAAATTACTAAATTTTAACTAAAAATAAATTTTTTAATCAAAATAATTAATTGTGATAAATTATGAATTTGAGTGGTTTTAAAGTATATTTAGAATATATTTTTACCATTTAATAAAAATTGGGTCATTGAACATAATTTCACATTTAAACAAGACATAAACAAGTGTCAATCTTTTGATAGTTATTATCTCTTAAAAACACGTTTTTTGTTTTAACAACGGGAATTAATTTTAAATTAATTTCTTCCACTTATGTATTTTGAATTTGGAAAAATGTATTCCATATTTGGAATCAGGATGTTCAAATTGTGTAAATAGGTAACTTTTACTTTTAGATATTTTGGATAATTACTTCGGTAAATATTTTATTTACCATGGTTAAAGGGTAAATCCGGTAAACAAGGGTTAAAACAATAATATTATAATTATACTAAATTACCCTAAAATGTGTCTTAACCCTATTGGTTGATACATGGTCGACCCTGGGAATATTTGGGTCGATTATGGGACCCCATGGATCCACTTGTAAGTGATAGGGACACTTTATTTTAATTAAGTTAAGATGAATACAAAAATGACACAAGCATATATCTTTTAACAAAACAATTGTTACATAGGGTTATATATGTTGGATTTTAGACTATAAATATTAATTAGAAATATAAAAATATTTCATACATAATTATATTTTATTTATAATTTTTAAACATTAAATAAGTTAATTTATTTATGACACAATTGTGATGCAGTAATTACCATAATAGTGAAAAATTAGAATAATTGATATTATAAATACCCAAATAAATATAATTTGAGACTTTTATTGAATTAAACTAATTTTATAGGTTAATATGACATATTATTATTGATTTAATTAACTTTGTTCGATGTAAGAATTCTTTTATGTGTTTCACAAAAATCAACTATTGAATAGTGTCAAAATTGACATAAAAGAGTTTTTAAAACAAATATTATATTATTAATTGATATTAAATTCATAAAAATTAACAGTTTGGCCAAGAGACTTATATCATGATATTTATATCATTAATGGACCACTTGGGGGTCGCTTGGATGTATATAGTATGTTTATTAACTATATAATATAAAAATACAGAGTGACATAGTAAATGTCAAACTAATTAACTAAGAGTTAAAACTAAACGATAAGGTTAATATAGTGACCCAAACCTGTCAAAATTCTATTGGATGAATGGGTTTTGATTTATCCCCACCATAAACTTTGAATAATCTACTTTGGATCCATTAGAAACCGAATATGAATTTATTATAAATTAATATTTCTAGATTTTCCAAAGGTGCCCCTCACCCCTCTTATAAAAGGGCACTCCTCCTTCTCATTTCTTCACACCATCAAAGCCTTTTGGTTCGGCCAAAACCTACCCAAATACTCTTTCAATATCCCTCACTACAACCTAGAGTCCTTATTTTTTTCATAAAGCCAACCTAAGGAGCCCTTTTGATCAAATCAAAAGGAAGAACTCGAAGAAGAGCTAATATTTTCACCACCCCTTTTCAAGTTCCTTTCTTCTTCCACTTCTTATTTATTTGTTATTACCATTATAAAATAATAACCCCAGTATCATATATATATACTGTTATGTTATTATAAATATGTTACAACCATATTCAGTATTCTATCCATCCTTTGAATAACATGTCACCATACGTGCGTACGTACGGATTACCGTCTCCACATCGTGGTGTAATTGTTATTCAATATATTATTATTTGGATGAGTATAATAATGATGTGTAACTCATTTAAATAATAAATATAACATTATAATTATTCTTTATATATGATATACCATCCAATTATATATTATTTTAATATCAAAAGAATGATATTGTCCCTCGTGCGTACGTACGGACTACCGTCTCCAGGAACGTGATGAGATTCATTCTCCATCATATCCATTCAAGTATAATTATAATTTGATGGTTTAAAAATAGTATCTAAGGACTTTATATCATTCTAGATATGAATTATATACATCCCATTAATGACAAATATGGCTCACATAACAAATAATATAAAGTAAAATGAACCCGTTAACACCCGAAATGACGATAATTCTAAGATATTATTAACAAATCAATGTTAAAAGATCATATATGATATCATATTAAAGTAAATTATTCTTGTATAATTCAATAACAATAATTTCACCATTATATAGGAGGTTAACCTACCATCGACCAAGGAAAAAGTACAAAGTAAGGGGTTTCTTAACTCACTCTTAATTTCGTGAGAATTCCATTGTTCACCACTTAATTATTGCATGTGGTGTATGTGTACTGCCCATGATTGTATTAATTGTGTAATATAAGTTAATTTATGGGTATTTACATCATCATGTTATGATCCTTCTTTCATGGGTGTATGTTTTGTAAGTTACCTAATCGATAAGGGAATTTGAGATTTCAATTTCCACTCATTTGGCTTTACGCATATTTCATTGATTATATTACCCCAAGATTATGTGTGGAATCACTATTCATTTGATTATGTCATAATTTCCACTCCCCTTTTTGTGGATATACTTTTGATACACATAATCACTCCATTGATAATTCTCAAGTCATTGATATGAATTTGATAAGAGTAATTTTAACACATTCTCCATTTGTTGAGTTAAACATCCATTTTGTTGGTATTGTTTTTGTAAGAATATGTGTGAATATCCTTTGATTTTTTTACACTGAATATCCAATCATATTTAGTGTATTTATATTTGTCACACATAATTATGTCGTTGATTTATCCTTAACCTAAGGATACGACCTTTATGAGAGATTTCATCTCAATTTACATTCCATTGAGACTTCTTTGTTGATATACACCAAGTCACTTTTATGTGGTGTATATAATGTACTTTGACATAGTATATCATGAATCCCTTTATTTTCATGATATTACAATATTTTTATTTCCTCAATTATTTGTATTCAAGTGTCTCTCTTTTGGTTAGAATCTCTAACTAAAATACCATTTTTAAATGTTTTAAAGACTTATTCATCTAAATATTTCTCATTAATGTCCATGTTTTAAAAATGGTTTTAAGGATTTATTTATATGGACATTAATGTTTAGAAATTAAAACTCCTTTTAAAAAGTTTAAAAGTGGTATGGGACACTTTGATTTAAAAATAATTTTTTAAATGGCTTCTTGACAAATAGTGTGACTTTTAAATGATTTCAAGAAAAAGGGGGATATTTCTATCAAATAGTTTTGATGATTGTTTTCATCTATGTCAATATACTTCATTATTGTTGATTGATGATAATATGATACAATACAATCTTCCATATTGTATCAAATGAGTTATGTTTGATTGTGGATGTGCTATTTTTATACCATTCATGGTTTGTGGTTGAAGTATTGACATTTCGTATGCTAGTTTTAATACGAATGTTTATGTTATGTTTAAACCTGTTCATATAAGGAATGCATTAGACTTAATAAGTGATGGGTGGAGCCCGATATAGCTCCTCGATGCATCGGTAGGTCTCATGAGACAAACTAGTGTCTTGGCACAAGGCCTTGGCAAAATCTTATTTGTAGTCTTGGCACGAGGCCTTGGCTATGTGGTTATGATAGTCTGACATTATGCATTCCATAATTATGAAAGTCGTTATTGATATTGCATGTGATCATTCGACTAGTAGAATATCCATGTGAGTAAGTAAATTGCATTATTTCATTTTACCCTTTCCATTTTACGCTGAAGTTCAAGTTTAAAAGGATTTTGTTTTATTTATAAATTGCCTTAAGTGTTTATGCTTATCTATGAAAGCTTCTGCTGTAATGTTATCCTTACTGAGCATCTGAACTCACCCCTTTCAATGTTTTATTTTACCCAGGATTATGAAGAAGTAATTTATGAATGACCTGCAGGGATAGTATGAGGGGATATGAAGATAAGATGTTTTTTTATGATGTAATGTAAAATTTTATGAATGTATCTAGTGTTTCCAAGGATACTAAACTAATCGGTCATTCAATATTTGATATTTCTTGTGATCATGACAATGTTATTTAATAATGCACCGACTCTAGGTAACTAGGGTCGGGGCGTTACAGTTGGTATCAGAGGAAGTTTAGTACAAACCTTGGAAGCTAGATTTAGATAAACTCTGATTAGAGCACGTAGACCTAAGATTAACTTTGAGAATTAGTATAGAAGAACATCCTAGAATTTTGGTATTGTAGAGATTTTGTGAGTTTTCCGAGCAATACATCCCTGTCTGGATACGAGCAGGTAGAGGCAGCTCTGGCACAGATGTACCTAGGGGTAAAACCTGAAAACACCGCTTTGAGCTAGACTCGAACGTGAACTGGTGCACGACAACGGGCCTTGCTGCACTTTTAGTTACGACACTCCTGGGGGGATATGCTTAGGATAATTTAAATTTTCTTTACAAACTGATTTAAATAATATATATAAGATGAGAGTAAATGACCTTGGTTAATCCTAATATGTTTCAAATTGAGAATATGGTGACATGTTAATCTCTAAATGATTTTATGACTACTGTTACTCACAAAATGATTTCTGGTTTTAGTCAATGGCTGGAATCCAAGGAAGTCATAGTGACTTTGAGAATGATGTACAAGGTGGGAATGGTGGTGGCAATGAGAAACAAAATGGAATGTTGATAGACATAAAAGATATCGTCTTTATGCCAAATTAGTTTTCCAAAAATATGATCAATAACATATATATTAACAAACTCCCAGACTCAACAAGGAAGAGAAAGGTGATAAATGATAAGAGATCCAGCAATGGAGTCCATGGAGAAAAGAACCCTCAATTTTCATCATGCATGAAATGTGGAAGGAGACACCCAGGAAAGTGTCTCTATGGGACAACGAAATTCTTTACATGCGAGAAGGAAGGACATAAAGTGAAGAATTGCCAAAGAAAAATGAATAGTACTATGGAAGAAGATAAAAATTGTCCCAAGAGTCCATTTACAGTCATTTTCCATAAATGTAGGGGACCTGGCCATTACCCGAGTGAATGCCCGATTCTATAGGATATTTTCTTGGTCAAAAAAGAAGCTATGTGGAAATAAATGGTTGGAGAAATGTTTAAAAAGTATTAGTGCTCCTTATTGATGGGTTTACTTTGGAATAATTTTATCTTGTATTTTTAACCCCGCAGTTTTCCATGTGAGAATGATATTTGAGGAAGAATTTTCTCTTCTCTTGTGGATATAGGTATAAATAACCATTTGGTTTTATATGATCATTGGGGTTTGAGAGAATTATAAGTTATTATAATTTGGGATGAAAATGGAAGGTATGATATAAAATTTGTGGTTAAATTATTTTATTTTGAGGAATTTATCTCATTTTGGTAATATTATAAAATATAGTTTTTGAAAAAGGACAACACATAGACCGTGTGACAACCCGTCGCGTCGGACAAAGCTGTGGGAATCGAACCCACAACCAAAGTGCGATTGGGATTTATCACCTACCACTGGACTACGTGAAGTCCCTGGTTAGTGTGACTATTTTTTTTAGTTAAATGATTTTATTGATCAATAATATGTTTATTTGGGTTCTTTTGTCTTATCAAATGAATACCCTTAGTATAGGAAAATGATTTGGTGATTAAGTAATAAATGTTATTTTGGAAGATGTTCACTTTTTTTGGGAACACTATATGTCCAAGGAAAATAAAATACTATGGGATGTCATTAGAGTAGTAATGGAAGATTTTTATCTATGTTTTTATTGTGGATCTATAGTTATTTGGGTTATTTATGGAAATGATTAACCTATAATAAAGAATATGTGATTAGGTTAATTACTTTTAAGTATGTGACTTTAAGAGTAGATGATGTCATTTGAAGATACAATTTAACATGGAAGACTACATTCTTATAAGTTTTGGGTTTCAATATTAGTTTGGATTATATTGAAGGATTTTAAGGAAAATGTATTATTGAATAGTATTTATTTAACTTTGGGGTATTGTTGGTTTAATTTTAGAAATTAAGATTAGTTTTTTTTTCTCTAATGGAATATATATTTGGGGGATCATCAGATCTGATACTAACCATTTTTGTTTTTATTAATATCTAAAGACAAGTTAAATATATATTTTATCCTACATGGATCATGTATTTCTATAGAAGTTTATTCTATCTCTTTTATTGTGACCAAGTCTTCTTGAATACTCATTGTTCAAAAAAATAAGTTAATGGTAAAAAGTTATTAAATAATGAAACTCTACTTAAAAAGTAAGTATATATCTTTATGTTCTTAGTCAATATCATAAATTAATTCCTCGTCCTTATGTAATGTAACTTAAAACAAAAAATGTTGTCTGTTTACTTTCCTACTAGGAGACTAATGACCGTTTGTCCCAACACAAGTTTGTGGTTTTCTTATTGTTAACTTTCTCCTGATCATGATTTATATCCTTATCCATAAGAACTTTACACTTAGTTTATCATCAATATCCATGTTTTCCTACATGGAATCGGAGTATGGGTTATCTTGGATGACCTTTATACCTCTCTTTCTTTCTTTTAAAGTGATAGTTTTATTGACTCTTTTTCCGATGTGGGACTTTCCATTATATTCCCAAGCATAATATTAAAAATTGTGAGGATGCAATTTATTGAAGGAGGGGAGAATGTAACACCCCAAGCTTCCACGGTACGTTTCCCTTTGAATAATGCAATGGCGTTCATTGTACGCAACATCGAGATTTTAACACACCACAACCAATCAACCTATCCATTATGAATAGTAATACCTACATTTTAAAATTTTATAAATTATATCTCTCAAAATGGACTTCATTTTTGGATTCATAATATCGAAATTACCCTAGGGTGAAATTTTGGTACTTTTCGGATAACTTTCATATTTTGATGAATAATGAAAATTACTAAATTTTAATTAAAAACAACTTTTTTAATCAAAATAATTAATTGTGATAAATTATGAATTTGAGTGGTTTTAAAGTATATTTAGAATATATTTTTACCATGTAATACAATGTGAGTCATTGAACATAATTTCTCATTTAAACAAGACATAAACAAGTGCCAATCTTTTGATAGTTATTATCTCCTAAAAACACGCTTTTTGTTTTAACAACGGAAATTAATTTTAAATTAATTTCTGCCACTTCAGTATTTCGAATTTGGAAAAATTTATTCCATATTTGGAATCAGGATAATAAAATTTTGTAAATAGGTAACTTTTACTTTTAGACATTTTGGATAATTACTTCGGTAAATATTTTATTTACCATGGTTAAAGGGTAAATCCGGTAAACATGGGTTAAAAAAATAATATTATAATAATAATAAATTACCATAAAACGTGTCTTAACCATATTGGTTAATACATGGTCGACCATAGGTATATTTGGGTCGATTTTGTTACCCCATGGATCCACTTTTAAGTGATAGGGACACTTTATTTTAATTAAGTTAAAATGAATACAAAAATGACACAAACATATATCTTTTAACAAAAAAATTGTTAAATAGGGTCATATATGTTGGATTTTAGACTATAAAAATTCATTAGAAATCTAAAACGATTTCCTACATAATGATATTTTATTTATAATTCTTAGACATAAAATAAGTTAATTTATTTATGACCCAATTGTGATGCAGTAATTACCATAATAGTAAAAAATTAGAATAATTGATATTATAAATACCCAAATAAATATAATTTGAGACTTTTATTGAATTAAACTAATTTTATAGGTTAATATGACATATTAGTATTGATTTAATTAACTTTTTTTGAAGTAATAATTCTGTTATGTGTTTCAAAAAAATCAACTATTGAATACTGTCAAAATTGACATAAAAAAGTTTTTAAAACAAATATTATATTATTAATTGATATTAAATTCCTAAAAATCCACGGTTCGGCCAAGAGACTTATATCATGATAGTTATATCATTAATGGACCACTTGGGGGTCTCTTGGTTGTATATAGTAAGTTTATTAACTATATAATATAAAAATACAAAGTGACATGGTAAATGTCAAACTAATTAACTAAGAGTTAAAACTAAAAGATAAGGTTAATATAGTAACCCAAACCTGTATAAATTCTATTGGATTAATGGGTTTAGACCTATCCCCACCTTAACCTTTTAATAATCAACTTTAGAGCCATTAGAAACCGAATATGAATTTATTATAAATTAATATTTCTAGCTTTTCCAAAGGTGCCCCTCACCCCTCTTATAAAAGGGAACTCCTCCTTCTCATTTCTTTACACCTTCAAAGCCTTTTGGTTCGGCCAAAACCTACCCAAATACTCTATAAACTTCCCTCACTACAACCTATAGGCCTTATTTTAATCAGAAATCCAACTTAAGGAGCCCTTTTGATCAAATCAAAAGGAAGAACACGAAGAAGAGGTAATATTTTCACCACCCCTTTTCAAGTTCCTTTCTTCTTCCACTTCTTCATTGTTTGTTATTAGAATTATAAAATAATAACTCCAATATCATATATATATACTGTGATTTTATTATAAATATGGTACAACCATATTCAGTATTCTATCCATCCTTTGAATAACATGTCACCATACGTGCGTACGTACGGATTACCGTCTCCACGTCGTGGTGTAATTGTTATTCAATATATTATTATTTGGATGGGTATAATAATGATGTGTAACTCATGTAAATAATAAATATAACATTATAATGATTCTGTATATATGATATACCATCCAATTATATATTATTTTAATATCAAAAGAATGATATTGTCGCTCGTGCGTACGTACGGACTACCGTCTCCACGAACGCGATGAGATTCATTCTCCATCATATCCATTCATGTATAATTATAATTTGATGATTTAAAAATAGTATCTAAGGACTTGATATCATTCTTGATATGAATAATATACATCCCATTAATAAATAATATGGCTCACATAACAAAGAATATAAAGTAAAATGAACCTGTTAACACCCGAAATGACGATAATTCTAAGATATTATTAACAAATCAATGTTAAAAGATCATATATGATATCATATTAAAGTAAATGATTCTTGTATAATTCAATAACAATTATTTCACCATTATAAAGGAGGTTAACCTACCGTCGACCAAGGAAAAAGTACAAAGTAAGGGGTTTCTCAACTCACTCTTAATTTCGTGAGAATTCCATTGTTCACCACTTAATTATTGCATGTGGTGTATGTGTACTGCCCATGATTGTATTAATTGTGTAATATACTTTAATATATGGGTATTTACATCATCATGGTATGATCCTTCTTTCATGGGTGTTTGTTTCGTAAGTTACCTAATCAATAAGGGAATTTGAGATTTCAATTTCCACTCATTTGGCTTTACGCATATTTCATTGATCATATTACCCCAAGATTATGTGTGGAATCACTATTCATTTGATTATGTCATAATTTCCAGTCCCCTTCCTGTGGATGTACTTTTGATACACATAATCACTCCATTGATAATTCTCAAGTCATTTATATGAATTTGATAAGAGTAATTTTAACTCATTCTCCATTTGTTGAGTTAAACATCCAATTCGTTGGTGTTGTTTTTATAAGAATATATGTGAATATCCTTTGATTGTTTTACACTGAATATCCAATCATATTTATTGTATTTATATTTGTCACACATAATTATGTCGTTGATTTATCCTTAACCTAAGGATACGACCTTTATGAGAGATTTCATCTCAATTTACATTCCATTGAGACTTCTTTGTTAATATACACCAAATCACTTTTATGTGGTGTATATAATGTACTTTGACATAGTATATCATGAATCCCTTTATTCTCATGATATTAAAAAGTTTTGATTTCCTAAATTATTTTTATTCAAGTGTCTCTCTTTTGGTTAGAATCTCTAACTAAAATACCATTTTTAAACGTTTTAAAGACTTATTCATCTAAATCTTTCTCATTAATGTCCATGTTTTAAAAATGGTTTTAAGGATTTATTTATATGGACATTAAAGTTTAAAAATTAAAAATCCTTTTAAAAAGTTTCAAAGTGTTATGGGACACTTTGATTCAAAAATCTATTTTTAAATGGCTTCTTGACAAATAGTGTGACTTTTAAATGATTTCAAGAAAAAGGGGGATATTTCTCTCAAATAGTTTTGATGATTTTTTCCATATATGTCAATATCCTTCATTATTCTTGATTGAGGTTAATGTGATACAATACAATTTTCCATATTGTATCAAATGAGTTATGTTTGACTATAGATGTGCTATTTTTATACCATTTATGGTTTGTGGTTGAAGTATTGACATTTCGTATGCTAGTTTTAATATGAATGTTTATGTTATGTTTAAACCTGTTCATATGAGGAATGAATTGGACTTAATAAGTGACGGGTGGAGCCCACTATAGCTCCTCGATACATCAGTAGGTCTCATGAGACAAACTAGTGTCTTCGCATAAGGCCTTGGCAAAATCTTATTTGTAGTCTTGGAATGAGGCCTTGGCTATGTGGTTATGATAGTCTGGAATTATGAATTCCATCATTATGAAAGTCGTTATTGATATTTCATGTGATCATTCAACTAGTAGAATATCCATTTGAGTATGTAAATGGAATTATTTCATTTTAACCTTTCCATTTTGTGCTGAAGTTCACGTTTAAAAGGCTTTTTTTTTAGTTATAAATTGCCTTAAGTGTTTATGCTTTTCTATAAAAGCTTCTGCTATAATGTTATACTTACTGAGCATCTGATCTCACCCCTTTAAATGTTTTATTTTTCCCAGGATTATGAAGAAGTAATTTATGAATGACCTACAGGGATAGTATGAGGGGATATGAAGACAAGATGTTTTTTTATGATGTAATGTAAAATTTTATGAATGTATCCAGTGTTTCCAAGGCTACTAAACTAATCGGTCTTTCGAGATTTGATATTTCTTATGATCATGCCAATGTTATGTAATAATGCACCGACTCTAGGTAACTAGGGTCGGGGCGTCACAAAATTCCTCTCTCGTGCACGCAAACATATGGATCTCAGGTGATGAATATTTCACACTAGGTCACCCAGGGGTCCGCTTTTGCGCGACCCCCCTCGGGCTTGATCTTCATCCAAATCCCTTGAAATCTTGCCCTCGTGCGCAATTCCTTCCAATTGCACAAAATCCTCTTGCCTCGCGTGTAAACCCTTCCAAATTTCGTGCCCGAACTGGCCCTTTCACGCTCGAACCCGATTGGGCGCCCGACCCAGACTTTTTCAGACGTGCCACTTAATTGCGCATCACCCCGACCGATTTCATTCCAGCGTGGTCTTTTTCATGCAAACATATCAATTGCACATCATCATGCCCCGTTTTCTCACAACATTCCCTTTTGTGCGCAAGCCTCCCGCCTTGTGCGCACGTGATGTCCCTCATCTGGGTATCATTTTCAGGCACCTCTCGTGCCCAAAGCACCTTCTCCACACACTCATTTTCCATGAAACCTCCTGGGTTCGCACAAAGTAACTTTAATGTTCCTTGTACTATACCACATATTGTGTTGATTCGCCTCATGCTTCTTCACATAGGCACGCTAACAGTTATTGCTTCTTCGCATATCCATGCTAACATGGGCCCCTGATGGTTCGCTCCATAACACCCCCTTTTTATGGCATTGATGGTCCCCTCTCTTCACCAAGGTGCATAGGGTACTAATTATGTAAGTCCTAGGGGTGTGGAGCAAACCCACCTCATCCAAGTTAATGGACGTTAAACAGCCAAGCACCATCATCCTCAGCACATGACGTCAAACTGTGACCTCTCCCCATGCATCATATGCGGGGTGCCCCATCTATGACATTATTTACACCCACTGGCCTCTATGGGAGTAAAATCATTCCTCACATGGAATGCGATCCTCTTTATTGGAATGGTGTCTGTCTGCGGGGAAAGGGCAACCACCCTAGTATAAGCCCCTAGCTTTCTTGTAGAAGGCAGTATCCTTGCTCCTCCTTTCTTCTTCTATCCCTAGGGCCAGCAAAGGGTGTGATGGAGAATGGTTCTCCCCCTTTCTTCTATCCCAAATCCCACTCCTATTGTGCTTTGTTGCCATTGGGCCTCTATCTTGGAGTAAGTCCCAACCTCTTCATGCTGCTAACCATGTGTAAGCCCCTGTTTTCTCTTTGGGAAGCTCCATGCATAAGTGTAGAGACCCGAAGCTTAACGTACATGGACATTACATTAGTTTTGCGGAATACTTAATACATAAGAAAAACAGACACACAAGGACCGTAATAGTTTAGTGTCTTTGGAAACTCAGAATAAAATCTTCTAATCGTGGTGAAAGATCTTCAACATCTCCCAATAAAGATCTTCCCTTTTTTTCTTACCTAAAACCTCTCTTTATATCCTGGGGAAAAGAAAACATAAAAGGGGTGAGCTCAAATTCCCAGTAAGGGTAAACATAGAGAACATAAAACAATCCATAAACATTTGAATGCAAAAATATGAACATAAAATCTAAACATCAAAATCTTGAGCAAAGACATAAATCATCGAAGTACATAAAGAATAGATCATAAAATAACATTAATCATGATAAAATAGCTTTGAAGTAAAACTTGTAATTGTGGAAACCATTAAGCACATGATATGATTTCCATATTAGCCAAGGCATTTCTGCCAAGACCATCTTAGTGGACAAAGTCCCTTTCTGAATCGAGTTCACTCCTCGTTCCAGTCTTGTATTACTGAACTGGTTTAACTTGTCGTTCCAGCCATGTCTATCTCATGAGATATAAATCTTTACCCAATTCATTGGAGGGAGATATAGGTCCCACCCATCTCATAATAAAATCATTCTTTCATGTGACACAAAATCATAAATCATACATCATTGCATAACCCATGTAATAAAAATGGGATTCTTAAACATCATGACATCATAAAACAATTCATATAATATAAGGGAATTCATAAAAATGATTCCATAACAACATAATAATATCAATGTAATAATAGGGATAAAAACAGAACCCTTTATTATCTTAGATGGAAAATAATTTTGATAAAACACTTGAACTCCATTCTTGACGAAAATATCCTTTCTACTTCAAAAACACTTTTCCTTTCTTAACATGTCATACAATTCTAAACTAAAATAAGTTTATTAAAAATAAACTTTAAAACTTATAAAGGAATCTTCTTGGAAATAATGTTTTAAAAATCCATTCATTCTGTATAAGTTAAAAAAACATTCTTCTTGTACTTTTGTCGGAAAAGTCAAAAAGTACCTCGTACAAAAAACGACAAAAGATTCCTTTGATATCTTTTACTAAAAACTCGCCGAAGGGTAAAATTGGATTTAAACAATTGTAGGTATATGGAAATAATATTACATATTTAGGAAACATGGATGTGGATGATGAAATAAACCCCCGTAAATTCCAAAGTGTAAACAATCTCGGATAAAAATGAGATTGTGATATTTCTCGTACCGTAGGTCCGATTTGCTTCGTAAGTGTCCGAACCTCCTGTATAATGATTTAAATAATGTCATTGAATTATTACAGAATCATATTCATTGTTATTATATCATATATGGTTCACTTATGACTTTATATTACCCGTTCTTTTGTAAATTCATGTTAAAGTAGAGTTTTGGGTAAAATCGTCTCATTTGTCGTTCGTGTTTTAACTTGTAATTATTCATATGATTACTTAAGTCATGATTACTTAAATCCAGAATGTAAAACATGATTTATATATAATAAATATTCAGAATATACATATATATAATGGATCGATAAATGGAAAGAAATACACCGTTCATGGAGGTGGTAGGTCGTACGTACGCATGAACGCTATTTTCGGTTCCTTATTGAATTGAGTGGAATTAAGTAGATGACATAAATATATATATACATAAATCCAGTAGTATTATTATGTCATATATTTCATGATTAATTATTATATATACTTTATATTCATTCATGAATGGTTATCATGGATAATGAATCTCATCGCATCGTGGAGACGGTAGTCCGTACGTACGCACAAGCGATGATATCGTTCTCATGATCGTGGAATTGTATTGGACTGTATGTATACTATTTCAGAATCAATATCAATTTATAATAATCATATATAGTTATTATTTACACCATTATACCCATCCAAGTAGGGTGGTGGTGGGAAATAGATTACACCACGGCGTGGAGACGGTATTCTGTACGTACGCACGCGTGGTGATTTCGTTTTCCGTTGGATGGATAGATGGTAAAATAGGGTCATTTCATACTTATAATAACATATCAGTAGATTATTGATACTGATGTTATTACTTCATAATTAAACAACCTAAAAAGAAGAATTGGAAGAAGAAATAAAGTTGAAAGAATCTGTAACGGACACTACCTCTTCTTTGAAGCGCCTCTTTATGTCCTCCTCTTAGGGCACTAAAATTGGTCTTTGAAGAATTTCAGGACCTCTAGGATGTTTCTAGGGAATTGGAGAAGAGAATATGTAAGGGGTTTGCTGAGCTTGAAGGCTCAAAGTGGTGTGAGGAAGAGAGGGAGGAGGTGCCCTTTTATAAGGGAGGAGAGGGGCTCCTTTGGAAAAACTAAAAATATTATTTTATTATAAAGCCATATTCGGTTTTAAATAGCTCCAAGTTGATTTATTTAGAAGAAAAGGTGGGTGTGGGTCGAAATACTCTCATCCAATAGAATTTGGACAAGTTTAGTTTACTATTTTAACCTTATCATTTAGATTTAACTTTAAGTTAGATAATTTTACTTTTACCGTGTCTTTTTGTGTTCTTACACTATAAGGTTAATAAACTTACTATAACAAGCCAAACGAACCCCAAGTTGTTTATTATTAATATATATAACCTTATCAATGTCATTTTGCCAAACCTTAGATTTTTAGGAATAAAAAACGATTAATAATATATTATTTGTTTTAAAAACTATTTTATGTCAATTTTGACACTATTTAGTAATTGATTTTTTTTAAAATCATAACAGAATGATTAGTTCGAATAATGTTACTTAAATCAATACTAACATGTCATTTTAACCTATAAAATTAGTGTAATTCATTAAAAGTCTCAAATTACATTTATTTGGGTATTTATAACATCAATTATGTCAATATTTCATTCATAAGATAATTACTTTTAACCATGGTAAAAAAAGTAAAAAGTTACTATTCAACAAAAATTATTTTCATCTCATTGAACCACATTTTACCTACTTACATCAACCGTGTCTCTCGGATTTTTGAAATTCCACTCACAGAAGTGGTAAAATTAAGTTTTATGAAAAATTCATTTTTTTTTACTACCACTTAGTGGTTTCACTATTCATCAAAAAATGAAAGATTCAATAAAAATACAAAAAATTAGGCCTAAGCTATATTTAATATTATGAACTCAAAAATGATGTCTATTTAACCAAATTCAAAACATATCAGTTGCATTAATTAATTTAAAAATCAATTCTCGTCGTCAAAATAAATAGTGTGTTCTCAAGAGATAATGTTTTGTTTAAATGTGAAATTACATCCAATGACCAACATTGTATTAAATTGTAAAAATATATTCTATATATACTTTAAAAGCACTCAAATTAATAATTTATCACTATTAATTATTTCGATTAAAAATGTTGTTTTTTAATTAAAATTTAGTAATTTTCACAATTTATTAGAAAATAAAAGTTATCCGAAAAGTATCAATATTTTTCCCTAAGCTAATTTTGATATTCCAAATCCAAAAATTAAGTCCATTTTGAAAAATAAAATTTCAAAAATTTCAAAAAGTGGTTATTACTATTCATAACGGCTATTTTTAATAATATTTTAATAGCATATCGTTGTTTAGTGAAACTCAGTATTTCGTACTACACACTCTATCGAGGAAGGTCGCGATTGCGTGTAATGCAAGGCAAGTCAAGGATGCATGTTGTGCAAGCTCTATTTGGTGTAGCATACAACACAAGACATTAATTAAATTAAAAAGAATATTTTTCATAAAATCTCGGGGTGTTACATTCTACCCCCCTTAAAATGAATTTCGCCCTCGAAATTCATCGGGGTTATAAATGGTTTACTACTCGAAAGTTTTTTTAATAGAAACCCACATCGTAAAAAAGAATACCAAAATGTGGATTTAAAAACTAAAGTATGAAACGTAACGGTTACCCAAATTAACTCATCACTGGGTTTCCATGTAGGAGAACATAGGAGAAAATATGGATATGGAAGAAAAATCTAACCATAATGTTATGATGGAGAGTGGTAGAGAACATGGATATGGAAAATCCTGTCATCACAAAGCCATAAATTTGTGACAATCTAAGGTACCATCTGATTCATCAGATATAAGAGCACTAGGACAACATTTTTGGTTTTCAAGATCATTTCCCTAAAGTTGATGAAATTGGAATTAGAAGAAATACTTTCGTGATTTTGGTATAGTCTCACTATTGGTCATTCTTTGGACAATTTCCACTTCATATCTTAAAGAAATGATGTTGAATTTGTCATTCATGATGTGTTAGCAGATCATGTGATAGAATGATGAGTCATTCCATCTGTCTCAAACAAAAGGTTAGAAAAGTTATCAAAAATACATAAATCCATATATAGTGATATTAATCATATATGGTTCCTAAAATGGACTTATACTTCTTATATCATACTGCTTAATATAATAAAACTTGTTTCTACTAAACAGGGACTTCCTGTAGGCCAGTGGTATGCAATAAAGGCCAGTCGCACTTCGGTTGTGGGTTTGATTCCCACAGCCTTGTTCGACGCGATAGGGGCGTCGTCCATCCTACAGGTTGTCCTTTTTCTAAAACTAAATTACTATATCATTCCATAAATAATATCAAAAAAGGTTCTATCCTTAAACAATACTAACTTATGTCCAACATATTCCATCCCAATCTTTAGGCTTATCCATAATACTACAGTCCATTGTCAAATTATAGTGAAAATAATTACCAGAGATTGCATATAACTAGCATGTTAATACCATCGTTGATCCCCATATATCATAAGATATTTCTTGTTGG
Organism: Viscum album; assembly: GCA_963277665.1. Taxonomy (NCBI): domain Eukaryota; kingdom Viridiplantae; phylum Streptophyta; class Magnoliopsida; order Santalales; family Viscaceae; genus Viscum; species Viscum album. Next base: position 463,718,238 of record OY728138.1, read on the forward strand.
TCAAATTCCAAATGTTCGAAGGCCTTAATCATGTATTCTCTTTAAAAATGAATACCCATTGAACCTTAGTGAAAACATGAGTGCTGTAAAAAGTTAACTCTTTCCACACACCAAAACCCCAAAATTCTATATACTCAAACCATGATATAACTATTTCCTTATATCAGTCCTGAGCTCATGAATACTATCAAACATTTAATTTTCTCCTTATCCCTTCATTATGCGCATATCATCTACTTTCCAAAAATATCTGAATAATCTTTCATGGTTACTGGTACCATTCATCATACACTTTCAAAAATTAAGGAAAGACAACAGTGTAACAATCCTTAGATGTCTCTTTATTCCATAGTACCATGAGATTACTTATACAACATTACACTTGATAAACATGTAATCATTCCACTACCTTCATAAACCATTGATCGAGCTTCAAAAATTATTTCAACTAACATATCATTTGTAGTCTCTTCATCATCATCAACATAAATACTACCTGTACGACCATACTGATGCTCTTCATGAGACTTTCCCTTAGGTCATTAGTTTTCACAATGCCCGTACATTCCACATTTAAAACATTTAACTATTGTTGATGTCATAGCAATACCATGGTGTTAACTAGACCTTATCCTTTGCACTTACTGGCTTTGTGTCCTTCTGTTCCACACCCAAAGCATCATCCAGTTCCTTTGAAACATTCTCTTTGATGCCTCTTCCCACATTATTTAAATAGGGGAAATTGAACTATCTTTCCTCTATGATCATCATGAAACTCCATCTTTCTCTTATTAGCCAAGTCAGGAAACTTACCAAATTTGAGTTTATTGATCATATTATGAGATTTCTGAATCGGCATAATAATTATGTTTGGACTTCCAAATCCCATTTCATTTGGTTTCTCATGAAGAATATCAATCCATTTTCCATCATATCCTCCATTATCGTGAATCATCTTGTTTCCAGCCATTTTCTAAAACCTAAAAAGAATATTGTGAGAGGAAAAAATCATGCTAGGGAAAACAATATAATAAAGGGGGAGTACATTCAATATCTAACATCTTGGGTTACTGTAATTCTAGTACTATAACCTATACTAATACTTAACCTTAGGGACATCCCTAGACATAACCTAGAAATATCTCTAGGATCTCACTAAAGTTCTTGCATCGTAGTTTCCAAAGGCTGACTAAACCTTTCCTCTGATACCAACTGTAGAGACCTAAAGCTTAACGTACATGGACATTAAATTACTTTTGTGTAATTCTTAATACATAAGAAAAACAAGCACACAAGGACCGTAATAGTTTAGTGTCTTTGGAATCTTGGAATAAAATCTTCTAATCGTGGTGAAAGATCTTCAACATCTCCCAATAAATATCTTCCCTTTTTTATTTCCTAAAACCTTTATTTATATCTTGGGGAAAAGAAAACATAAAACGAGTGAGCTCAAATTCCTAGTAAGGGTAAACATAGAGAACATAAAACAATCCATAACCATTTGAATGAAAAAACATGAACATAAAATCTAAACATCAAAATATTGAGCAAAGACATAAATCATGGAAGTACATAAAGCATAGATCATAAAAGAACATTAATCATGATAAAATAGCTTGGAAGTAAAACTTATAATTGTGGAAACCATTAAGCACATGATATGACTTCCATAGTAGCCAAGGAATTTCTGTCAAGACCATCTTAGTGGACAAAGTCCCTTTCTGAATCGAGTTCACTCCTCGTTCCAGTCCTGTATTACTGAACCGGTTTAACTTTCCGTTGCAGCCATGTCTATATCATGAGATATAAATCATTACCCAATGCATTGGAGGGAGATATAGGTCCCACCCATCTCATAATGAAATCATTCTTTCGTGTGCCACAAAATCATAAATCATACATCATTGCATAACCCATGTAATAAAAATGGGATTCTTAAACATCGTGACATCATAAAACAATTCATATAAGATAAATGAATTCATAAAAATTATTCCTTCACAACATTATAAAATCAATGTAATAATAGGGATAAAAAAAGAACCCTTTATTATCTTAGATGGAAAATAATATTGATAAAACACTTGAACTCCTTTCTTGAGGAAAATATCCTTTCTACTTCAAAAACACTTTTCCATTCTTAACGTGTCATACAATTCTAAACTAACAGAATTTGATTAAAAATAAACTTGAAAACATGTAACGGAAGCTTCTTAGAAATAATTTTTTAAAAATCCATTCATGCCATATAAGTTAAAAAAACATTCTTCTCATACTTTTGTCGGAAAAGTCAAAAAGTACCTCGTACGAAAAACGACAAAAGATTCATTTCCTATATTTTACTAAAAACTCACCGAAGGGTAAAATTGGATTTAAAAAATTGTAGGTGGATGGAAATAATAATACATATTGAGGAAATATGGATGTGGATGATGAAATACACCCCATTAAATTCCAAAGTATAAACAATCTCGGATAAAAATGAGATTGTAATATTTCCCTTACCTTAGGTCTGATTTGCTTCATAAGTGTCCGAACCTCCTGTATAATGATTTAAATAATGTTGTTGACTTATTAAAGAATAATATTCATTGTTATTATATCATATATGGTTCACTTATGACTTTATATTACCCGTTATTTTGTAAATTCATGTTAAAGTAGCGTTTTGGGTAAAATTGTCGCATTTGTCATTCGTGTTTTAACTTGTAATTAATCATATGATTACATAGATCATGATTAATTAAATCCAGAATGTAAAACATGATTTATATATAATAAATATTTAGAATATACATATATATAATGGATCGATAAATGGAAAGAAATACACCATTCATGGAGATGGTAGGTCGTACGTATGCATGAATGCTGTTTTCAGTTCTTTATTAAATCGAGTGGAATTAAGTAGATGACATAAATATATATATACATAAATACAGTAGTATTATTATGACATATATTTCATGATTTCTTATTATATATACTTTATAATCATTCATGAATGTTTAACATGGAGAATGAATCTCATCGCGTCGTGGAGACGTTAGTCCGTACGTACGCACGAGCGATGATATCGTTATCATGATCGTGGAATTGTATTGGAGTGTATGTATACTATTTCAGAATAAATATCAATTTAAAATAATAATATATAGTTATTATTTACACCATTATACCCATCCAAGTAAGGTGGTGGTGGGAAATAGATTACACCATGGCGTGGAGATGGTATTTCGTACGTACGCATGCGCGGTGATTTCATTTTCCATAGGATGGATAGATGGTGAAATAGGGTTGTTTCATATTTATAATAACATATTAGTATATTAGTGATACTGATGTTATTACTTCATAATTAAACAACCTAAAAATAAGAAATGGAAGAAGAAATAATGTTGAAAGAATCGGTAACAGACATTACCTCTTCTTTGAAGCACCTCTTTAAGTCGTCCTAGAAGGGCACTAAAATTGGTCTTTGAAGAAGACCAGGACCTCTAGGATGTTTCTAGGGAAGTGGAGAAGAGAATTTGGCAGGGATTGGCCGAGCTTGAAGGCTCAATGTGGGGTGAGGAAGAGAGGGAGGAGGGGCCCTTTTATAAGGGATGAGAGGGGCTCCTTTAGAAAAACTAAACATATTATTTTATTATAAAGCCATATTCTTTTTTAAATAGCTCCAAGATGATTTATTTCGAAGCTAAGGTGGGAATGGGTAGAAATTGTCTCATCCAATAGAATTTGGACATGTTTATTTTACTATTTTAACCTTATCATTTAGATTTAACTTTAAGTTAGATAATTTTACTTTTACCGTGTCTTTTTGTGTTCTTACCCTATAAGGTTAATAAACATACTATAACAAGCCAAACGAACCCCAAGTTGTTTATTATTAATATATATAACCTTATCTAAGTCATTTTTCCAAACCTTAGATTTTTAGGAATAAAATAACAATTAATAATATAATATTGTTTTAAAAAACTATTTTATGTCAATTTTGACACAATTTAGTAATTGATTTTTGTGAAAATCAAAACAGAGTTATTAGTTCGAAAACAGTTACTTACATCAATACTAACATGTCATTTTAACGTATAAAATTAGTGTAATTCATAAAAAGTCTCAAATTACATTTATTTGGGTATTTATAACATCAATTATGTCAATATTTCATTAATAAGATAATTATTTCATCATCGTTGTGTCATAAATGAATTAAATTATTTAATGTCTAAAATTTAAAAATAAAATACCATTATGTAGGAATTTGTTTTATATTTCTAATGAATATTTATAGTCGAATTTATATTATTTATTACCCTATATTAAAAATTTTCTACTTATTAAACTTTGATTTTAACTATTTTAACCCTTCTTTAAATAAATTAATAATAAATGTCCTAATCGAATCCAAGTGGGCCTAAATGGTCATATTTTATTCGTAAGGTTGTTTTTGGTTGAATTACACTTATCCAATAGAATTAGGACATGTGTTAGGGTAATAATAATATCATTTTACCCTTAATTTCCCTATTTACTTTTAACCGTGGTAAAAAAAGTAAAAAGTTACTATTCAGCAAAAATTATTTTCATCTCATTTAACCACATTTTACTTACTGACATCAACCGTGTCTCTCGGATTTTTGAAATTACACTCATAGAAGTGGTAAAATTAGGTTTTATGAGAACTTCATTTTTTTAACTACCACTTAGTGGTTTCACTATTCATCAAAAAATGAAAGTTTCCAGAAAAATACCAAAAATTAGGCCTAAGCTATATTTGATATTATGAACTCAAAAATGATGTCTATTTTACCAAATTCAAAACATATCAGTTGCATTAATTAATTTAAAAATTAATTCCCGTCGTCAAAACAAATAGCGTGTTCTTAAGAGATATTGCCTGGTTTAAATGTGAAATTACATCCAATGACCAATATTGTATTAAATTGTAAAAATATATTCTAAATATACTTTAAAACCATTCAAATTAAAAATTTATCACTATTAATTATTTTGATTAAAAAGGTTGTTTTTAATTAAAATTTAGTAATTTTCACTATTTATTAGAAAATGAAAGTTATCCGAAAAGTACCCAAATTTTACCCTAAGATAATTTTGATATTCCGAATCCAAAAATGAAGTCCATTTTGAAAAATAAAATTTACAAAATTTCAAAATGTGGTTGTTACTATTCATAACGGCTAGTTTTAATAATATTTTAATAGCATATCGTTGTTTAGTGAAACTCGATATAGCATACTACACACTCTATTGAGGAAGTTTGAGATTGCGTGTAATGCAAGGCAAGTCAAGGATGTGTGTTGTGAAAGAATCTTTTGGTGTAATGTACAACACAAGACATTAATGAAATTAAAAAGAATATTTTTCATAAAATCTCGGGGTGTTACATTCTACCCCCCTTAAAATGAATTTCGCCCTCGAAATTCATCGGGGTTATAAATGGTTTACTACTCAAAATTTTCTTTAATAGAAACCCACATCGTAAAAAAGAATACCAAAACTTGGCTTTAAAAACTAAAGTATGAAATGTAAAGGTTACCCAAATAAACTCATCACTAGGTTTCCATGTTGGAGAACATAGGTGAAAATATGGATATGGAAGAAAAATCTAACCATCATGTTCTGATGGAGAGTGGTAGAGAACATGGATATGGAAAAGCCAGAAATCACAAAGCCATAAATTTGTGATGATCTAAGGTACCATTTGATTCATCAGATATAAGAGCACTAGGACAACATTTTTGGTTTTCAAGATCATTTCCCTAAAGTTGATGAAATTGGAATTAGAATAAATACTTTCGTGATTTTGGTATATTCTCACCATTGGTCATTCTTTGGACAATTTCCACTTCACCTCTTAAATAAATGAAGTTGAATTTGTCATTCGTGATGTGTTAGAAGATCATGTGATAGAATGATGGGTCATTCCATCTATCTCAAACAAAAGGTTAGAAAAGTTATCAAAAATTACATAAGTCCTTATATAGTGATATTAATCATATATGGTTCCTAAAATGGACTTATAATTCTTATATCATACTGCTTAATATAATAAAACTAGTTTTTACTAAATAGGGAATTCCTTTAGGCCAGTGGTATGCGATAAAGACCAGTCGCACTTCGGTTGTGGGTTCGATTCCCACAGCCTTGTCCGACGCGATGGGCCGTCATCCGTCCTACAGGTTGTCCTTTTTCTAAAACTAAATTACTATATCATCCCATCAATAATATTGAAAAAGGTTCTATCCTTAAAAATACTAACTTATGTCCAACATATTCCATTCCAATCTTTAGGCTTATCCATAATATTGCAGTCCATTGTCAAATTATAGTGAAAGCAATTACCAAAGATTTCATATAACAAACATGTTAATACCATCGTTGATCCCCATATATCATAAGTTATTTCTTGTTGGTCACATTCCAAATGTCCGAAGGCCTTAATCATGTATTCTCTTGAAAAATGAATTCCCATTGAACCTTAGTGAAAACATGAGTACTGTCAAAAGTTAACTCTTTCCACATACCAAAACCCCAAAATTCTATATACTCAAACCATTGTATAACTATTTCCTTATATCAGTCATGAGCTCATGAATACTATCAAACATTTAATTTTATCTTTATCCCTTCATTATGCACATATCATCTACTTTCCAAAAATATCTAAATAACCATTCATGGTTACTGGTACCATTCATCATACACTTCCAAAAATTAAGGAAAGACAACAGTGTAACAATCCTTAGATGTCTCATTATTCCATAGTACCATGAGATTACTTATACAATATTACACTTGATAAACATGTAATCATTCCACTACCTTCTTAAACCATTGATCGAGCTTCAACAATTATTTCAACTCACATATCATTTGTAGTCTCTTCACCATTATAAACATAAATACTACCCATACGACCATACTGATTCTCTTCATGAGACTTTCCCTTAGGCCATTAGTTTGCATAATTCCCATACATTTCACATTTAAAAAATTTAACCATTGTTGATGTCGTAGAAAAACCATTATCCTCATCCCTGGTGTTAACAAAACCTTTTCCTTTGCACATACTGATGTTGTGTCCTTCTTTTCCACACCCAAAGCATCATCCAGTTCCTTTGAAACATTCTCCTTGATGCCTATTCCCACATGATTTACATAGGGGAAATTGAACTTTCTTTCCCCTATGATCATCATGAAACTCCATCTTTCTCTTATTAGTCGAGTCAGGAAACTTACCAAATTTGAGTTTATTGATCATATTATGAGATTGCTGATTCGGCATAATAATGCTGTTTGGACTTCCAAATCCCATTTCTTTTGGTTTCTCATGAAGAATATCATTCCATTGTCCATCATATCCTCCATTATCGTGAATCATCTTGTTTCCAGCCATTTTCTAAAACCCAAAAAGAATAGTGTGAGAGGAAAAAATCACGCTAGGGAAAAAAATATAATAAAGGGGGAGTACCTTCAATATCTAACATCTTGGGTTACCATAATTCTAGTACTATAACCTATACCTATACTTAACCTTAGGGACATCCCTAGACATAACCTAGAAATATCTCTAGGGATCTCACTAAAGTTCTGGCATCCTAGTTTCCAAAGGTTGACTAAACCTTTCCTCTGATACCAACTGTAGAGACCTGAAGCTTAACTTACATGGGCATTACATTACTTTTGAGGAATACATAGTATATAAGAAAAAGAGACACACAAGGACCATAATAGTTTAGTGTCTTTGGGTATTTATAACATCAATTATGTAAATATTTCATTAATAAGATAATTACTGCATCATCTTTGTGTCATAAATAAATTAAATTATTTAATTTCTAAAAATTAAAAATAAAATACCATTATGTAGGAAATTTTTTTATCTTTCTAATGAATATTTATAGTCGAATTTATCTTATGTATAACCCTATATTAAAAATTATCTACTTATTAAACTTTGACTTTAACTATTTTAATAAATTAATATTAAATGTCCTAATCTAATCCAAGTGGGCCTAAATGGTCATATTTTATTCCTAATGTTGTTTTTGGTCGAATTACAGTTATCCAATAGAATTAGGACATGTGTTAGGGTAATAATAATATCATTTTTACCCTTATTTTCCCTATTTACTTTTAACCGTGGTAAAGAAAAGTAACAAGTTACTATTCATAAAAAATTATTTTCATCTCATTGAATCACATTATACTTACTGACATCAACAGTGTCTCTCGGATTTTTGAAATTCCACTCACAGAAGTGGTAAAATTATGTTTTATGAAAAATTCATTTTTTTAACTACCACTTAGTGGTTTCACTATTCATCAAAAAAATGAAAGATTCCAGAAAAATACCAAAAATTAGGCCTAAGATATATTTGATATTATGAACTAAAAAATGATGTCTATTTTACCAAATTCAAAACATATCAGTTGCATTAATTAATTTAAAAAATAATTCCCGTCGTCAAAATAAATAGTGTGTTCTTAAGAGATAATGTCTGGTTTAAATGTGAAATTACATCCAATGACCAACATTGTATTAAATTGTAAAAATATATTCTAAATATACTTTAAAACCACTCCAATTAATAATTTATCACTATTAATTATTTTGATTAAAAAGGTTGTTTTTAATTAAAATTTAGTAATTTTCTTTATTCATTAGAAAATGAATGTTATCCAAAAAGTACCAAAATTTTACCCTAAACTAATTTCGATATTCCGAATCCAAAAATGAAGTCCAATTTGAAAAATAAAATTTACAAAATTTCAAAAAGTGGTTATTATTATTCATAATGGATAGTTTTAATAATATTTTAATATCATATCGTTGTTTAGTGAAACTCGGTATTGCGTACTACACACTCTATCGAGCAAGGTCGTGATTGCATGTAATGAAAGGAAAGTCAAGGATGAGTGTTGTGCAAGCTCCTTTTGGTGTAGCGTACAACACAAGAAATTAATGAAATAAAAATGAATATTTTTCATAAAATCTCGGGGTGTTACAGTAAGCCCCACTCCACTTCCCACGGACACACCTTTCATGATGTGATTGTCAGTCCTTTTCTGCCTCTTGTTTGTCACACTGAGCATGAATCAAATGGGCTAAGAGTAAGAATCCTCCATGACATCCTATTTGGGTATCCTAGAGTGTTATCCCCACACCCCATCCTGAACTACATGGGTTTTTATCTTTTCCAAGGAAAGGTACATAGGAAGCCTCCCTAAGGTTCAAGACCACCACCCCATTCGTTCTGACTATCTTCACGTTAGTTCAACAACACTTTGGGCTGCCTCAGAGTGTAAGCCCCAAATACCCCCATCCTGAACTATGAGGTCTTTAATCCGTTGCAAGGCAAGGTACATAGGAAGCCACCCTGAGGTTCAAGCCGAACACCCGGTCGTTCTGACCATATTCACATCGGTTCGCCAACTCCCTTTGAACTACGAGGACTTTGACCTTTTCCAAGGAAAGGTACATAAGAATCCTCCCCAAGGTTCAATCCCACTATCCACATAGACCCCAGGTCCTTATTCATGTTGGTTCACCGACTCCTACCCCATACTCAAATTATGTGGACTTTGATCCCTACCAGGGCAGGGTACGTAGGAAGCCCCCCCTGAGGTTCAAGTCCAACAACCAATGGTCCCGACCACTTCACGTCGGTCCACCCCCATCCTTTCTGACGTTAAAATATATTCCACTTTTGATTCCTTATTCAGCAGCAAGCCATTGTCACTTCATTCTTCAGTAAGCCGTTGTGATCTTATTTATCGGTAAGCCATGGACATTCTTACCTAGCGGTAAGTCATTGCGACCCCATCCAGTAGAAAGCTGTTGAAAGCCCAAATTGATGGTAAGACATCTTTAGATGAACTAATTGGACTTTGATTCCCTACCATGGGGATACGTAGGAAGCCTCTTCAAGGCGCAAGCCCAAAACCATTGTCATCCTCATGGAAGTTACATCCCATTAACCACCCACTTAATTCAAGCACTCCATCATCCATCCTGATTCTGACCTGGGACGCCACATCCCGGTGGGATCATGCTACATCACCCCCCATCCCATTTAACATCATTCAGGTATCCAACTACAAATTAGCCCCAAAATTAGTGTTCCCTCAAGAGGTTTCACCCATCTGGTCCACTCTACTCAGTATTCTGATCAATCCAATCCATCTCCACTGGACGTTAAACTTGAATCATACCCCGTGTTAAACATGGGAAGCATAGGAAAAACTTAGATACATGACCATGGAATATAATTCCCCGCATTCAACATGGGATTCCTCGGGCTTATGAAACCTTGAGAAGCCCTATAATAAGGGGAAGAAACCCAGATGTGCCTGTATTCCAATGCCCAGACACGCCAGTGATGCCCAACGTGACTACTCTACTGACCGAAGGTTGCTTCCCTGACCGGGTCCTTTGGAATGTCTTGACATAAGCAGTGTAATTAACTCGTTTCCATGAAGATATGGTGCCAAGAAGAGTTTCACGAACAATATCTTATGTCTATAAGGGAGACCCGGACTAGGTGATGAGTTCTGAGGAGGAATCCACAGTAGGAAGAACCAACATCCCATCATCCCATTTCGGTCAAAGAGCAGACATCCCTGAATAAGCGATGGATGCCACCTGCCTTTGGAAAGTAGGAATGTGGGGCAATAAAAATGCACTTCTCGTCCCCGAACGAGACAGACGCGGGTGCCCTGACGAAAGCATCGGAAACAAACACACACGGAGACATGTGATAAACTCAAGAATGGTATAAATCAAATAACAACACAACTTAGAATATCAATCCAATAAACCTATTAATGGACTCTACATTGTATTTAACTTCCAAATTCAAGTAAAGGGTGAAGTATTTTCATTAACACACTATCAACACACATTCTTTCATAATTATTCATGCACATAACCACATATACACATGAAATTCCATTACCACACTTTTTATTCACACAAAATATTCATATAATATTCATGCATGTCAAATTTATGATGTAAATTTCCTAAAAAGTAAAACCTTAATATGGAAATTTGGGAATACCTTATAGCGTGACAAATTCGGAACTGAGAGGAGCCAGAAGTGGTACTACGAGAGAGAGGACAGGTAGCATAGGTGAGCCGGAGTTAGAGGTTGTGCGGAGTGGGAGGGGACATGCACTGATGACCATAGAGATCTAGAGGAGGTGGTGAGGTGGTGTCGGTGTAGCGAGGGAGGGGATGGGTGATGCAGTGAGGGAGGGGATGAGTGATGGCATTAGCAGAAACCAGAGGTGGAGTAGATGCGGTGTCGGCGGTGTGGCGTCAGTGAAGCGACGAGGGAGGGGAGGCGGTGCGGGGAATCTTGGTCCGGTGTGGGAGAGGACTGGTGGCTGCGAGGGGTCAGGGGTAGGGTTCAGTGGGTTCAAGATCAGAGGGGTATATTTTTTTTTGAGGAGTCTTGTGACCACCAATGGCGGTCGCCTGTGTAAGGGGTCTCCAAATCCCCATTTTCTAGTAGTATAGAACACAAGTTGGAACACATAATTCCAAAAAACCTAGCAACTATTAACCAAATCATAAAAATCTTATAACCCTATTCATTCACACTTTTTTCACTATTGGAAACATCTCAAAATCACTTTACACACACTAGAACACACATCATTTTTTCCCTCAAGACCCTTAATTATGTAAAGGATTTCTAGAAAAATAATAAAACGAAAAAAATCAATCCATGTTAATCATTTCCCATAAACCATTTACATTTTGAAAAACACTTGTATACATTATTTTATCAAATATTATAAAATAAATAACATGTTTTTCTTAAAACAAAAAAAAATTAAAACCCTTTTACCCCACCTATTACTTTTTAAAAAACCACTATTAAATTGGGTTAACACACATTTAGAAACAATAAAAAATCACTATTTGAAAAATATTTTTCCCCCAAAATAGCATTTCATTTCAAAATCTTGGGCTTAGTGATCCATTTCAATTTAAACCTATGTGAAAATATTTTACACACTTCATATAACATCATACAAAAACAAGGTTTTTCTAAAAAAACCACAACACTCAAAATAATTTCCTAATGGTAGGTGAACAAGAAAAACAATAATCATAATAATCATTCAAAACTACTTATCCATATAAATTAAATCAACCATAATATTCTATTTTTTAAAAACATTAATAAGATTATTAATTTTTCAATTAGTAATGGACCATATCAACACATAATATCAAAAAATCATATCTTGTAAGTGTGTGTACCATGACCAAAGCATGCCACTATCATGATACACGGAAAATGTGAAAATTGTCTCTCATTTGAGCTTAATAGAATGCTGTAATTAATTTCCACCTCTCAATGTTCAAATCATGGCCTCTCTCAACCAAGGGTTCCTGTTTTCAATACTAGATATCCTACAGAAATATAAATTTAAACTAAATCCATGTTTTCTATGAAAGATCAATATTTACCTCCCAAATTATAACATTTTATCTTCATTTCAAATTAATTATGTATTAACCAAATAGATTCTCCAATACCATTAGTAATCAATCAACCTAATAGACCCAAATAATACCAAATATGTACCATTACTAGACCTTAGGAATGTCTGTCTATAGGCCATAGTTATCCAACTAGTGATGAGATCCTAATTAAGTCATGAGAATACCATGACCCCAATGAATCCCATATGGTTTATGCCCAAATCTATAAATAGTTTAGCATTACTAGATCATACAATAGATATACCAAAAACCTATGGAAATAAAACAGTTAACTAATAAGGAATAAATAAACAGCCAATACGGTGCAACAAAATATAATAGATCAGTAATAACAAGTAAATATATACAAATTATACATCATAAAGATAAATATTATGTCCCCTTGGTATATGAATATTTATTACCACTAAAACTAAATAAATGAAATATATTGTTCTTTAGACTAACTCATATAATCTCCATCCAAAACATTAACCTCCATGATAATACTCATTTAGAGCCATGTATCCATATATAATCTAAAACCTAAACCTTTAATGAAAATATATATTCTATACATGAATATAAAACCCATATCAGGTATGTGGGTAGGGGAGAGTCCAATGACCTAGTCGGATTCCCTCTTTACACTTGAAAAGCTAAGTCATGGTAATCATAAGAATACATGTGAATGTCTTTGGTGAGTCTCACTCAACCTACTCAAAAATATAAACCATGCTTGAAAAAAAATCAATACTTTTATTCTATCAAGGTGAAGAAGAAACACACACACACAAAGACACTGAAGACTCAATCAGTACTACCCAGCTCCAGACATGTAATAACCTACGTACTTATAAAATAATTCCTTTTTATTTCAAAATTAAATATCGAAATTATTTATAAATTTATAATTAAATAAGTGTTATTTATTGAAATTAAGGAATTAATTCTGATAGAATAGTAACATGACCTTTGGAATAGTATCAGGGCCATTATGAATATAACTCTGGACAATTTAATAGTAACCTTGCCTCTGAGTGTATAAATAAAATTTATGTATACTATAAGTGTAATCATGATATATTTATATCATGGAATAAGTAAATGATTGTTTCGGAAATGATAAATTAATTGTTTTTATTTTTTTATAAATATTTATTTATAATATTATAATCAATATAATGATAAAAAATAATAAAATATATTCAAAAGTTTTTTATTTTTTATTATGATTATAAGATAATGTTATGGGACATTAATTAATTTTAAAGTGTTATAAAATCAATTATAGTTTTAAAATAAGTATTTTTCGAATAAATTGAGATTTTAATTAAAAATTAAAATTCTAAAATTAATATTTATTTTCGAAAATTGGATTTCTTTTTTGAATTGTACACGTCAAAAAATGGTTAGGTTTCATCTTTGGTATTTTTTCTGAAATGCTTGAATTTTTGTGAATAGTGAAATATGGTACTTTATTATATAAGCTAAATACATTATTTATTGATTCATAGATGATGTACGTCTGATGTAAGCCAAAAATCTAGAACCATCCTTTATTATTTTAATATATTCGATTAAAATTCTTAAACTATTCATAGACCTCAGCCAAATTAATAAACGAATGAATATAATAATTAGAAAACACCCCTCTCTACCACTATAAATACCTTCCTCACCACCTCTTCCCCCCACACCTCAAAGCCTTGTATCATGCTTAATTTCTTCCCAAATCCATTCCCAATAATCTATTCAATGTCCAATACCTACTAGTATCATCAAAAGGCCATAACTAAGGGCCTTAAAGAGGTTCCTAAGGAATAGAATTCAAGCAGTAAAAATCCTCTTTCATTTTCTTTTATTTTCTTTTCAATTATTTTTATTTTCTTATAATATCTTCACCTCACCTTACCTAAGAGGCATGAAAACATCAGAAAAATATATATACTTCAATTTTACCATTTTATGGAAAAATCCATCATCATAATTCTTCTCTACTCCCTTTTATTCTAAAAATAAAAACAACATCTTTGATGTATCGATTTACTGATATCATGGTCAACGTGTTTTCAATTTACATTACAATGTTCAAGGATGGTCATAAAATAATTAATATTATTAATAATATTTTTCTATACATATTATATGTTACACCATAAGGTATCTAGTAGGGTTATATTGTAAGGTAACTATGAGGGTTAAAAATCATATTCCAGTTGAGAGGGTTACAATGTTTTGTTAGTAATGCCCCATGTTTCCTTTATGGGATTATTTATGTTTTCTATTTTTTTATCAAAATTTCATGTTTTCACAAAGTAAATATATTATATATGTTGGGTTTAAAGTAGGTCTTTGTGAAAATGATTACATTTTTTAATTATTCAATAACTAATAGTTTCTCTCCATATTTTTTTTATCCTATACTGATATTTTTGAGTTCATCCCAAGTTTAAAACTTTTTTTCATATAGTTTAAGGATGGGTAAGAGAAAGGAATAAGAAAAGAATAATTTTGTGAAGAATGTTCATGAAAATATTTCATCTTTTTATTAAAAAAATTATTATGAAAAATGGATACTGTTTTAGTAGTGCAAACTTTGTACACTTGTGGGTTGATATATATAAATTCTTTCCTAAATTTCTAAAACTCTAAACATGAAGGATATTTGCAAATGTAAGGAATTGAATTATAAATTAATTTAATAGATTATGTAATTTTATGGCCGGGTCCTTATAAAAATGTCATACATATATGTTATTGAAGGTTATATACCCTCATGCCCCTATTAGGTATAGAATATAATCTTTATTATAACGTCAAATTCAATCCCCAAGTGATATCACTATACATCTATAATGACATGCTCATTTGATACCCACCAATCTTCTCAATACATATAAATAAACAAGTCCCAAAATATCATTGGAAATAATAATTGCTTCAATAATAACAACAATGAGTAATAAAATAGGGTTAAACCATTAAAAAATTTGAAAAAAACAATAATGACCATAAGCACAGTCAAAGAGGTCAAAAACAAATAATTTTTTTAACCATAATCTCATAATAAAACAAACAAACAAATAAATCATAATCCCAAAAATCATAACATAATTATCTCAACAGTCACATCATATCATATTTCAACTCACTGGTCCTTGCTAGATCTATCTATCAAAATATTAATGGAGAACCCCTGGATTTGTCCAATATATCATGAGTTACAATAGTGTTTTCTATAACTTTATAACCATAAAACAATATAAATACGCACATATACCTAAAATTATATATTATTATCACCATCAACAAGTTTGAGTTATGGAAAAGGTCTTAATATAGGTGGAACCATAGAGGATGTCAGTCTGGTCATTCTCATATAGTCGAATAATCCTCCAAAGAGTCTCCCTTATCAATCCTAGAGGCTTATACATCATCATACATCCGTTGTACACTCTCAAAGAAAGAAAAAATAGCTTTAGTATAAGTCCATATAGTAAAAATTAACTAGTACACATGAACTCACGAGTGAAATATAAAAATGATCCTCAGAATTAGTCACTAACCCTTAGTTCATACAATATATCTTCACCTATGGGATCGTAACCTCTCAAGAGATTCATCATAAAAGTATCATTTCTTCACACACTGCATTCCTAGTCGATCTATCTCACATTATTTAAAATAAAGCCTCATTAAGGATGTAACCTGCTCTCCTTATATCCAAAAACATCAATAAGGAAAACCAATATTCCCATCATCTATAATAGAAAGGATGGAACCTAGTCTATAATACAAAAATGGGAACCGACCCCCCTATTATTCCAAAATCCGACTCTTTTCCATGTATTTATCAAAACATAGGGAATATCTCCCACCTCAATAGTAGATTTAAAGTAAGAGGATACTCTAACAAGGAACTAAGAAGTCTAACTACCCATCAAATATATCAATCACTATTGATAAAGTTATTGTGACCAACCTTGATCTTCACTTGATCAATGTTAAATGTCTCACAAAATCTAAAATTCCATATCATACCTTGATCAATAAGAAAGTACTACAGTATATCATTTCTATTTATCTTAATTTTAAAAATGAATATGATAGGATGGAGTGTAGTTTTATCACCAAATTCATGTAATCTATGGGATTCCTTAAAAAGGTGGATGATATTTTCTTCTGATGAATATACTCTCCTTGGTTTACAATCACTTTTATGGGTAATAGTTGTGTCTTATTCAAGTATATTTGGGGCCTTCATCATGGAAACTCCATATCTCCTAGTATCTTCATCATGGTTCATGATTCCTTCCATAGTTATTTGAATAAAAATAAATAATTTGGGATAGGTCTTTCTAGTTTAGTTTAGACCAAATATTTTTTGGGCTCTCACATATACTCTTTCTAGATGACTTATTTCTCTTTAGAAATGGAAGAAACAGGTCTGTTAAATAACTCAATCAAATTCTTGAGACTTACACCAAAGGAAGTGGACAAATTATTAAAAAATTTATGTGTAACATGTTCTTATATAGATTCTACTTAGAAATCAAACAGAACAGGAGTAAGGAGATGTTTAGAGTTCTCAAAATACATTTTCCCATAGAATATCTAGGGGATCCTCTCTCCCGAGGTATAAAAAACATCCATAATTTGGAAAAATTGGTGGATAAAATTTCTACCTATATTATTAACTTGAAGAATCACTTTCTCTCCTTAGGGGGGGGGCAGTGAATCACCCTTTAAATTTGTGTTCTTACCTCAATTAACATTCATGTTTTATGAGTAATTGATACCACCAAGATTGTTCTATGTAATATTGATAGAATTATTACATTCTTAATATGGTATGTGCAAGGTGATAGAAGATATCATTTTTCCTCATTGAAGTGTATGTCTAGGGATGTGGAGGATAGAGGAATTAAACTAATAATTGTTTTAGTGACTATGAATTTACTTAAATATATGCTTTCATGGGATTATATGGAAAAATATATATGGGAAAGGTTCATTGGAAAAAATAATATAAGACTCATTTGGACATCTTCAGAGGGAGAAGGAATAATACATGGGACCCGATCTGCCAACATATTCAAATTTTTTGTGATCATTTAAGAAGGATCAAGGGTATCATAAATATTATCCTAAGAATAAGTAACTAGGTGGGGAGTGTGTTGGGATTACCCAGGTACCTGGTGATTAATATATCCTTCCCTTGTGCCAGTAGGTATCCATCATTTATCAGCACTGTTCTTAATCCACAATAGAAGGAGGACTTCAATAGTATATCAATCAGTTTTGAACATGATAGGATTGTCTTCACGGGATCCTTATCCAACTTTTTCATAATAAAGGATTATCATTAGGCTCTCCATGAAACCTCTATTCACAATACATGGGGAGGTACTCTCTGATGTAAAGTGATTCCTGCAAAGATGAATTTTATAATCAGATGAATATAGAACCATTAAATTTCTATTGATGAGATGGTGTGATGTAACATGTCTTAAATGTTTCAAGGTATTCATATTTTAATAGGTCTAAGGATGATTCAATATCCCACGTGTTATTTTAATGTTAGTGGACTTCCTCAGTTTGGTGTTTCATCAGTGTATTTAATAGAAGAGATGTGAAAGGTATTTCTTGTGATGATTTTATTCAACATTGGTTTCATAGGATGGAGAATAATATTTACGAATGTAATCTGAGGGATATGTTTATGATATAATGCTTTTGGAGCATCATATATTCTTGTAATAGGGTGTGAAATGACGGTGCAACTAGTTCATGCATGGCTGTAATAGCTTGGGAGAGGTCCACAATGGCGAAACTTGTCTGTATTATTAAATAGTGTGAGTTATCACCTTCCTTTTGATCCCTCATAGTAGGTAGTAGAACTACATAGATGTATCAAAGAATAATGATGTATATGAATTGGGTTCGATGGATTTCACCTGTAATAGGGATCAAACTAAATGAGATGGCTCACTCAATAATTGTGTAATCCATAATGGAGGAGTTGTGTATAGCCATTCTAGATTAGTTTATCTAGAATTTAGCACATTCTATGGTCATGGGGACTTCCTCATAGTAGAGGACTCTTCACTGCTTATGGGTATAGATATGTTCCTTTATAATAGTATGTCAATGGATTGGGTGGAGATGGACTCCATCATTATTCAGAAGTCCAACTAGGGAAATATTCTCATCCCATGGGAGATCGCATATCCCATCCCTAAATTTAAATGTCTCCTCATAGTCACATGAATATTACCCATACATGGTGAGATGGCAACAAGGTAGTGGACTTCTTGTCCTTCTAGGCCTCCTCTGATTGTTCTTTTATCATTTTTACTACTACAAGCCCCCCCCCAGCATGTGTTATTCTAGTCTATTTCGATGCTCTGGTATTGTATTGTTTTATACCTCCTTAATTTGTTTGGTATTATCCCCCTCTCTCCAATTATAATAAATTTCATTACATTGGATGGATATATACAACCATCATGAACCCACTAAACATTCTTAGAGTAGTTTAAAAACACATTCTATAGGGAAAGATGTTATATAAAGTCCATAAATCATCATGTAGTACCACATAATGGGAGAATTTATACAAGTATATGATCAATCCCAAGATCACACACAAGAACACATGCTTCAGAAAATAGGGCATCTTTCATGTGAGGTTAATTGGACCAACCCATACATCAAAACAATTTCTCTTTACTTTACGTTGAAATTTGTGTTAAATATCAATTTTATTAATCATCCAAATAGAATCACTGATTATTTTTATATTCTCAATACCATGGGAAAAACCTATAATATTACACTTTTCCAAACCATTTAAACTATTTTAAATTCAATTTAAAAACATTTCTTTTAATACACCCACATTCCACTTTGAGATTTAATTTTTAAAGACCATTACACATTAAAATTACATTTTAAATGTTACCCATTTTATTCAGTAAAATAAATTCCAAAATAAAATTACACCACCAAAAACCCATAATGTGGGCCACCGATAGGCATTATACCAAGGAAACATCAAACAAATGATTTAGTAAGCTATACCGATGTTTGGTAACTATTAGGCTGACACAAACTCATCTATTTATTGATGATTATCATATTATACAATCAAATCATGCTCATAATAATATTAATAACCTAAAATCATAAAATAAACCATAATAAATTTCTCACAATCCAAATTATTAAAATTATTAGGGAATATAGGTCACTTACCTCAATTTGTTATTTATTTATTAATCCAATCACACAGTGGTTGTAATCAAATCGATGATCACATATATCATCAAGAATCATTGATTTATTAATAATCCAACTTTATATAAAAAAACAAAATTTATATAACTATTTTAAAACATACCAAGTTTTGATACAAGATTGAAATCCTAAAAACCATGTTTTTTCTACTCCAAGCACACACCTAAGAATACAAATCATAAGATCCCTAATTATAGAAAATGAATTAATAAAAAATATCATCCAATTGCACATAAATATTTTAAATTACCACTATGTGATATGAATTGGGTGAAACTATATGAAATGGTGATAAATAATATTCTCAATATTCCCCTATACATAAGAGATGAAAAAACTTTGATTAAAAACTGATTGCAAAATGCTCTAGTAAAATCACAACTCAAATACCTAACCTAATACACCCAAATCCTTAAATAGGATATGAAAATAAGAATATAATATTGAAAATAAAAAATTACATCACATCTAGATAAAAACTATAACATCTTCCAAATGGGAAAATGAAGGGAACCTAGGATTAATTCCCTTTGTTCTGGTCAACAAAATATTGAACATCCTAAGGGAGGTTTACGAACTCACACTCCTTTCCCTTAAAATAACCACCCTACTCCCACATAAATTTGGGTTTAGGAGACACTATTGGGAGTTTGGTGGCACATAATAGATTCCTAGTGAGACCACCATTATTTTAGTGACTAGCCACTAGACTCTTAGTAGTAGGGCAAATGGGACGACCCCATTTGCTCACTCACCCAAATCTTTTTGGGCTACATTAAAGTTCCTATAGACTCTAAAACACCCAAAAAGCTCCAGTTTCTTCGTACCAAAATGAAATTACTACACTATGATTTTCTAGAAGGATAAACATATTCAATTCAACCTTTTATGTGTCCTAAAATCACCAAAATATGTTCCAAATCAATTCATTCCCAAAATTTCAAATTCACTAATATGCCAGAACAACATAATCAAAAACATAATATTATTTCACTAGAATGTGAGTCTATGGTACATTACAATTATTAACCGTGAAAATCTAAAAAATATATAAAAATGAATATAAAAAAACTGAAAAACCATAACCATCACATGAGATACCACACAAATAGAACTGCAACCATTGGGAATCTAAGAATCATACTTCAAAAGAATAATGTCAATTAGAAATGTTTTTGGTCCTCAAATTTCTTTCCTCTTAAAAAAATTTATCCACTAAAAAAATCGACGATGAAAATGAAACTCACTACCCAAAAAAACAACTCATCATACTATACACATCCCTTATATAACCTTCATACATAAACTGTGAATCTATCTGAATAACTCGTATATACAGCTAAAAAGAATACCAAATTACCAATTAAAATTAACTATTAAAAAAAATTATCTTTATCTATTATTAAATTATAATATCTATAAGGAATAATTATAATAAAAATAATTATACATGGTTATACCCCAAAAAAAATCAATGAAAATTCACACCACAACAATAACCTTGTTTCAGGAAGGAATATTCCTTATGGAATTCTTTAAAAAAATCAAATAAATCAGCCCCTACTAGCTTAAAATTCATTAATTGAAACATTCCAATATTAAAACAAATAAAAATAAATTTTATATTTTTCACTTCATAACCAAAATAAATAAATTAACTCTTATAAAAATTTAACACATTTTTAAAACCAATATTTGTTACTAATTTAGGTTATTTGGTTGGAAACTTATTATAAGATGCATGAAATTATAAAAAATAATTTTACTTTTCTTTTAAAATAAAATTAAGGTGCATGTAAAAAAATAAACATTACTATTAAAATTAACTAAAAAATCCAGTAAGTGTTTTATTTTTCAACAATAATTATTTTAGAATGAGTGTTAGATTTATTGAAAATAAGTTATAATTATACATTTTTACTACACTAGCATAAAATAATTCTAGTCTTGGAATAAATGGTGACAAGAACCAATACGTTATATAGCTCCAAGAAAAACATGTTATTATTATAATGCCTTAATAAAATAGTGATGTAGCTCAACAAAGGGTACACAATGTCCCAATAATCATTTTCTCACAAAATCCATCATGTAAAGAATGAAATAAAATATGTATGAGAAAGAAAATAGTTAATCTGATAGTGATAAATAAGGATTTGAAATTGAAGAGAAACTCACCAAGGAAAAA
Organism: Viscum album; assembly: GCA_963277665.1. Taxonomy (NCBI): domain Eukaryota; kingdom Viridiplantae; phylum Streptophyta; class Magnoliopsida; order Santalales; family Viscaceae; genus Viscum; species Viscum album. The sequence continues at coordinate 463,740,257 of OY728138.1, forward strand.
TAAATCTACAAAATATTTAATGGATAAAAAACTGGAAAAGCATGAGGCATACCATAGTGGTTTCACTAATTATATCATAAATACAAGAGGTGAAGGTTGGTAGAATATCCCTTCTATAGAAGAGGAAGCGTGATGGAGGATGAATCAATAAATCATCAAAAGAAGATGAAAGTACATATGGTATTATTATCACTATATAGGTGAATACCAATCCAAATAAGATAGATAACTTTAAAGATCATATCTGAAGTGAATTATATAGAAGTGGTATTGTAATAATAACAATTGTAAAGGAATTGAAGTGAGGTAGAAGTAAATAGATAGTTTACTAAGACCAACCATATTCGTCAGCATGAGGATGTATGGGTAGTACCATTATCCTAATTTATATATATATTTTAAATTTTTGAGGGAGTAGTGTAGTATTAAGGGGTGATATGATCCATAGGTTATGTATGTGCTAAAATAAGATATGAGATACACACAAATAGTTGTGTCAGATAAAGAACCTACATAATCAAGGATAAATTGGAATCAATGAGTTATATCAAGTAGCGACCATGAAATTCAAAGTTGATTCCAGTTATACATATTTAGATGATAAATGAAAAGTGGTGTAGAGATTGATTTGATTTTATATTGATATTAAAATGATAATTATGTTTTCTAATAGTATCAAGACAATTTTTGAATTCAAAAGGCAGAATCATGCCTTACCAAGTGGTAAAATACACTAAAGATGAAGGTAGATAATTTAATTGAATGGAATATATACTCATGAAGGAATACATGTTCAATTTTTTATGAGACAAAAATGTGGTGTAATTGTTTTTCCAAGGTACTTAAATCTACTAAAAATAGGACATTGGGAAAAATAGTAGGAAACCTCGTATTAATTTTTTCACTGTATACTGTAAAGATCTAGAAAAATTAAGGTGAGTTGATGGTGTGAATTTAATGGAATATTATGTGTATCTAGAAAATGAAATACTTATGAAAAATGGTGGGTTGTAAAAATCAAGTGGGAGCATTAGTTTATATTAGAAAGTGGTATCAATTAATTCAATATATGGTATGACTCACTAACTTAATACTTCATTATATGTTTTATTATGGTTTTATGTATGTGTATTTACGATAACATATGTTGAGAAATAATTAAAAGATAAATCTATATGGCATTATATATTTATGTGAGATACATGGATAGATTTGATGTTATTTAATTAAACTTGTATTTCCTACACCGAGTTATATCTCAGTAGGCATGGAGGATTATTCAATGAAACATCTACAAGTGGTAAATTCACTCACTGGATTCTTATAAGAATTTATTCACTGGTTGAAAAGTTTGAGTCTTAAACTAAAATCTTGTAATAGTATCCAATAGTTTTTACATGAGATGGAAAATTTTGGAAACTTGGAGTGTAAATAAAAGGGGGAGCCTTGTTTCTCTATATGCAATTTTATTTTCTGAATAAGGTATCTAAATTAAAAAGGGGCTAAAAGTGATATTTTATTAAAAATATAGTTCAAAGAGAAATTTATTTTTTAAATATATCCATATAAAATTCTATAGTCAAACGGGATGAAACATGAAAGGAAAATCTAAATTTCATGATGGACAATTTAGTAGACACAATGAATAAAATATGCTAAAGACAACCTATTTCTATTTATATGGGAAAATGGGTCAAAATTAAAAACAAAACATTGGTATTAAATATAACATATGAATTTTATTGATAAAGGGGGAGTGAGAAAATTTATCAATATATTTGTATTCTTATTAGAGAATTTGGAGTTACATGTAATAAGTAGGATTTGTAGTATTATTGTAAATAAAATCTAAAGGGTTAGAATGTGGAAACTAGGATTTTATGTTTAGAATTTTTTAATAATAATTGTTGGATTTATTTATATTGAATAAATATTAACATTAGAAGGTATAAATCTCATATATTATTAGATTAAGTGAAGTTTCTTACCATTAAAGGGACATACATTTGGTTAATTAAGCATGAAATTTATAAAATTGGAAAGTAATGACTAGTATATAGATTTTCCTAGTTTTTTTAACGAAAAAATTTACTATTATTTTTTATTAATGTGTTAGAATAAATGGGAGTTTTTCATAGAGTTATTTTTAAATAAATACAAATTTTTTGTTAAATAATAAAATAACACCACAAGAATGGTGACCACACTACAATCCAATCTTGTGTAAGATTAAATATACTCTTTGTAAGTATAAATTAATATCTAGTCAGAGTAGCAGTGTCTTGGGGTACTATACAATGAAATAATATGTTTTATATATGGATAATATGTTTTCTATGTAATATTAACTCTAGAGAATCATGGGAGGACATATTATAGGGAAAACACCATGGCATAATATCTTTAATTCTAGATTAATCTAAATGTGGTTGAATGAGGTTGTTCTATTGATGAAAATAATATGTTTCAAGAAGTATCAAGTAAAAATAAAGTTAATATATATAAAAGATGTGTGTTATTAATTATATAAGTTCAAAGGACCTATATAACAATACTTTCTGGAGTAATAAGATCTAATATATACCATTTCACCACAATAGAAGCTATATAATTTTATATAAAATAGTGAAGTGAGTATAGTTAGATTAATCCATGTCATATTATAACGTATAGAGAAATGAGTGTGGTCTGGGAATATAAGGGATTAGAGGTTCATTCCACAAAAGGTAGAGCGTGTCACAAATAGTTGAATGCTAAAAAGGATTGCACTATGACATAGTGGAATCATCATAGAAGATTTGTATTTCAAATAAAGTAAAAAATATAAGGTTTATGAGTTTATAAGGATGTGTTCAATCAATAATATTTCAATTCCATTGTGTGTTTAGAATTATAGATGATTCAATGTTATTATAAATAATACTCTATAGACCTATAAAGAATTTCAAAATCGATATTATGTATATTTTATGGATCATTGTGTTGATTTAAACCCATGATATAGTATAATATATTACATTGGTATAAGTATAACGTTAAAGGGTATCGCATCAAATTAATTGGTATCATTCCATGATCTGGATATTTTCATAATATCTTAAAGATTTAGTTTTAATTTAAAAATGAGAAATATATGAATCAGTTTTTAGAAGAAATTCTCAACTAATTGGGAATAATTTGATCACAATTAAATATATGGGACACATGGAATGATAATGGATAATTGAAGGCCGAAATATTAATCCCAACAATCAAATCATGTGTTTGAAACATGGAGATCTTATAAAAAATACTTGTAGTAGTTTTGGGAGAGAGATATTAAAGAATATAATTGAATATTTTATATTTAATGAAATAATTAAGGAAGAAAGAGTGTACTATTATTTGTTTACAATTTTTTTCATGGACATAAGTAAAATAAAAGGTATTTCAACTTATATATTCGTTTGTTGAAGAATAGTCAAAAAATAATATTTCTAGTGTGGGATTATCTTTATCTGGAGGGAAAAGTGAATCTATTTTGATCTTCTGAAGGATAAATGTTTAACACTTTCGATGAGAAATCAATATCAACAGGACATGGAGTATTATATGAGAAATAAACATAGACTGTAATGAAGACAAAAATCTAGTCTTATTTATGAAAACATAATAAATTTTCCATGTTTATCATAGAGATACCATCATATTTATGTACTGACAATGTATCCCTTAATGTAGCACATAGTGGAGGTGAAGATGGATTTTCCCTTGGGTTGAAAATGATTCTTTAATAAAAATTTATTGGGTAGTATTATTTTTCAGTAAGTGTCTATGATATAAAAAAATATGTCAACCAAAAACTAATTTATAGTGGATTCTAGAACACCGCCACACTACTATGTATATACTCCTTAGTGTATTCCCTAGTGGTAAACCAAGTAAAATACTTATAAATGACTTTAATTTATATTATGAATTTTTATTTTATATTTGATGTCATTTATCATGATATAAAATTACATTGAGATTTTTTCTTCTAACGACGGAATAAGATTCATATGGGAAAGGGTCTTCAAAGAGGAAATGTTTCAATTCAGTGTGTACCATGATTTGTAAGATCTCAGTGCTTATTCATGAGGTACAAGTTTCTTATTTTCCTTTTTTTAAGTGTTTTTGTGAAAATAATGAAAATGGGGAAAATTTAAAAATTTTGTGGGTAAACGTCGTGTACTTTTCCACATGTCATGTACTTTGGTCGTGTGGGATGAGTACACAGGGCGTGTAGGCCAGTAGGCGATGAAGAGTTCAAAAACTGACTACACGCCGTGTATAGTATATACACATTGTGTAATCAGTCGGTAGTTGAATAGTAAGGTGGTGGAAGTAGCCACCAGCGAAATGATAGTACACGCCGTGTCCTTAGAAACACACTTCGTGTATAAATGTCGATAGATGAATAGTTTGGCGGTGAAAAGTAGCCACCAAGGGAACAGTAAAAAAATGAAAAGTACATGCCATGTACTTGATATTTCATGCCGTTTAGTTTGTTTTTTTCGCTTAAAATGGGAAGTATAATTCTCTTTCAATAGAGGAAGCATAAAAAACTGGAGGAGATTGGGAGAGGAGGCTGGAGCATGGAGGAGCTCCCGATCACAAGCCAGAACTCAGATTCATCCGCCATCAGTCTTGTTGGAACCGCGCGGGTAAGATTTTCTCTCTCCTTGATCCCTTCTTTATAATTATTTCCCAAGGGGAAGTTATTTGAGTTTGAATAAGTTAACATTTATCCCAGATCTACGCTGTTCTTGTGTGTTTCAGGAGGTATCATTCGCATATATCGATCAGGGGAGATCGAGGTTGGTGGTCTCGTATTTAATTCCAAATGTTGAGTGTTTTTGTGTACCTTTGTGCTACTCACCCATGTTTGGGATGTCTTATAGTTAAGTCCTTGATTAATTAAATACCTATAATTCCATAGGTAATTTAATGAATATGTATAATTACTATTTGGGATCGTTGCATTGATCTTGGGTCACCCAGTGGGTGCGTTCCCCCTGTTTAGCCGTTTGGCCAGGATACCCGAGGGTATGCCATATCTATAACATGTTTTAAGTTTTCTTGAGAGGAAATTATATGAATTTCTTATTGTGTATTGGGCTTGTCCCGATTACCTGTTATCCTGAGGGAAGTGTTTGTTTAGCCTGAAGACATTGTTCTATTATTCCTGAGGGCAACGTTTCATCTGTTTGAGGGCAGTACTTCCATGCATGAGGGAAATAACTTATGCCTGAGGGCAATATTCATTATGCCTGATGGAAATCACCTAATTGTTTCAATTCTGATTAGCCTGAGGGAAAGGTACTGTTTAGCCTGAGGGAATTGTTCACTTGAATATTCACCGTATTATTTTCTTATGTTATACCTACCAAGATAAAGAACAGGCTTGGAGTTATTAATTGATTATTAAAAGGGTAATGTGATTGATAAGATATTTACTCGTGAGTACTTCCTAGTTTACTACTTTACCTTACTGGACACTATTGTTTCAGATTTTCACCAACAGTTGGGCACCCAACTTTGGTGGTTTCCTACTGGGATTTATCTCTCACACCCTGTTTGGGTCATGTCTTGGGCCCAAACATCTTATATTGTAGCAGTTGTTGATAAGGGAATTATTCCTTATATAGGTACTTGATTGTTTTCAAGGAGTGGGAGAGCATGGGACCGAGCATAGGCTTGCGATGCTGCTGAGTTCTAGATGCACTATTTTGTTTTCCTTTTTTGTGCTTGTACATTGTATTGGATTATTCTTGGTTGTAGTGTATCATGTTTTGGTTGATTTCCAAGACATAGAGACATAGTTCATCATCAAATATTTATGGTTGTTGTTATCTTTCACTTATGTACTGTTATCCATTTCAGTTGGGTATTGTTTACTGCTTCTACTTTTGTATGTTTATATCTATTTCCATTGCGCTACACTTTGACAAATGAGGGAATAGTTTCCCCACTATCAGACCTAGGCCCTCGCTGCTAGTCGAAATCCTTTGGCGTTTGGGGAAATACACTTGATGTCATATGACCAACCGGGTTCAAGGCACCCGTTGAGTGGAACCTGTATCAGGGATATTACAAAGTGGTATCAGAGGGTTGTTCTTTTCTTTGACTTAATTTTTAGAGCCTATAGTCAGGTATAGGATGGATTAGGTACTTGGTAATAAGCTATGCCCGTGAGTAGCTAACCCATGTATAGGGAAAATCCAATTTACCTTGTATTACAATTTTACTGATTTTTCATTTTTATAGTTTATTTGATTTCACCATTCGGAGACACACTTGTGGTGTGCTGTTTATATTTTTATACTGGTTTCTATTTAGTTTCAACCTGATAAGTTGAGGGTATTCCATCTCATGCACATTTAGGAACATGTTAGAATTTCATGCAATGCATAGTCTTAATGCCATGTAGGTGAATTATAAATTACATGGTGTTGTGATAGATGTTGTTCTTGATGAAGCACATTGTAGTGATAGATGTTTTGATAAAAAACATGTTATTTAATAGGGTATTGGTACATGTTACGGTTGGGTTGATGGATGATAAACTTTCATTCCTGAGAAGTATGGGCTCTCTTGGACCGAAATTTAGCAGATCATAATCCATCCTTTTTGTTTTGCTTTGTACTAGGATGTGAAAGGTCAGAAGTTAAACATTGATTCGTGGGGAGTATGGGCCCCCACGGATCGGAATTTGGCATATTGGCACTTGAAATTAATGAGAAGGGGCTCCGGAGTAGTTTGTGAGGTGTAATGTCTGGAAACGAAGAGAACACGGCATGTGGTTCTATGAACACAAGACATGTACTCTTCTTTTTGGGAAGAAATGAAAATTTTTTAAGTACACACCATATACTAAAAGTACATGTCGTGTAGTTGGTAACCATGTCATAGTCTGGGTAGGAGGAAACATAGGATGAGAAAAATCTTGAGGGAACTCACCGTGTACCGATCGTACATTTCGTGTCGTGTTGACCCTGTGTCTGCCGTGTAACAAACAACATGGGTGGAAAAATCATTATAAAATAAACACCGTGTCAATTCTGAACACGCAGTGTAGGTTAATTTTGGGACCCAACCATGTAACTAACAACACGGTTCGGTGTTACATCTTCTAGTACACACCGTTTCCACCTTGAACACGCCGTGTAGTGTGGGCCGTGTATTCAGCCGTGTCTCGAACAACACACATTGATGAAGCTCATCTCAAACATGCCGTGTACCTGAGGGACACGACATGTATTCTTGACCGATAAGATAGTCGTGTGGCTTAGCCGTGTAGAAGGACTTGGGAAGGGGAAGAGAATTCAAGTACAAGCCGTGTGTGTGGACAACACGCCGTGTGTTTGTGGTGTTACACGACCAGTGTTGGAAGAAGTACATGCCCATGTGGAAGACTTAATGGAACATGTCGTGTAGTTATTATACATGCCTTGTAGTCTTGTTTTGTAAAACTTTAATATTATCTTTCTCCTGCTCCATTGTTATGTTTTCAGTTCTTGGTCCTTGATAATTTTAAATCTAAGGTGTGTGTTTGACCTTGTAGAGTCATGTCGCTGAGACGACCACCAGTTGTTTGCTAAGAGAGCGGGAATGATTATACCTCAGAGATGGTTGTCCATGGGCTACCAATGGATCCTCCAACAGAGCCAGATGCGGCACAAGTGGTTATACTAGACATGGGGGCTCATGCATAGTTCCGTGGAGGCTTCATGCGGTTCATGCAAACCTTCCTAGGAGCAATGCTGGTTTCCACATCTATGGAAGAGTTGACACGTATATTCTAGCAATAGCACCCACCTACGTTTTTAGGGGATGGAAGACCAAAGGTTGGGGAGTATTCACTGGGTTCTATGCAGACTATTTTCTAGCACCTGGAGACACCTCCTAGGTAGAGGGTCAAGCTCGCTACATACATGTTGTGTGATTCCGCCATGAAATGGTGGGATGTTACCACTCAGATGGGGCATCACCAAGACATGGTGTGGGAAGATTTTAAGGTAGTCTTCTATGAAGTTTTCATTCCAGAGATGCTAAGTGAAGATCGATCTCGATAGTTCATGAATCTGCAGTAGGGTTCCATGTTAGTGATGGACTATTCTGTCCGCTTCACCAAGCTATATCGTTTCTCACCTATTCTGTTGGGTGATGAGATGTAGAGGGATATACATTTTGTGGATGGTCTTTGATATGACATATGATCTCGGGGTAATGTTTTCATGTTTCCTACAATACACACTATTGTCAACCAGGCATTTATTAATGAGCGGAACCTAGAGGAGGCTAGTGGTGTGAACTAGGGTGGTTCAGCACCGATCTCTGGTACTATTTCTTCTGGAAAGAGGAAGTGGTAGATGGATTTCTCTCATGGTGGCAGTACTAGCCAGTTGAATTCTTCAGTTGGCCAGATAATGTGATATTAGTGTGGTAAAGAGGGGACCAAGAGACCTCAGTGTCAACTTGACCCAGTGGAGTGTTGATCTTTCGACAAGATGGGTCATCTTCAGCGTTATTGCAGGGCATTTCCACCAGTGACTAGTGAGAGGGGTTCTTTTCAGACTCCGCATGTAGGGTAAGGGCCAATAAATTCTTATTAGTTAAGAAATTGGAACACTTCAGGAAGTTCAGGCCAAGGTGGTGGTCGTGGACATGGTAGCCAGACACCAGGATCACAAAGACTGTAAGGCGGGTCAGATCAGGGTTGCTAGGCTGTGTCGTAGGGCTGCGACACTAGGCAGGCATATGCAGTGCAATAGACCCAACAGGAGTATGATCTCAGACCTTCCACTATCAGAGGTACTATTCTAGTTTCTTCTGTTTTATCTTCAGTACTTTTTGATATGGGTGCTACACATAGATTTATATTTGTTCCCATTGTGGAGAGCCTTGGGCTCTGTGTTTCTTCTACATCTTCTGATATCATGGATCTAGACACTCTGTTGGGTATGAGAACGGCTAGTGTGTGTCAGTGCAAGGAGTGCCCCCTCGAGGTTTGTGGGTGTCACTTTTGATTGGACCTCTATGTCTTAGAGATGACGAGATATGATTTCATTCTTGAGATGGACTGGTTTGTACCCTTTCATGCCTTTATGGATTTCTATCATCTCAGGGTGAGTTTCACATCACCAGAGGGTAGAGAGTTTCTATAGAAGGGTGAATGGGATGTCCAGGCGAGCCAATCTGGACCTGACTATCGTGGGCGAGGTGGTGTGACAGACAAGATTGTGAGTTTATATCTGGATGACCAGGGAACTTGTCAGAAAGATTTCCCTACAATGGGTTATCGTTTCAGGGAAGTCTTCCCGGACGAATTTGTAGGTCTACCTCCTGAGAAAGAGGTGTACTTATCTATTGATCTTGTTCCAGGAGTGGCACCAGTGTCCATTCCTCCTTATAAGATGGCTACACCAGAGTTACATAAGCTCAAGAGGCAGTTAGAGGAGTTATAGGAAAAGGGTTTCATCTGACCCAGTACTTCTCCTTGGGGTTCTCCTATCTTGTTTGCGAGAATGCATATGGTACCCTCAGACCCTGCGTGGATTATCGGAAGATGAACCATTTGACGATTAAAACCCTATATCCATTACCATGGATTGATGATCTTTTTGATCAACATCAAGGAGAACGTGTATTCTCAAAGTTTGACATGAGATCCAGATATCATCAGTTGTGTGTTAGACCATTATACATACCGCTTACAGCTTTTCGGAGTAGATATGGCTTATACGAGTACTTGGTCATGTTGTTCGGACTCATGAACATGCCAGTAGTTTTCATGGCTCTGATGAGTTGTGTGTTCAACCCTTATCTGGATTCTTTTGTGGTAGTATTCATGGATGATATCTTGGTGTACTCTCAAACTTGACATGACCATGACACCCATCTTGAGATCGTGTTGACTACACTGAGATAGCATTAGTTATATGCTAAGCTCTCAAAGTGCCACTTTGGGATGGACCAAATACACTTCCTAGGTGATATTATCTCAGAAGCAGGAGTTATAGTAGACCCAGAGAAAGTGAGAGTTTTAGTTTCTTGGGTGAATCCTAAGAACGTGTTTGAGATACAAAGTTTCTTAGGACTGACATATTACTACAGGCGCTTTATATAAGAATTCTCCCACTTAGCAGCACCGTTTATGGGTTTGACTAAGAAAGGTGTGAAGTTCATTTGGTCGGAAGCTTGCGAGAGAGCCTTTCAAAAGATGAAGGGAAGTTTGACATTAGCACCAGTCTTGATACATCCAGAACAAGAGAAGAGTTATACAATATACTGTGATGAATCAGGTATTGGGTTGGGATCAGTGTTGATGAAGGGCAATCGAGTAGTTGTATACGGGTCTCGGCAGTTGAGGCCACATGAGAAGAATTACCTGACGCATGATCTTGAGTTGGTTGTAGTTGTTCATGCATTATGATGTTGGAGACATTATCTCTTGGTAGAACATTTTGTGGTGTTTATGGACCAAAAAAGTCTCAAATATATCTTTAACCAATGTGACCTGAATTTGAGATAGTGAAGATCTGTTGAATACCTTCAGTCCTTCAACTTTGAGCTTGCCTATACACCAGGTAAAGGTAATGCAATAGCTGATGCACTGAGTAGGAGGACTCAGATACAGGTAGTGTAAGAATCTAATTGTGAGTGGCAGCTTATGGATTTGTTCTCTGAGATGCATTTGGAGGTGCATGATAGTTTGGGGAAAACTTATCTCTCATCCTTAACTATGTCTTCTACCCTCCTGGATAAATAGAGGATGATACAACTATCAGATTATAAAGGACTAGTTCTACGGGAGTCGGTGCCAAGTGAGGGCTCACCTCTTAGTTGGATGATAAGTGAGGATGAGGTACTGCGTATCTATGGATGAGTGAGGGTTCCATGGGATATACATGAGTAGATGATGCAGGAATTTCATGCTTCATATTGGGAAGTGCATCCTAGAGTTACCAAAATGTATTGTGACATGAGACATTAATATTGGTCGTTCAGTATGAAAAGAGAGATAGTTGGTTTTGTTACGAGCTGTTCCACCTGTCAGCAAGTGAAGGCAGAGCATCATAGCCTAGACATATTTTTATAGCAGTTACCCATCCCGGAGTGGAAATGGGATTATGTTGCAATGGACTTTGTGACCACGTTTCCAAGACCACCTTGAGGCAATGATGTCATGTGGGCTGTCGTAGACAGACTTACGAAGGTCTCTCACTTTTTGCCGATCAAGGAGACCTTCGGTGTTGACAATCTTAGAAATTTTTATATCGTAGAGATAATAAATCTTCAGGGTCTACTTCATTCTATCATTTCAGATTGGGATGCCCATTTTACATCTTGTTTCTGGAAGAGTTTTAAGAGGGCACTGGGTACACAGGTGTTTCTGAGCACAGCTTACCACCCTCAGACCGATGACTAGTCAAAACGTACAATACAGGTGCTAGAGGACATGCTACGTGCATGCATCCTGAAATTTGGGGGCTCTTGGGGGAAACACATACCCCTAGTGTAGTTTTCCTACAATAATAGTTTTTGGGCAACTATTGAGATGGAACCTTATGAGACTTTATATGGTAGGCCATTCCGATCACCCTTGTGCTGGTTAGAGGCAGGTGAGGCAGCATTACTGGGACCACATCTCATGCATGAGACAGCAGACTAGGTCTAGTTGATAAAAAAGTGGATGGCTACTGCATAGTCATATAAAAATTATTATGATGATCACCGTTGATGACCATTGGAGTTCATGGTCAGGAATCAGGTTTTCTTTCGTGTTTCTCCGAGGTTGGGACAGAGGCAAATCAAGAGATAGGGTAAACTTTCACTGAGGTATGTGGGTCCATTTGAGACTCTAGAGAGAGTCAGGATGGTTGCCTATCGGTTTCAGTTACCACAGAGGTACCGGGTCATGGACAACATCTTCCATGTATCTTAGCTACGCCTTTTTCACTCAGACCCATCTCACATCTTTTAGCCATAGGAGGTTGAGCTTTAGGATGATGCATCTTTTGAGGAGCATCTGATTTGTATTTTTTATAGAAGCACGAAGGTTCTCCGAGGTCGGACAATTCCTCTCATACAACTGCTATGGTAGCATGGCCGAGTGCAGGACGAAACCTGGGAGTGGGAGACTAGAATATGTGCTCAGTGGCCATAGTTGTTCACAGATTTATCTTCACCATCATTGGAAGGACAATTTGGGGACGAATTTCTTTAAGGGGGGAAGTTTGTAAGAACCCAGTTCTTATTCATGAGGTACAAGTTTCTTATTTTACTTTTTCATTAAGTGTTATTATGAAAAAAAGGAAAATGGGGAAAAATCTAAAATTTTGTGGGTATACGCCATGTACTTTTCAACACATCGTGTACTTTGTCCGTGTGGGATGAGCACACAGGGCGTGTAGGCCTGTCGATGATGAAGGTTGTAAAAACTGACTACACGCCTTGTATAGTATATACACGCCATGTAATCAATCGATATGTGAATAATAAGGTGGTGGAAGTAGCCGACAATGGAATGGTACTACACACCATGTCCTCATAAACACACTATGTGTAGTCATGTCAATAGATGAACAGTTCGGCGGTGAAAAGTAGCTGCTAGGGGAACAATTGAAAAAATGAAAATTATATGTGATTTAATTGAGTGTACATGTTGTGTAGTTTTTTTCACTTAAAATGGGAAGTATCCACCTCTTCTGATAGAGGATGCTTAGAATGCCAGAGGAGCTCGAGAGAGAAGGATGGACCTTGGAGGAGCTCCCAATCGCACGCCAAAACTTGGATTCTTCAACCGTTGATCTTGTTAGAACTGTGCGGGTTAGATCTTCCCTCTCCTTGAGCCCTTCATTCCAATTCTTTACTAAGGGGAATTTATTTGAGTTTTAATGAGTTAACGTTTATCCCACCTCTATGTTGTTCTCATGTGTTTCGGGAGGCGTCGTTCATATATATCGATTAGGGGAGATCTAGGTAGGTGGTCTGGTTTTTAATTTCAACTGTTGAGTATTTTGGTGTACTATTGTGCCATGCTCCCATGTTTGGGGTGTCATATGGCTAAGGCCTTGATTAATTAAATACCTATAATTTCATAGGTAATTTAATGAATATGTATAACTGCTATTTGGGATCGTTGCATTGATCCAGGGCCACCCCGTGGGTGCATTCCCCCTGTTTAGCCGTTTGGCCAGGATGCCTAAGGGTATGCCATATTTATAACATGTTTTATGTTTTATTGAGATGAACTTATATGAATTGATCATTGTGCATTGGGCTTGTCCCAGTTACCTGTTATCCTGAGGGCAGTGTTTTTTAGCATGAGGGAATTGTTTTATTTAGCCTAAGGGAAACATTTCATATGTCTGAGGAATGTACTTTTATGCCTGAGGGAAATACCTCATTCTTGAGGGAAATATCCATTATGCCTAAGGGAAATCACCTAAGGGTTTCGATTGTAATTAGCCTGAGGAAAAGGTATTGTTTATCCTGGGGGTAAATGTTCACTTGAATATTCACTATGGTGTTTTCTTGTGTTATACCTACCAAGCTAAAGCAGAGGGTTGGAGTTGTTAATTGATTATTAAAAGGGTAATGTAATTGATAAGATAGTTACTCGTGAGTACTTCTTAGTTTAATGCTTTACCTTACTGCACACTGTTGTTGCAAATTTTCACCGTCAATTAGGCATGGGCCTTTGGTGGTTGCCTATTGGGATTTATTTTTCACACCCTGTTTGGGTGATGTCTTGGGCCCAAAAAATTATATTGATACAGGTGTTGATAAGAGAGAGTCCCTATACATGTACATGATTTTTTTCGAGGAGTGGGAGAGCATGGGACCGAGCATAGGGTTGTGATGCTACTGAGTTCCTACTGCACTATTTTGTTTTCCTTTTTTGTACTTGTAATTTGTATTGGATTATTCTAGGTTTCAGTGTATCATGTTTTGGCTGCATTCCTAGACTTAGATACATAGTGCATAATCAAATATTTATGACTGTTTTTATCTTTTACTTCTGCACTATTATCCATTTCTTGTTGGGTATTATTTACTGCTTCTACTTTTGTATGTTTATATCTATTTCCACAGTGCTACACTTTGATAAATGAAGGAATAGATTCCCCAATATCAAACTTAGGCCCTCGCTTCTAATCAGAAGCCTCTGGAATTTGGGGAAATTTACTTGAGGTCATGTTACCAACCGGGTACGGGACACCCGTTGAGTGTCACCCAGATCTGGGACGTTACATGATTCACCCACCCCCATGGTACTTATATTCATTTTTGTCCCCAAAAAAATTCCAACCACATAAAATGAAACTTATTCCATGTACATGTGTAGGGGTGAGTCCCATAACCCAATAGGATTTCCCCACTCACCTTGACATGTTGTGTATTACTTTGATAAAGTGAATGTTCATGAAAATATGATGATGGAGTTAAAATCAATTCTCAAATAAATTCACCAAACTAGAAACATAACATGATGGAACATACAATTCATGTTAATTCTTGAATGAATAGAAGACACATTCACCCTAAAGAGTCATACTAATGATACCCAAATCGGGGTGGGTCCCACTTTTTTGTAATCAATAACATATATACCACCATTACCTAAAAAGGTATACCACATCTCTCTCATCTGATCAGAAATAATCACCATGAGATCTCACTAAAACTACTAGACCACTCATTAGAGCCCCACCTAACCTACATTTCCTCGAAATTCCCATCAAAACCAAAATCTACAATATCATGGGAATGTATGATCCTAAAATAATACAATAATGAGATATTAAATAGGTACCAACCATCAAAAAAATCTAAATAAAACCTTATATTAATAAAGGAAAAATAAATAATTGGGCACTTCCACATGAAATCAAAAACATAGTGTTCGTACTTGGTCCCACCTCATCTCAGTGATCCTTACCAGAGATATCAATTAAAATTCCCCTATATAACCTTCAGCTCTATCCCATGCATTGTAATCCATCATGGATGTTGGATCCCCATGTACTAACATATGGTTTAACACTCGAGATTCAATTGTAGTAAGTGGACATCCTATTTTAATAAAGCTATAATTAAATGAACCTTTTTATATTTTATGGAATAAAAATTATTATTTGATAGGTTAAATATTGATTTTTAACTTACAATGTCAAAATAATACAACAATGAATTTTTGATATTTCATCATAGAAATAATCTTTTATGAATAATTGAAAATGTAATATTTAGTTATTCCATATTTTATTTATAATAATTTATTATAATCTGTGGAATTAATAATTTATTGAATATTTATTTGATATATATATATATAAGGTTCTTGGGGGAAACAATTACATTAAACACACACACACACACCACACACATAGACTAAAAAGGAAGTCCATAGCCCCCCCATGGGATAGCCCACCCATCAATCTGTATTTATTCAATAAATGACCTGAAGGACTAGTAAGAATAAAGCACATTGAATGACCCAAAGGCTGACAAATTGGCTCGATGGTCAGTGTTTCACCATTTCTATATCATATTGCCTACATCATCAGGTCTAAATCCTACCTACGTCACCAATTTCCTATTTCATGCATGTGTCACCTCCTTCCTGTGTCATTCCATCATCACCAATTGCTTTCAAAGAATGATTTCTTAAGGCATAAAGGCTTCCCATTTTAATTAATTAAAAAAATAATTAATGATGAATGATTAAAGTAAATTTTATTGATTATATAGACAAATATATGAATTTAAATACATAAAATTATGATTACAAGTCATATAGTTAACAAATACTCATCTTATGATTGAAAAATCATTTCCTAAGAAACAATTTTTTGACATGATTTCTGGGTATATTATTAAATTTAATTTTTATACTACTATGAAATTAATTAGATAAAATGTATTCCATGTTTTTTATTAGAAAAATTAATATTATTTAATAATATCAACATAATTCTTTTTCATAATGAATTGTAAAAACATTAAAAATTAATTATTGTAGTTATGGTAAAAATGGGTTTACCGCTAGTAAATCTACAAAATAATTATCAAACTAACCTAAATACCTGAATAACCCCAATTGATTGGTTTGATTTATACATTATCCATTTCTCCTTAAAATATCAGCCATTTTGGTTCCATATATTCATGAAAGAAACTTGACATTATTGAATAACATTGAAGAATTACAAGTGTGACACTCACCTAAATTATAAAAGAAAAACTCTTCACCTCACTTCCACACACCTCTAAAGAAATTTAGCTCCATTATAAACATCCAAAATATATCCCCAAAATCCTTTTACATGTTCTGTTTGTGATGTTATTCTGAAAATACCAGCCCTACGGTCCTTAAAAACACATCCAAAGGAATTTTCTCTAGGTGAGGGTAATCATCTTCATCATGATCTTCCTGTTTTAATTATTCTTATACAACCTTAAATTATATATTAACAATTACAATATAATGACAATATTATATCTCATCAATGCTACAAATTTTTATTTTAAAATCTCAAGAAAATTTGTTTATAAGCACTAAAAAATCATTATAGATCTATGTGTCGTTAAAAGTGGGAAACTTTTATCAGCACTAGAAAAATGTTGATAAAGGGGGGGCTTTATCAGTGTTAAAAGAAACATATATAATATTTGTACAAATAAATTTTACTTTAAAAATTATAGTGGACTATATAATAAAATAAACCTATATATTTAAACTCATAATTAAATTTAAATAAAAAGTACATCATAACTACAATGAGTGATTTAAACTGAAAACACACACATTGACTGAGTGGCACATGTTTTGAAATAAATTGTGAATAATTTTACTAATGTTTGAAGAAAATCTTATCATTTTTATTATTTTTCATTGAGTGATATATGTTTGGAACTAAATTTTCATTTTCAAACTAATAATTGACTCTTTTAATCATACTAGAAACATTATGTATCAAATTGATGTATGGTTGATTTCTACCCATAAAAAATACATATAGATAATTTTATAAAATTATCAAAACAATTAAAATGTTTTTTCTTGATTTTGAGTATGTTATGTGTGATTTGAACTAAAATATCTATTTTAAAAAAATCAGTCGTAGTCATACCAGTAACATTATATGCCGGATTAATGTTAGGATGAATCCTACACATAAAAAATCATCTAAGGATCATTATCTTAAATTATCAAGACAATTTTAATGTCTTTTCTCAGCCTGATTATTTCACATATATTTTTTAGTGATATTTTAATTTAAACTGAAAACATGTACTTGAGTCATATCGGTCACATCATGTGTCAATTTGATGTAAGGATGATACCTATATGTCATAAATTACTTACGATTCATTTTTACAAAGTATCAAAACAATACAATAGTTTTTTATTACTTTTCAGTGAGTGGCACATGTTTTTATCTAAATTGGAAATTTTAAACAGATAATTGACACCTTGAGTCATACCGAGAACACTTTATATCAGGTTGATTTTTCATTGATTCCTAAACATTAAAAATAAACTATTAGTAATGTTCAAAATGTATCAAAATAATCCAAATTATTTTTTATGGTTTTGAGTATGTGATGTTTGTTTTCTACAAAAAATTAAATTTTATTTAAAAAGAAACACTTGGATTCATATCGTCCACACTGTGCAATAGATTGAGGTGTCACTAATTCTAATACGTCAAAATTGACTTATGGATCATTTCCCTATAAAATAAAAACAATCCAAATTTTTTATTGGTTTTGATTATGTCATGTGTTTTTTTACTTGAATATTGATTTGAAATAAATAGAAACACTTACAGTATTAAATAAAATTTATAAGGAAATTAATTTAAAAAAACTATATAAAATGATGAAAAAACTAACTAAATAAGTATTATGAATTAACCTTTTTATGATTTCTATACACATTCTCGACCAATTTATCTATATCTATTATCTTAGTTATAACCTCAAATTACAATCTCTCATTAGCATGAGTAGGTTCAAACATGTTACTAGACATGTCATACTAATAAACCATGTATTGGATTGAGGTTCAGTTTATTTATACATATCACAAATTACTTACGATGTTTTCCCTAAAGTGTCAAAAAATATGAATGTGTTTGACAGATTTTTATTATGTAATTGTTTTTAAAATAAAAAGTCATATTTAAACTAAAAACATAAACTTTGAGTCATACTAGTGATATCTTGTATCGGATTAATGTATGGTTGATTCTTACACATCACACTATGTATTTTTATTCTAAAATAAATTTTTCATTCATGTTTATCTAATAATATTGTTGTTTGACAAACCATAATGTTCAATGCATTATATAATAAAAAGAAAAGTTCATCATCATTACTGATGCTTGATCATAGTACATGGGTGCATCATCCTTGAAATTAAAAAATGGATACATGCCATATTTTGGCTAAGGTGTTGTTGAGTTCATGGTTGTGGGTTTTTTTTAATTTTTGAATATTGGTGGATTTGAACAATTTGTGGTTATTGGTGGTATGTGATTGGTTTTTTTCCTAGTGTTCTTGTTTCTATATATTTTTTATATTTTTAATTGTTCCCACAGAACCTCAAAGTGGGTGAATTAGAAAATACAAAAAAAAATTAGTAGTAGTAGGAAGTCACCTCTTCATGATGTTTGTATAAAATCTAAAATTCTGTATTCTGCCCATTTGTTTCTAAGAAAATATATTTCCTATTTTGAATATGATGACTATCAATAGTTCTATTAGTACTGAAAAAATATAAATAAATAAAGGATTGGTAAATATTTTAAATGAAATTGTAACTATCCTCAAAAATACATATTTTTGGTTTCTATTTTATTTTTGGAAAATCATATCATTCATAAATTTCCAAACATAATAACCAAAACATTTTTCATTTATTTTTTCTAAGCTCTATAGATACATTGATAAAAATAAGTAATTCTTTTGTATGTTTTGATAGTGGAATGTTACTATATATACCCTAATACTTATCTATTTGTAGAATTTGATAGAATTTTTGTGCTCATGGACATTATCCATGCCATGATATTGATGATATTTAAACATTATCCTATCATAACATAATTTTCATTAAAACATTATATAAAGTGTATAACATGAATTTTATTCATAAAATATTTCATATAGTCTATTAAAAATTGATTAAAATCATAAAGTGTGGTTGGTTAATTGGTTATCCATGCATTGAATCTATAAAATTAATATTTTTAGTATATAAATTGGCTTCAATGAGTAACCCATTCTTTAAAAAAAGGAATAAGTAAAGAAATGATTGAAAATATATTTGATATTTCTAATTTTTTCAATTTTCCCCTTACTTTGTGGTTATTAAGAACAGTCTATCATATGTAAGTTTTCTTTTTAAAATTGTGGTTAGTTTATCCACTATTACTTCATGTTGACTTTTGTTTCAATGAGAATAGGTATATAGAAGATATGTGAATACTAATGGGTCCAAATTAATATTCATAGTTTTTTCCTTCAAATAGAAGTTATATATATGAGATCTCAAATTATGAATATTATTTAGTAAAAATCAACATAGTAGATCAACTATTGGAAAAACAAATCATGAAAACACACCTCATGTATACATTTATAATAGGGAATCCTAGACATTCATGTTTTATTATTTCAGGTACTTTCTCAAGACTAATATATTTTGTAGTGGACTCTCTATACATCTATTATTCAAAATCAATTATTTTTATATCACAACTTTCTAATCTTGTGTCTTAATTAAAATTTAATGGAAGTAAAATTGGATGTTGAATATGTGGGATACATTTACTTTGTGAATATATTTTTGATTATTTTTTTTGTTCATTTAGATAATTTTGATTCAAACACATATTTCACCCCTTTCCGTTATATATCTATAATAAAATTCATCAATTTGGGCATTTTTTCATTAATTGTTTAATGTTTTACAAAAAATGGAAATTAATGCCTCTATATAGATATGTATTTTTACAATATCTAAGGTCTATTTTAGGCAACTTCTGATGGATCTATCGATCGTATGAATATTTTTCTCATTAATTGGAATAGGAAGCATAGTGCTTGGCTCATGATCTTTGTGAATCTTCACTATAACATGACCTATTTTATGTTTTTTTTTGTGTATAATATCTCCTTAGATATTATACATGGTACCCCTAATAATAATTTGATGGGTGGGTGTTGAAAAATATAAATTAGAGTCATTTTTACCCTTTAGAATATCTGCATAGGAAATTTATCAATGTATTCTTGATTCATATTTCAAATAAACAATTAATATAATATTTATTACCTCTTATAAGTAAATCCATTGAGGTGAATGGATCACCTCGAAGCTACTGGGGGTGGGGGTGTTAACACTGTAGTGGTTTTTGTGTTGTTTCTTCTCATTGATTCCTTCCAAAAACATTTTCTAACAAATCTGAATAAAAATTAAATCTTTATTATAGATTATATAATTATGCCTAAAATTTTTACATTTTCATATATTTATCCCCCAATTAATTTCTTTATACAAAATATTTTTGTGGTGTCACCCCCAAACCCACACCTTTGACGCAGCCATGCTATCTTGTATTCATTACGACCACTGATAGTTGTTATTCAATGAGTGAAACTTATAACATCCTAGATAATTATAGAATAAAAAAATTTCTTATCTATTAATATTTATGAATAAGATATTAGTTTTACGTTAAAGGTGATTCCTTGTTTGATAGTTTACTTGATATGCAACAACATGTTTCTCCAAAATCTTATGTTACACACAAAAATGAGTTATACTAAAAAATAATACAATAATATTATTCTTATTTTAAATGGTAGTTAACAACTTGCCATTGTATTAGAAATAATGAACATAACTAAATTAAATATCATTAAATTTTTTTGTTAAATGTTTTTACATTTATCTAAGAAATTTTATAGGCTTAAAATAAGAATGAATCCAATTTTAAGTATAAAATAATTTAATATTTTTAAAAGGTTGTTTTACCACCTTTTGATAGAGAACCATTTTTAAATACAGTTTTTGTCACATTTTCATGTTCTATTTGACAAAATGAACTTTTTATTTTGAATTGAGACATAAAAATTTAACTTGGTTGGAATTTTTGTATTTTTCGGATGGAATTCATATTTTAATTAATAGTGAAAAATACTGCATTTTAATTCAAAACTGTATTTTCATCTAATTAATTTATATAGTTATGTTATCTTTTAAATTGATTTTCAAGTGCAATTGGATTTTTTTTATTTAATACAATTTTGTTAATTTTAAGTAATTTTACATATAAATTGGACATAAGAACATATTAATCTTGTGATAGTTTTTACTTCTTAAACCTCTTCTTTCTGGTTTTGACAATGGAAATTAATTTTAAATTAATTAATGAAAATTATGTGACTTGAATTTGTAAAAATGGTTTCAATATTTGGAATAATAAGTTCCAAATTTTGTAAATAGGTACCTTTTATTTTGGGACATTATGAATAGCAACTTCAGTAAAAAAAAATATTTACCACGATTAAAGGGTAAATTGGATAGATAAGGGAAAAAATAATATTATAATAAAATAAAACTGCACTAACATGTGTTATAATATTATTGGATGATTTAAGATCAAGGAAAACAATACTTAGTTTATGATTTTGTAATTTGGGAACCACTTGGGTGTGATAATGACATGTTAAAATAATTAATTTAAAGTATAGAGGAATATAACATAAACATCTATCTTTTTACTAAAACAATTTAATGGTGGATTTATTTAACTGATCACTTTAACTATAAAAGTTAATTAGAAATCCAAAAATATTTCTTAAATCATTGTATTTTTATTATAATTTTTATACATTAAATAAATAAATTTATTTATGGCACAATAATGATGCAGGGATTACCTCATTAATGAAAGGTTCAGATAAATGATATTATTATTATTAAAATAAATGTAATTTGAAAATTTTTACACCATCCCTAATTTTTATGAATGATTATTATATTTTATATTTTATTTAATTTAGAGTTTTTGTATTAATAATGTTTTTATGACTTTAACAAAAATCAATTACTAAATAGCAACAAAATTGACATAAATGAGTTTTTAAAACAAATACTATTTTCTTAAATGATATATCAGTCATAAAAATAAAATATTTGGAAAAAATATTTATATAGTGCTAAAATATCTTTATTTATAAACTTAAGGTTCTATTTGAATTTTATATTAACTATATTAATCATATAATGTAAAAATACAAGAATACATCGTAAAAGATAATTTATTTAACTAAGTGTTAACACCAAAATATAATGTTAAATTGTGACCTAAACTTGTATAAAACCAATTGGTTGAAAGGATATAAACTAATATTTATATTATCTTCAAACTAAATCACTTTAGAGGTATTATAATTCGAAAATAAACTTAAAATAAAATAATATTTCAAGACATTCCAAAAGTGAACCTCCTCCCTCTAATAAAAGGCCACCAACTCTACCCACGTACTCACACCTCTAAAGCCTCTTGGATCTCCAAAAATATTCTCAAATAATCTAAAAACATCCATAAATTACTTATATAATCATTAAAATTTTAATAATTCAACTCAAGTAATCCTTTTGGATCAAATCAAAAAGAGTTATCTGATTTAGAGGTAACATCTTCTCTCATGCTCCTTTAAATTATTTTCATTATCCTACCCCCTAACCTCTTTTTATTACATTGTTTTATGAAAACAATAGTATCTTAAGTATACTAGGTTTTTTTATGCTAATGGTTTTACCTATACATACTCACACCCTTATCTAGTGGATATAGAACATATTGTTTCTGTGTAAGGCGAACTATTGCCTCACGAAATGATGATTGTTCAATTTTCTCATACCATCTATCATGGTGGACATTATGATGGAACTGTATTTATATATGATATATAAATATATTATATTTATATTGTCTCTATGTATCTATAATTTTTATTTAAAACATACCTTTATGCTTTCTATAATGTGTAAATATGATAATTTCATTTATGGAAGTGTAGACTATCGCCCATTCAAAGTGATATAACTTATTCATACCAAACATGAAACATATAAAGGATATAATTAATGAAATTATGTAACATATATAACATATATATTATTCTATAATTATAAAAAACCTATTTATCATTTATTTTTCATCCCTTTAATTTGTCAAAGAAGTGAATGTAGTGTTCATGCGTACGAACGACCTATCATCTCCATGAACGGTGCATTTCATTTATTGTCTCCAAATGTTATGGACTATTATAAATACATATATACAAAATATATATGATATTAAATTAATTTATAATATTCTATAGATAATGATATTTAGAGAACATGGGAAATTTGTAATTATAACAAGTACATTTTTTACTCATGTACCGAACATTAACAAAACGTCTCATATGAACTCAAATAATTAACTAACTGATATAACATGAAAATAAGTAATATAAAATTAATAATAAATATTAAAAAGGTTCTTAAGAAAGTATAAACTAATATAAGTTCATTATTCAAGCATATAAAGATTGAACGAGACAAGTGAGACTCAAGGTAAGAGACCTTTTAAACCCAGTTTCTAGTCCTTGGGTTGATCTTCTACTTCTTGATTATGGCGTGCCATGATTAAGTGAGAAATAAATTTTAATATCTTATCTTTTATTTATACTTTCTTTATGGGGAATTATATTGAATATACTTTATCGATATATTTTGTTAACAAAATGATCTTTGTAAGGGAAATCTTACCTCAATCTCATTCCATTGAGTTAAATATCCATGTTATTGGTACTATTTTTCCATGAATATGTGTGAATAACCTCAAATTATTTTAAACTGAATATACAATTATATTTTGTGTATTTCTATTTCTATCAAAAAATTATTTCATTGATATGTCATTAATCTAAGGATACGATCTTTGTAAGGGACTTCATCTCAATCTCCTTTCATTAAGTTATATTTTGATTTATACATTACCTTATTTTATAAGGGGTATAATCAACCCATTTTACTTGTAATATTATTAAATAGTTTTCAAATGGAATATTTTTTATATGAAGAGTTTTACTAAATAGAAAAACTAATGTTTTTTATGTATGCGATGATAATGACTTCTCTACTGCTACAATCGTTAATTGATATTTGGCTTCCTCTACAAGCTATAATATTTTTAAAAGAAAAGTAAATACTGTATTATATTTTTAGGTATTTTGGTATTGAATATTTTTTAAAATTAATTGATTATATCAATATATTTAAACAAAATCTTATGATTCCAATGCGTAAATTTTATTTTCCCTTTATGTATGGTTTATGTGTTATTATTATATTATTTTTCTTGGGAATTGTTTACGTATACAGATGGTTTTGTGATATACTGTGGGTGGTTGAGCCTATGATAGATCTCCAATTCATTAGGTAACATGATGGAGGTAAACGTTAAGGTTTATCTTAAGATATTTAGGTAATATACTATGATGGTTATTCCAAACGTAACCAAAAAGGTTACTCCATAAGTAGCTGTGAATGCTACAATGTACGTATAATATAGATGTCACAAATTATGTTTACATTTTATGAATTTCTATGATTTTTTATAAATCTTCTAATTACATTATCTAATATAAATAGTTTATGTTTTATGGGTGAAAATTATTATTTTGTTAAAATGTTTTCGTGGGTTCTAAATTTTCATGGACTAACAGTTTTATTCCATATATTATATTCGTTACTGATATTTTTATGCTCATCCCAGGTTTTTGAAATGTTTTCCACATGTTATAATTATGGGTAATATAAATTAATAAATAAAAAATATTTTTATCAAGAAAAAGAAATCATGTTTTGTTTAATAGGTTTCCTTTGGTGGAAAAAGTGGATACTGAGTGTAAATGTCCACATGTAATGAATGGGTCTATTATGTAGTAGTTATGTCCTAATTCTATAAAACTCTTAACATGAAAATATTATTAATGTGAATTATTGAAATAACTCAGGATTATGTAATGTATAAGGTTGGGTCCTTATAGTTGGTATCAATGGTCGATTTAGACAACTTTAGGGATTATGAGTTTTGGTTAAACATATGGTAACATTTTATGTCTATTATTTTTGTTAAATCCTTATTATATAAATTTTCCAGAATAAAGAAAGTTAGTTACAAATAGAATGATGAATATCTCAAAACAGCATTCTTATCTTTTCCTGATTAATTGCTTGCAAAAATTATTACAAAGTCATGTCTGGATGATTCTGAAACATTTTTTAAAATGAAAATCACTTGTATAAATTTTTTTGAGATATCAAACACCTCCACTATACCGCAATTCCATTGTGGATCATGGGTCATTTTAAATAAAATATTATCTTCTCAATATTCTCTTATTTTCAAAAAGGGTAAATATTTTCAAGATATTTATAGATATTTTACCTTATCAGAAGATTATGAAGTATTTTATAATTTTGAAAAGTTGTTGAAAAAGGATACCCTTGTGTAACCTATTTATATTTTCTTTTAAAATATAATCTTCCCACACATACCTATGGTATTTTAAAAGGACCATTGATTGAATGTTTAAACTCAAACATGGTCGCAATGTTTTATAAAAATAAATTCTTATCTGATCTTTTGAAATTATATGTCATATAATATTATTTTCCAAAACTATTTATCTGTAAACACCCATATGACTCAAGTTGTATAAGGTGTTTTGGACAAAAGAAGAAAGTAATTTTAAATAATATCTAAATAATTATTGTAATCCATGAACCATCCCTCAACATGAACAAAATTACTATGAAACAAGGTGGACACCATGATCAAGGTATAATGTTCTTTATTTTGGGAATAGTTTTGTAAAAAAAATTGGAGGTGAATTGTTTTTCAATATATATAAGACATCATGAATTAAGATGTTGAGTTTAGTATGAGTTGGGACTAAAATGAGGGGTATAAGAAAAAATTTAAGGTTAAAAAATGTTATTATTATTTTCGAGTTTTATAAAAATGGACATATAAAAAGATTGGTGACAACTCATCATGTCTAGAAAGGTTGTGGGAATTGAACCCACAAATGAAGAGTGAAAAGGGTTCATTGCCTACAAATAAACAATGTGAAGTCCCCAGAAAGCATGAATTTATCTTTTTAGTTAAAAAATTTGATGAAATAAGAATATGATGATTTTGGTAACTTATGTTTTATCCCATAAATATCCTTAGTATAAGAAATTATTTTAGGATTATGTGATAAATGTAATTTTGGAAGATGCTCACTATTTTAGGAACCCTATATCCCTATAGAAAGTAGAATAATATGCTACTTTTTTATTTGAGGAGTAATGTTTGAATTTTATTTTTGAAGAATCTATGTTTTTATTATGGAGTTATGGTGATTCAGGTTATTTAGAGAAAAGATTAACCTAACTTAGAGAATATGTGACTAGGTTAATTACAATTTTGTATGAGACATTAATAATGAACGATTGTATTTGGAGGTACATGATAAAATTTATCTTGGAAGAATATTTGATCAAATCCTTATGAATTTTGGGTTTCAAAATTAGTTTGGATTATTTTTGAGGAATTTTAAGGACATTTTTTGTTGAATGGCCTAATATAACATGGGTATTATTGTTGAGTTATATAGATTAAAATTAGTCCTTCTATTTATGAAGGATTATTATTTTTGGGGGATTATCTAATCTTGTACTAACAATTTTGGTTTTGGTAAATGTTTCAAGATAGGATGAGTAGATAGTAAATCTTTTTTGGATTATGTAGTTATTTATAAGTTTATTCTAGTGCTTTATGTGTGACCAAGTATTCTTGAATATGCATTGTTTGGAGAAAAGATGAGTTTGTGGTAGAAATTTATTAAAGGATGAAACTGTACTTGACAAGTAAGTACATTTCGTTATGTTCATAGTCACATTCATAAATAAATTACTCATCTTTATGAAAATGAACTTAAAACAAAAAAGTTGTTTATTTTATTTTCCAACTGGGAAATCAATGACCATTTAACCCATAACAAGTTTGTGGTTTTCTGATTGTTAACTTTCTCTTGATCATATTTTATATCTCTCTCCTTTAGAACAAGATTGTTAGTTTTTCTTACATATCCATGTTTTCAAACATGGAATCCTAGTATGTGATATCTCAGGTAATCTTTGTACTTATGTTTCTTTCTTTTCAAGTGGTAGTTTATAAACCCTTTTTCTGATCTGGTATTTTCAATGAAGTTTCCAAGTCTAATTTTAAAATTTAAAGGACATAATTTCTAAAAGGGGGGAAGGATGTAACATACTAGTTAATTATAAAATTATTCATTTTAATATCTATTAATATTTATGAATAAGATATTAATTTTATGTTAAAGGGTATTCCTTGTCTGATAGCTTAGTCGAAAAGCAGCAACAGGTTTCTTCGAAATCGTACGTTGCACACAACATTGTGTTATACTGAAAAAAAAACAATATTATTATTATTATTATAAATTGTAGTTAACTCCTAGCTAATGTATTGGTTGGAATCAACAAAATTGACTAAAAAATTATTTAAAAAATTTATAAATGTTTTCACAGTTATCTAATAAATTTTAGAGGCTTAAAATTATAATGAATCCAATTTTAACCATAAAATACTCTAATATTTTTAAAAGGATTTTTTACTACCTTTTGATGTAGAACCCTTTTTAAATATAGTTTTTATCACTTTTATATGTTCTATATAAAAAATAAACTTCTTATTTGGAAGTGGGATATCAAAATTTACCTTGGTTGAAATTCAGGTTTTGTTATGATGAAATTCATTATTTAATGAATATTGAAAAATACTGCAATTTAATTCAAAACAACATTTTATTCTAATTTATTTATATAGTTACATTATATATTTAATTAGTTTTAAATTTTAATTGGATTAATTTCTTATCATTTCATCCAGTTTTGTTCATTGTATATAAATTCGCATTCAAATTGGACCTAAACAAATATTAATCTTTTAATAGTTTTTACTTCTTAAAAACCAATTTTCTTATTTTGACAACGGGAATTAATTTTAAATTAATTATTTCATATTTTGTGTTGTTAATTTGGGTAAATAGATTATATATTTGAAATCATAATTTCTAAATTGATTCAATTGTTACCTTTTATTTTTTTACATTATGAATAATAACTTTAGTAATTATTATTTTTCAATGGTTAAAGGGTAAATTAGGTAAATATGGATAAAATTAATAATATAATAATATAAAACTTCCCTAACACATGTACTAATAATATTGGATGAGTCATGGGAGACCAAAAAAATCCTTCTGTCTAAATTTTGGAATTTGGGAACCGCTTGGGTGTGATAATGACATGTTATAATAATTAATTTAAAATAAAGAGAAATATAAATAAACATGTATCCTTTCACTAAAACAATTTTAAGGTGGGGCTATATAATTTATCTCTTTGACTATAAATAGTAAATATAAATATAAAAACATTTTTTAAATAATGGTATTTTATTTATAAATTTTATACATTAAATAAATAAATTTATTTATGACACAAAGATGGTGCAGTGATTACCTTATTAATGAACGATTCGAATAAATGATATTATAAATATTAAAATAAATTTAACGTAACTTTTTGATACCATCCAATAATTTTATATATTATTATGCCATTTTATCTTTGATTTAATTTAGTTTATTATAATTAATCATGTTTTTATGAATTTAACAAAAAACAATTACTAAATAGTTTCAAAATTGAGGTAATTGAGTTTTTAAAAAAAATATTATTTTATTAAATGATATAATAATCATAAAAATATATAATTCATCCAAAAATACCTGGATACTGTTCAAAATTTCATTAATGATCCACTTAAGGTTCTCTTGGAATTGTATAGTATCTATATTTACCATATAGTGTAACAATACAAGAATACATGGTAAGAGTTAATTTATTTAACTGAGTGTTAAAGTTAAAATATAAGGTTAAATTTGGGACCTAAACTTTTATGAAACCTTTTTTCATGAATTTTTAGATCCATAATCGTATTATACTTGAAATATATCACATTAGAGCAATTAGAATTTGAAAATCAATTTATAATAAAATATTATTTCAAGACATTCCTGAAGTGTCCATCCTCCCTCATATAAAAGGCCACCACCTCTACCCACTTACTCAAACCTATAAAGACCCTTGTATCTCCCATGTTCTACTAAAATAATCTCCCAACATATCTCACATCTTATTATAATCCTTACATTCAGCATAATTCAACTCAAGGAAGCCTTTTGGCTCAAATCAAAAAGAGTTACCCGATTTAGAGGTAACTTCTTCTCTCAATCTCTTTTCACTTATATTCTTTCTCCAACACCTAAACTATTTTTATTATATTATTTTATAAAAACACAAGTATCTTAATATAATAGTTTGTTTTTATGCTATTTTTTTTATCTAAACATATACACACCTTAATTTAATGGATATAGAACATATTGTTTCTATGTACGGTGAACTACTGCCTTATAAAATAATGATTGTTCAATTTTATCATACCAGCTCTCATGATGGCCATTATGATGGAAATTTATTTATATATGATATTTATATTTTATTTATATTTTATATATTCTTTTTAAATTTTTATTTACAATATACCTTTATGTTTTCCATAATATGGAAATGTGATAATATCATTTGATGAAGTGTGGACTACCACCCCCTCTAAGTGACATGACTCATTCACTCCATACATGGAATGTATAAAGGATGGAGTTAAATAAATTTTGTAACATATATAACATATATATATTACTATAATTATAATATAACTATGTATCATTTATTTTTTATTCCATTAATATGAAAAATAAATGAAAGTATCATTCATGCATATGTACGGCCTACTGTCTCCATGAATGGTGCATTTCATTTCATATCTACAAATATTTTGGTCTCTAAAAAAACATATATACTAGAAATATATGATATTTAAATATTAAATACTATTTTGGAGATAATGGACTTTTGACCACATGGACAATTTGTAATTATAACAAGTTCATTTTTTTGACTCATGTACCAAACATCGACAAAACTTCAGATATGAACTCAAATAATTAACTAATTTATATAACATGGTAATAAGTAATATAAAATTAATAATAAACGTGAAAAAATTTATGAATAACATATAAATTAACCTAATTTTATTATTCAAGAATATAAATAACGAACCAGACAAGTTGGACTCGAGGTAAGGGAACTTCTTAACTCAATTTCCATTCTTTGGGTTGATATTCTACTTCTTAATTATATCAAGCAATGATTATGTGAGAAATTAATTTTGTTATGTTATATTCTATTTATGATTTATTTATGAATATTTATAGTTAATACACAAAATATATCAATTTTATTAACAAAATGATCATTGTAAGTGAAATCTTAACCCAATATCTTTTCATTGAGTTAAATATTCATGTCATTGATTTTGTTTTTCCATGAATATGTGTGAATGAACTATTATTGTTTTACACTAAATATCCAATTATATATGGTGTATTTATATTTTTTAAACATAATTATTTCATTTATTTATCTTTAATCTAAGGATATGATCTTTTTAAGGGACTTCATCTCAATCTCCTTTGATTGAGGCTTATTTTGATTTATACACGACCTTATTTTATACGGTGTATAATCAACCCATTATACTTGTAATATTATTCTATGGTTTTCAAAAAGAAGAGTTTTTATATGAAGAGTTTTTATAAATGAAAAAAATAAAAAAAATTACCTATGTGGTGATAATTACTTCTCCACCGCCGCAATCATTATTTAATATTTGGATTCCTCTACTAGCTGTAATGTTTTTAAAATAAAAGTAAATACCATATTCCTTTTTTCTGTATATTTATATTGAAATTTTTTTAGAAGTAATTGATTATATCAATATCTTTAAATGAAATCTAATGATTGTAATGTGGAAATTTTCATTCTCATCCATGATTGGTTTATGTGATATGATTATGTTATGGTTATTGGGAATTGTTTATGTATATGAGTGGTACCATGATTAGTTGAGGGCGGGTGAACCCATGATAGCTTTCCAATGCATTGGGTAACATGATGGAGGTAAATTTCATGGTTTCTCCTCTGATATTTAGTGAATATATTGTGATTAGTATTCCCAACATAACCATGAAGGTTACTACCTATGTAGATTTCAAAGCTACAATATAAGTACGATATAGATTCCACAAGTGACCATTATATTATTTTATTTCTTGGAAATTTTGTAGGAATCTTGTGATTACAAGATTTAAGCTAAATAGTTTATGTTTTATTCATGAAAAGTATGATTTTGGGAAAATGTTTTCATGGATTTTAAATATTCATGCACTAACAATTTTATTCCTTATTTTGTATTCCTTTCTAACTTTTTATGCTCATCCCAATTTTTTGATCTATTTTACACAAGGTATAAGGATGGGTAAGAGAAAGGAAGAATTCAAGAAGATTTTTATCAAAAAAAGAAATCATGTTTTGTTTAAAGGGTTTCCTTTGGTGGAAAATGTGGATACTTAGTGTTACTATTCACTTGTGATGTATGTGTCTATTTTGTAGTAGTTATGACCTAATTATATAAAACTATAAACATTAAAAGATCCTAAATGTGAATTCTTGACTTAAATTAATATTATGTAATGTTTATGGTTGCGGCATTATACAACTGGTGATGACTCTTATATATAAGTTTGAAAAAAATATAGTAAAATATAAAAACATTGTTATGTAATTCTTATTTAAAATAAAAATAAATTTTTATTATTTCATACTTACATATGATTCCTACACTTTGTTTGTGTTTTCAGCTATTAGTATCTCATCCCTATTTACACATGCCTCCTTCCATAGCACATGGCATGGGATGAAAATAGATTTTGATTTTAATTCGTCAATCAACATATAAACAAAGGAACATTACTGTGTTTATGTATCATAGAAAATGAAATTATTACTATCAATTTAAAATACATACCTTTTTTTCAAGTGAAGTGTACTTCTTACTTGCCTTACATTAGGGGTATATTGGTTTATCTACATGTTTCTTATTTTTAGAACTTAGTTTATATTTCATAGATTAACAATTATTAAAAAAATTGATTAATGTACATATTTTTATGTAATGTATTATCTATCAAAATGTACCTGAAGAATGTATCCTCATGATGATAAATAAATGCGTCCTAGGGATTATGATTTATCAGGTCTACAAACATCTATTGTGGGTGCGGGTTTATTTTTACTTCAACATATTTGAGATGATAGTTTGTAATATTTTTATAAAATCCACTATTACACTTTCCAATGAGCATTAATACAAATTCCATTCGGGGTTCATATGCTATAAATTTACCCTTCAGGAAATAATGAAGAGTTAATCATTATTTTATTATTATTATTTTAGTAAAATAAAGAATGTATATGATAATGTTACCCTAATATATTTCCAATTTAATGCCTTAAGTGAGGTCACAACATTGTGACACAAATAAACATCAATCGGCATGTAAATATGAGTGGTGGTCCAAAATTAACTACTGAAAAAGGAATTATAGAGGTCAATAGCCTAGTCGCATGCATTCCATTCAACCTCAAATTTGATGCCTTTTTTTCTCATCTTAGTAATTTTTTCTAACATTATCACACTTCAGCACTCTTATTTTTTCTAGTACATTGGTTATTCACTATCAACCATTTCATTAGCTTTAACATCGTCAATATGTTGTTCTAATGAATTGGTAGCATCAACTTCTGTATAGGATTATTTTTTCTCTATATTGGGGCCATCAGCATGTTGAAAAAAATGTTGATCCTCGAGATTGGGATAATTATCATGTACATAAGTAATTATCTTAAAATGTGGTTAAACATGTAATTAATATTACATAAATGCAGCAAAAAACATATTGTAATATGAGGTAACACAATGTATATTGCAAAAAAAAATTACATACTTTTCTTTTTCCAGTATTCCTGAACCCCTCTTTTTTATCATTCATTTATAGTGTTTTGTTTCTGGTTGTTTTGGAAAAAATTGAATATTTTTGATATTTTTGGGATATTTCATGGTTGGCGTACGATTTTTCCAACCTGTGCACCTTGTGAGAGAAAAGCATAAAAAATGAGGTTGTGGGTTTTTTTATGGTTAGTTCCCAGTTTGGAAAACCTTGTGCCAGTAATTAGAAACCATTCAAATAGGAAAATGGGCACATGTTTAGGGTACACAGTTTGGTCTAATTGTGTGGTTCTTCCCAGCTAACCATGCATATAGTATTTTAATCTGAAAATACATTTTTAAAACAATCTAACCCCATGTTTAAGGTACTCGATGGACTTGTATGACTCATATGTGATTTCTACTTCCTTTGAGAGCTCTGAAGCGTAGGTTTTCCCCTGAGGAGCCCTCCTAAAAGCGGATCGAAGCTTTTATAACGACATTTGATCCTCTCTCGGTAAGTTTCCTATTCTCATTATCTATCTCCCACTCCCTATATTATTATGCCTAGTCTTTTATATATCTATGTGTTATTTGGAGGATATAATCCCTTTTTTTAATATTAAACCTAGGTTTGATCCATATTTTTCAATTTCATCATTCTCCATTGGTGAACCAAGATTAGGGTTTCTAATTTTTTGATTCAGTGACCAACTATAGGCAGTTCTATCATTTTGACCAATTTTTATTAACCCCATGTTTCTTTATTTAAATTCAATTATTTGATTTAAATTTAATTATGTGAAATTGATGTCAATTGATTTATTAAAAACTCAATTCCACTAAATTGGGGGTTTTGAATTATGAAATTGGATTTTGGAATGAAATGGGGAAAACCCCAAATTCCATAGAATTGGGGTGATTTGTAAAATTTTTAGAACTTGGTGGAATTTAGATTATCAAATTTAAAATTGATAAAACAATGGAAATTATTTAAAATTAAATTCTTTTATTTAATTTTGGTATTTGAATATTGAAATTTATTTGGTTAAGTTGATTTCAAATTGGTATATTTTAAAAATGGATTTAAATGGTTTTGACAGAATCCTTTGGTTTTTATATTGGAAAATGGAATCTTTTGATTAAAAACTCATTTTTTAAATGGAAAATTGGAATATTTGAAATGGATAATGGGATGAATTATATTTTAAGAATCCTTAATGTAAAAGTCTCATTGTTTATTTTTTATTAGAGAACAAGGAATAATTTGTATGTTGCTGGGTTATTTGGACAGAAAACTATTATTTATAACATTTTGAAACATAAAATCTTCCCTTCACATCCCTGATGGGATGGTGATGAATTATCCTTTTTCCTTACCAAAGGGATGTGTGTACACATATATTTTTGTGTCACCTTTATTGTGTGGACTCCTATATCGTAGAACTACTGTACGTTCTTAGTCATATTACCACGTTTCTCACTTGTTTATATTTTAAATGAACATATTCAAATATTGTATACTTTTTTACATTCCTTCTGAATTTATATAAACTGATTTATATAAAATGTTGAATTAACACATTTTTATAAAGTATTCCCATCATTTTAAATATAAAGAATAATTTTTTAAAATGTTATTTTAGAATTCAAAAACTATGTATTTAAAATTTGAATCTCTATATTTGGTTAATTAAATATCTGTATCTATTATCTAATCTTTGATGATACTCTATTTGGATTTTATCTCACACCCAACATGTGCCTTTGGGTGTTTGTAGGTCTTCCTCTTCTTGGTTCGAGTAAGGGTAATCACTAATTAAAGGTGGTAGTAGGTTTTTATCCTTGGTCTTGGAGAGTTGTTTTAATTGGGAAATGCGGAGTTTTTACTATTTTATGGTACATTGATATAATACTTTTGTTTTTTTCCTATTTGACTTCTAGTAAAATTATCCTGGTGAAGTCTCTTTTGTATTCATACTGATTTGTTTGTCTTTATGTCTGTAATGTTTTTGGAAAAATCATTCCCACTTTCAGTTTGTATGATTCCAGGTGTTAGTCGTCGACCCATGGGGATCAGAAATTCTCTTCATGCCATGTATGCTTTGTCTCAGTAAATAGGTTACTAGGGTACCCATGGTGGTTTGTGACAAAGTTGTTTCAGATATCTAGTTTGATCTTCTTGTCTTGAAGTTAGTATACATTATGTATTATTTTAAGTACACAAAATGTAGTTGTGATGGAGTGCCTAGCTAGTTCTCACCACAATTAACATTAAGTAATTAGGGGTGGTTAGCAAAAGAAATCTTTTTGAGTAGTTCAATTCTTTTCCATATTTTTGATTTGGAAATTTGAAATCAAAGTTTTATTTTTCTATTTATTTCTCTATTTAATTAATAATATATTATATTTTTTTGCCCACTAATGTTTTATAGCATCATGCCACCGATAGGATGTAAGAATCATATTTAAACGAAACATGTTTCTAAACCTCTGTGAGAAAATCCTTGTGTGGACCTAAATCTGGTTGAGGTGATTATGCGTATTGTCCAATCTCTAGGATAGGCACCTATACAAGCTCTGGTTTAGTCTCAAGCAATGGAACCTCAAAGGAATAATCTTTATAATCATTATCAAGAATTCATTCACCAGAATCTAATATTATTAAAAATCTCTAATGATCCTGAAGGGGATAAGGAATGGTTGATAATGATATAACGTTTTTTTGGGTTATTGGAGACACCTGAATAAATCAAGGTGAATAGTGACACCTTCATGCTGGAAGGACCAAGAAGGAGATGGTGATACATAATGGTGACAAAAAATAAAAATGTGGGAAAATAGTGGAAGTACTATAAAGGTATTTCCACCAAGTAGTTATATACAGATTCGATGTAGTTATCCAAGGATATTGAGTTTTTGAAATTTGTTAAGGATGATAGGACTGTGACTAAGTATGTGAACCGTATTCCTAATCTTGTACAATTTTCACTGGTGATAATATTGAATGAGTTGATGAAGGCTCAATGGTCTGAGTTCGGACTTCAAAAGGATATTTGTTCTTAGGTTTTCTTGTATAATCTCCCCTCTTATTCAGATGTGATGGATAAATCATTAATAGTCTAAATAGACATGGCTAGAATGTTAGGGTTGATGGGAGTTTCTTTATCTCCCACCGGTGGTGCAAGATCCTTCAACATAAAGTGTAATGATGATTATTATCAAGGTGTTTCTAGATAGAAGGGATTTTTTAACCTCCTATGGTTCCTAGAAGAGATCCTTTTATTTTTTACAAGTGTGGAAATCTAGGGAATTCAATGAGGGTTTTCTATTAGGAAACCATGATGTGTGGATCCTGTGAATGCTCGAGTGGCCTACATAATTTCTTGCATATCTATTCCACTCCTCACAATGAACTAATATCATTATATCCTTCTAAAAATGTGGGGAAATCAGTTCATTCCCACAAAAAACGTTTCATCCATAAGAATCTCGAATAAAGCTTTATCATGTAGTGGAGAGTCTCTAGAGGAATCTGATATGAGTCCAGTGACTATGAGAGGTACCATCACTATATCTTCATCACTAGTGACTTCTTTATTTGATACTGGTAAACCTTATTCATTTATTTCACCTTGTGTTTTTAATATAATAAATAATCCTAAGGAAATATTATCTTATGTAATGGATATTATTACACCCCTAGGAACAAAGACATAATAGGGTCTCCATAGTCCCTCTTGTGTTTTGTCTCTACCATATGGTGAGTGTCCTTGGATTTTTATAGTTCTCAGCATGAAATCTATCGACATCATTTTTGGGATGGATTGTCTCATTTCCAATAAAGCTCAGATTTATTGTTATCTTTGAGGGGTTTCAATCACTACACTCGATGGTGTGGGCCATGTCTTCCAAGGAGAGTGGGACCCAATGTCAAGTAGCACCAGTCCTTCTTACTCAGAGTGTTGAAAAGTGATAACTATGTTTTATTTTGATCTAGAGAGGGAATCTTGGAGTAATGAACTTACTATAGTATTCATCGAGTTTCACGACGTGTTTCATTCTGAATTCTCTAGTTTTCCACTGCTAAGGGAGTTATAGTTTTCCATTGGTTTAGTGCATGGTACTCAACCAGTTTCTATTCCCTGTTATAACATAGAACCAACTAAAAAAAATAGCTAAAGACTCAGTTTGATGACCTTATTTTGAAAGTTTTTATACACCCATGTGTGTCACCTTAGGTGGAACCGGTTCTCTTTTTTAAGAAATCTAATGTTTCACTCTACCTTTTTCTATTATCAAAACCAAATTGTGTTAAGATGAAGAACAAGAATTCGTTTCCATGGATTGATGATCTGTTTGATCAGTTGAGAGGGGAAAAGTGGTTCTCAGAGATTAACCTTTCATCTGGTTACCATCATTTGAGGAAAAAATAATATGATGTTTAGAAAAGTTACTTTCATAGTAGGTATGGCCATTATGAGTACCTTGTTATTCCATTTGGTTTAACCAATTATCCTATAGTAATTATGGATTTAATTGAATGTATTTTCAATGATTATCTTGATACTTTCATGGTAGTCCACATTGATGACATCCTATTTTACTTTTTCTGAGTAGTATCATGTGTTTCATATAATAGAGGTTGAATAAATTTTCCGAAATCAAGGAATTTTTTCCAATCTATCAGACTGTTATTTCTAGGTTCAGGAGGTGAATTTCATGGAATATGTGGCATTAGAATAAGGAGTCTTAGCTCATCTTTAAAAGGTAAAGGATATTATAAAATGGGAACAACCAAAAAATGTTTTTTATATTTGTATCTTATTAGGATTAATTGGATATTATCAGTAATTCAAAAAGGACTTCTCAAATTTTGCTTCTCCAATGACTGGTCTAACTTGGAAGAGAGTAATTTTTTCATAGGATAAAAAATTCATAGTTTTTTTGTTGAGATGAAATATATTATGAATACTACACTGGTGTTGACTCTTCTAGAGTTCGGGTAGGGCTCTGTGGTATTCTTTGATGTGTCAGATTTAGGTTAGGGATGTGTTCTTATAGAAGGTGATCATGTCGTTTATTATTTCTCTCATAAGTTTAGGACATAAGAGAAGAATTATCTGAACAGTGACCTAAAACTTATAGTTGTGATGATTTCTTTTAAGAGTTGGTGGCACTGCCTTTATGTATAATGGTTTACCATGTTTTCAAACCACAACATCTTGAGTTATATATTCTCTATAAAAATATTTTAATCTCTTCCAATGGAATTATGTAGAATAGTTGATGTATTTTGATTTCGACATTGCATATACCCTAGGGAAAGGAAATATTGTTGTATATTTTATGAGTAGGAAACTTCCAACCCATTTCATGAAAGAACCTTCAGAATATTGGAATTTGATGGATCCTTTTTCAAAGATTCATATTAAGGTTCATGAATCATGGGTTGGGTTTTTTTGGCTAGTATTCAGTTAACATATTCTCTTATCGAGATAATTCTTCAGGACCTGTAGCATTATTATGAATTTTGTAGTATTAGAGACCCTCTTTATAGTGGTGAGACTATTGTTGAGTGTTAGTTCTCCAAATATGGAATTCTATGCTATTACAACCTCATTGTTGTGTCGTTATCAGTAAGGAAAGATGTTATGGGGTATTTTTATAATTCATACTGTTTTGTGCACTAGGGAATCACAAAGATGTTCTATGACATGTCACATCAATTTTGGTGGATAGTTATGAGGCGGGGTATTGTAGAGTTTATCACTCGTTATACATGACAACTGGTTAAGGATGAGCAACTGAAGCCTTCGAATTTGATTGAACCACTTACAGTACCAACATTAATGTGGGATGTGGTCTGTATAGACTTTGTGGGTGGGTTTCCTCATACCTAGAGAAAGAATAATTCATTATGGTTTTTGATTGATTGGCTGACTAAATAGCCTCACATTATACCCACTCATGGTATAATCGAAGTTGAGGAGTTGGGAAATATCTCTGTGAAAGATATGTTTTATTTTAACAAAGTTCCGTAAGATTTAATTTTTGATATAGATCATTATTTCACTTATCGATTTTGGAAAGGACATCAAGAGGAACTATGATCTCAAGTTCATTTGATCATGGAATGTCATCTGCAGTCGAATGGTAAAATAGAAATAGCTATACAAATTCTTTAGGATATGTTTTTTGCATGTGTTCTTGACTTTTATGGGGCTTTGGGTGATCACTTCAGGTTTGTCATGTCTTCTTATATTAATAGTAACTGGTCTGCGATTAGAATCAACCCTTTTATGGCCATGTACATTTAGCCTTGGATATATCTCTTTTTTTTCTTAGTGATTTTTGAAATTTCTTTTAAGGGGCCAATCTTGGTTCAAGATATGATGAAAATGATTTAGTTTATTTCTCGTAGAATGTTGATGACTCCAAGCCAGTATTTGTCTTATGCTGATATTATACACAAACCGTTATAATTATCAATTGGTTACAATGTGTTCTTGAATGTTTCACCCCATTTGGGTCATCAATGGCTTGGGAGGCAAGGGAAACTTGATCCTAATTTTGTGGGACCTTTTGAGGTTGTTGAGAATGTGAGAAAAGTGGATTATCATTTATCACTTACACTATAGCTGACATATATCCATAACGTGTTCCATGTATCCCATCTTCAAAAATATCTATTTGATCCATATTATATTCTGATCTGGAGTGATCTTGATGTCAATCCATGTTTATCCATGACTAAATGGCCTGCCCAGATATTTGATTGTAAACCCAATATACTTTGTGGAGTAAAATACCCTTGGTTCTTGTGCTTTAGAAGCATGGTTATGATAATAACAAGACATGGGAGAGGGAGGCACTTATGAGAGAGTAGTTACCTCATTATTTTTTCAAATATGCCTCTGGGTAGAATTTCTAGTGGAAGAAAGTTTCTATAGTGGGGTGGTTGTAACATCATATTACTATTTTTGGGTTATCCAAACCCCCTCTATTAATCATTATTTGGTTGGAATTCTTGGGGGGTTATTTTGGTAGAAATTTTGAAAATTTTGGAAGTTTCTAGGCTAGTGCATGGTTGGTGCATGGTTTTCCCAAACTATGTGCCCTACTAGAGAAAACCAAGAAAATAGAGGTAGTGATGTTTTGAATTTTTGGAACACGGTTTGGAAAATCATGTGACACCCTGTCGAAACTGTGCACATTTAAAAAAGGGAGTGCACAACTAGGGTGCTCTATTTTCTCTAAATGTGCTGCTCTACCCAAATAACCATGCGTATGGGTTTTTTAATGAAAAAATTAAAAAAAATTAAACACTCAAACCCACTGTTTATGGTATATAATAGACATGTATTACCCATATGTGATTTCTTATTCCTATAGTGCTCCCAAGAGTGGTTTTGGGACCCTTAACACCCCCTAGAAGCAGATCGAATCTTGCAGAATGGTTTTCGATCCTCTCTTAGTCAGTTTCCTCTTCCCATTCTCTATCTACCTCTCTCTCTATCTACCACTCTCTCCATATTGGTTGGAGGATCTAATCCCTGGTGTTTTAAAAATTAAACCTAGGTTTGATTTCGGTTTTTTCTATTTTCTTTGTTCTCTATTAGAGAATCTCGATTAGGGTTTTTTAATTTTGTGATCTTTTGATCTATAGTAGGTGGATCCATTATGATTCATAATTTTTATTAACCCTAAATTAATTTATTATAATTCAATTATTTGATTTAAATTCTATTATGTGAAGTTTTTTCCAATTGATTGATTCAATAAATAATTCCATTGAATTGGTGAATTTGAATTGTGAAATAGGAATTTGGCATGAAATTTGAGAAAACCCCCAATTCCCTTAAATTAGGACGATTAGTGATTTTTTTTGAATTCGGTGTAATTTAAATTGTTCAATATAAATTTTAGAAATTGATATAAATTGTTTAAAATTATATTATTGAATTTAATTGTGGGATTTGAATTTTGAAATTGACTTGGTGAAATTGATTTCAAAATAGTATTTTCGAAAAATGGATTAAAATGGTTTTGATAGAAACCTTTAGGTTTTATCTTGGAAAAAAGAATTGTTTGATAAAAACCCATTTTTTAAATGGAAAATTGGAATACTTGAAATGGATAATTGAATGAATTGAATTTTAAGCAGTCTTAAAGTAAATTTCCCATTATTTATTTGTTATTAGAGAACATGAAATCCTTATAATAATATTGAGTTATTTAAATAGTACTCTACAATTTAAAAAGTTTAGAAACATAAATATAGAACATCACATACCAGATGGGATAGTGATGAAGTTTAATTTTTTCAAAGAAAAGGGACATATTTATATACATATTATTGTGTCACCTTGAGTGTGCAGAGTCCTATAGCTTGGAACTATTATTCCTTCTTAGTAATATGACCATGTTGATCAATTTTTTGTGTTCAAAATGAATAAATGAAAATGTTGTAAACTATTTTACATGCCTTATAAATTTATATATAATTTTTTACATAAAAAATTTAATTAATCCATTGTTTAATGTATTTCCATTATTTTATATTCAAATAATGATTTGATTAAATATTATTTTGGAATGAAAAACCTATTTATTTGAAATTGAAAGCTCTTTATTTGGTAAATTAAATGTTGTAATCTATTATCGATTAATTGGTGAGACCCTACTGGTCTTTTATATCACACCATATCAATGAATTCGTGTGTTTTTAGATTTTCTTCTTCCAAGTTTGAGCAATGGTAAACCACCACTTGGATGTAGTATATGTTGTTGATCCTTGGGTATGGAGATTTTTTTCCATTGGGACATTAGAAATATTTATAGTTTTTTGGTACTTTTTTTTAGTACTTTTGTTTGTTTACAAGTTTTATTTCTAGTACACTTCTCCATGTGGAGTTTCTTTTGTATGCATACTGGTTTTTTGACTTTAATTACTGATTTTTTTTTTTTGGAAAATTCAATCCCACATTCATTTTATATGACGCTTGGTTCTAGTATCAAACCCATGGGGATTGGGAATTCCCATTGGGCTATGTTAGTGCCAGCTGAGTTAATGGGTTACCAAGGTACCCGAGATGGTTTGTGAAACAATTAACATGATTATTAGACTCTCTTTTTTAAAATGATGAAGGGATCTTCCCCCTCCATCGAATATCAAAATACTCGCATTATAGTTTCCTCTAACATACAATATCCCATCTATATTGAGACTAATGTGAAATGATTTCAATGTCCTAATGAAAGGATTATTCCCTTTTGAATTGATATTTGACCCTTTAATGGTTTTGATTGATAAAAGAACAATTACCCACTTTTGGTTTGAAGGATCTAGAACAAAAAATAATTGTAATACCTATGATTCAAATATAAATGGTTTATCTTTATATCCTTTGTTTTTTTATATCCACTTTCCTGAATCCCAATTAATCTAATTTAACTACAATCTTGTAATCAAACCACCTGAATTGAAAAATCAATACATATAAATTGGTGTAATCTTACTCCCATATTTTATTGATGATTCCGAAGTATTATATATTTTCATAAAATGTATTTTTTTCCCTTGGTACTAGATACATGCATCACTTAATCCGCAAGTGTAACTCTACTATTTTTCATGGTACTATTCACTGTATTAATTTTTATAGAACATTTATCAATTAAATATGGTTGGCACTGGAAATTGCACCCAAGTAATTCACCGAATGCTTATATAAATGATCACGAAGCATAAATCATTTTTAAAGCTTCAATTTGACTAGTCGTAGGGCCCAAACAAATTTACAGATCAGAAGTTATGGTTGTTCGAAGTCGGGCTGCTTGAAATGGCCATCCCGGATGGTTTTGGGGTAATGTATGGATTTGAACCTAAAAAAGGGAATCTTGCAAGTAAAAATGGATTTGCGCGTAAAAAGAGAATCTCACATGAAAAACCACTTGCACAAGTATAATTTTACAAGAACCGCCTTGCGCGAGCAGAATTTTACGCGCAGCGCCTCGCGCGGAAAACCGCTTGCCTGTGTGGAATTTAACATGCACTGCCTTGCGTGTGTGAAATTTTTCACGCACCATTTCACCCAGAAAATCCTTTCTGCATGAAAAATTTTATGTGCAATGCCTCCCTAATTTCCACCTATAAATACAAGTGCACCCCCTTCCTCTAAGGGGGACCCCAGAGGTCTTTTTCCGCTCTAATGTGTGTAAGTCCGAATTTTACTTACTCGCACATAAAACCCCATATCTCACGTGAAAAACATCACTTTTACGCATAAAGGGGCCAACCTGCAATGTTTTTCACGGAAAACATGTCTTTTTCACACAACAGGGCCAGGGCCACTAGGTCCAATTTTTTGTGCATGCCTTCACTATTTCGCACAACCCTCCCCTATTGCGCGCAACACTTCACCATTGTGTGAAACACCTTCCTATTGTGTGAAACACTTTACTATTGCATTAAATCCATCCCTATTGTGCGCAAAACATTCCTTTTGTGCGAAAAACATCCTTATTGCACGCAGAACTCCCCCATTGCATGCAAGCCTTCCAAATTTCGCACAACACTTCCCTATTGCACGCAAGACATCCCTATTGCGTGCACATCTCCTCCATTGTGTGCACATATCCCATATTCTGCGCATGCCTACCCTATTGCATGCATACCTTACCTATTGCGCACAATCCTGTCTTCTTGCGTGCAACCCATCCTACATGTTGATCATATTACGTGCAACGATGCCTA
The DNA here is from genome assembly GCA_963277665.1 of Viscum album. NCBI lineage: Eukaryota > Viridiplantae > Streptophyta > Magnoliopsida > Santalales > Viscaceae > Viscum > Viscum album. The sequence continues at coordinate 463,784,156 of OY728138.1, forward strand.
GGCTTGTGCCCGCTGGTGCATACCACAGGGGCATAACCCCAACTCCCCTGCTCGGGTTCAGTGCCCAGCTGTGGTCTCGGACCTCTCGTCTGATCCCTTTGCTACTGTCACTAACCCCCATGAAAATTGGAGAGTCACACCATGAACTTTTTAGGCCAAGACGTCGGCATTTTCCACTGTGCCCTTATTCGGAGCCTCCTTCCACAATTGGAATAACATGATTTGAGATACTCCACTGCACACCATGAAATACCTTGAGTCAACATACTCCTCTTGGTCCTTTTCACATTTTGTGAGTTGAGATTCTCATCATCAATTTCCCGAGTACCATGAGTCGAACCATTCCTCAGGAAACACCTCCTAACCCTATCACTTGGCTCCTATTCCAGGTTAAAACAAAAAGGGTTTCCCTTGCATAAGTCCCAACACCAACCATTTCTAGGAACCTTATGCCTAATAGTCTTATCTACATGACTATAATATGTAGTGCACCCTATGTTCCAAACATAGGATGCATCTTGCTCCAAAGCAGAGATGCCTTATGCTCCAAGTATAAGATGAAAATAGTCTTATCTACATGACTATAAACTGTAGTACACCCTATGTGCCAAACATAGGATGCCTCTTGACCCAAAAAAGAGATGCCTTATGCTCCAAGCATAAGATTCTTAATTCCATGATTACAATGGCATAATTTCAAGAGCTTTGGAATCCGTTCAAACTATGTCAGAAGGGACCCCCTAACGGCCTGGTCCCATGCCGCATCAACTCACCTATTGTCCTAGGCCAACGCCCTAGAAGACTTTGGATGACACTTTGAGTCAGGTCTTGTGTTTCAAACACGGTTAGTAGTCGACCCTCATTTTCTTGTCCCCATTTCAGGCTATCGCGATATGGATGATGTGTTTCGAACAAGGTCAACAGTTATCCAACATTGCCACACCATCCTCATTGTGTTCCAAATGTCAAGCATGTGACATAGACTTTTTATCTCCCTTTGTTGGGACTGATTCCGATGCACGTCGGTTTTATCCCACATGTGTACTTGTGAATATGTGTAGGCCCCAATTATATCCCCCAACCCACCAGAAAGTTGGGATGACCTTATGGACAGACATGAGGAAGTCATGCGGGCAGCTTCCGTGCATAAGCCCTATCCACCGTCGCCGCTCCATAGTGGCACCTAGGCACACTAATGGCTATTTGTTCTTCGCAAAGACATGCTAACATGGACCCCCAAATGGTTTTCTCCAAAACCCCCCTAGACATGGAATTTCCTTTCCCTTCTCTTCACCAAGGTATAGAGGTTACCAGTTATGTATGTCCTAGGGGTGTGGAGTGAACCCACTTAATCTGATCTGCAGGTCGTTAAACTGCCAAGCACCATCTTCCTCTCCACATGACATTAAACTGTGACCTTGTCCCATACATCATACATGGGGTTCCCCCACCTTGGACATTCTACACACCCACTGGTCTCCACGAGAGTGAGATCATTCCTCACATAGAATTAGATCCTCTTTATCAGAGTGGTGTATGTCTGTGGGGAAAGGGAAACCATCTCCGTGTAAGCCCCTAGATTTTCTTATAGGAGGTAGCATCCCTGCTCTTCCATACTTCTTTGGTCACAAGGACCAGACAGGGGGGGGGGGATGTTGGACCCCTCCGTTATTCGGTGCCAAATCCCCCTCATGCTGGGCTTTGTCGCCACCAAGCCTCCAACCTGGAGTAAGTACCAATCTCCTTCTCCTAGGGATGATTACCACGCATAATCCCATGTTCCCTCTTTGGGATGTGATCACGTGTAAGCCCCTCTCTACTTCCCATGGATGCACCTTTCGTGACGTGATCGTCAGGACTTTACTACCTCTTGTTTATCACATCGAGCATGACTCATGTGGTATTAGAGTAAGCATCGACCATGACATCTGATCTGGGCTGCCTAGAGTGTAAGCCCCATACACCTCCTGAACAACTTGGACTATGGCCCTTTCTATGGATAGGTACGTAGGAAGCCTCCCTGAGGTTCAAACCCAACACTCAGTCACTCCAACCCCATTCACGTCGGTTGGACCAAACCCACATGAACTACAAGGTCATTGATACTTTATAAGGAAAGGTACGTAGGAATCCTGTACAGGGTTCAAGCCCACCACCCCGGCCATTCCGACCATCTTCACGTCAGTTCACCAACACTTTGGGCTGCCATAGAGCATAATCCCCAAATTCCCCCCTCTAAACTACGTGGACATTGATCCTTGCCAAGGTAGGGTACGTAGGAATCCTCCACAACGTTCAAGCTCAACACTCAGTCGCTCCGACCACCTTCATGTATGTTCGCCCCCATCCTGCATGACGTTAAACTATGGACCCAATCAACCACAAGTTGTTGTTTCCCCAATCATCGGTAAGACGTTGCACACAAATCCTACCATGAACTATGTGGTCCTTGATCTTTTCCAAGGCAAGGTACGTAGGAAGCCTCCATGAGATGCAAGCCCACCATCCACCTAGACCCTAGGTCCTTATTCACATCAATCCACCGACTCCTCCCCCATACCCAAACTACGTGGACTTTGATCCTTTCTAAGGTAGGGTACGTAGGAAGCCTCCCTGTGGTTCAAGCCCAACAACCAATGGTCTCGGCCACTTCAAGTTGGTCCACCCCCATCCTAAATGACGTTAAACTGTATCCCACATTTTGTTCCCCATTCAGTAGCAAGCCATTGTCAATCCATTCTACGATAAGTCGTTGTCAGCCTCTTTCAGTGGCAAGTCATTGTAACTCCATTCTGCGGTAAGCAGTTGTCAGTCTCTTTCAGCGGTAAGCCGTTGTCACTTAATTCACCGATAAGCTATTTTCAAGATGATATAAGTTCAGAAAACTACATGGAATTTACTTCCCTGCCATGGGGATACGTAGGAAGTCTCTTCGAGGCTGAATCCCAACTTCACCATCGCTGTTGTGATGGTCCTATTTCATTCCTCCTCTACTTCAATCATCCACCCATCATCCATCCCAATTCTTATCTGGGCTGCCACATCCCAGTCAAATCATGCCATATCATTCCCCAATTCCCTCAATAGTGACTGGGAAGTAACTATAATTTGGCCCCATCATTAGTGTTCCCTCCCGGGGTTGCACCCATCTGATCAACTCCAGTCAGTGTTATGATCATTTCGATCTTTCTCCGCTGGATGTTAAACTCACAGAATACCCTGTGTTAAACATGGGAAGCTGAGAAAAACCTCAGAAACATTATGATGATATATAATTACTTGAATTAAACGTGGGATGCCTCGGGCTTCAGTGCCCTCAAAAAGCCCTCTAATAAGGGTAAGAAACTCAGACGTTCCAGTGTCCCAGCGTCCAGATATGCCAGTGATACCAAGCATGACTACTCCCCTGACTGAAGGTTACTGCTCTGACTAGACCCCTTTGAATGTCCGGATAGAAGCCGTGTAATTAATTAGTGTCTATGAAGATGTGGTGCTAAGAAGAGTTTCATGAACAACATCTTAAATCTATAAGGGAGACCCAGGCTAGGCGACGTATTCTGAGGAGGAATCCACGGAAGGAGGAACCGACATCCCGTCATCCCGTTTCGATCAAGGAGAAAACGTCCCTGAATAAAGGGAGGATATTTCCCGCCTTTGGAAAGCAGGAATATGGGGAAAAAACCGTGCCTTTCATCTCCAAATGAGACGGATGCACGCGCCCTGGAGAAAGCATCAGAAACAATTACATAAACATTATAAGATAATAACTGAAAGCTTTTCCTATGGAAAGAAATCAAAGTCGTTCTGAAATTGAATTTGTATTTTCAATTAAATACTTAAAATATGGTCTCGAAATCATCCTGTAAAATAATAATTATTTTTTTAATATCCATATTTCAACCCTTTATGGACTAAAATGAATAATAATTACTTTGTGCATTTTAAAATATGGTGTAATGTATAAAATATTAGGAAAAACATAATGGTGATATTTCTCCCCCTATATAATAGTAATTGAGACAATATCTATTCTGATAATTCCTCTCCCACTAACAACTTGATGTGATGAGATTTCGGTAGAACAATAATTTCCACATCAGAAAGGTATTCAGTATAGAATTTAATAGCTTCTTTAAAAACATATCGCCCTATAATAAAACCTTGTAGCTGAATTTTATTTTTGACATACCCATTAAAAATATTCCTATATAGTTTAATATGGTACATTCATATATAATTTACAGGACCACATAGTCAAATCTCTCTTACCAAGTGTACCATCATGTGAACCAACATACGAATTCTGGAAGAAATACATATACAATTCAAATAATATGAAAGTAATTTCCTTTTCTATAGTTGGTAATTTCTCTAGGACTATAAATTTACTACATATAACTTTAAAAACAAAATATATATTGGTTTATTTATGATGGACATTACTAGAAAAAAATGAAATGTAAAGTTACATGCATTTGATCTTCCATCAAATAATGACAGCTATGTGATTTCAGATCTAAATCAGTCATTAACATGATATTATTGATATTTAATGAATACCCATCTAGAACCTTTAAATAATTCAATATGTTCAAAAATTGATATCTCTATTTTTTGGAAGATTGTAAGAAACATGAGGAAGAAAAGTTCATTTTTTACTCTTTTCTGGAATCTACGCTTCTAGTATCCCCATGTCAATCATCTCCAACATATACTTAATTCCATCCATTTATTTTACAGGATAATTTTGTAATATTACAATGAAACAATCACATTCATTTTTTCCACATGAATAACATTAATAAAATTCCTTATGTACAAACAATTCCAGTATGGAAATTTAAGAAACTGATCGCTTTTTCCAACTGGTTTTTTTAATTTTTTTGAAAACGTTTTACCAAAATCATTGTCCAAATCTTTTACGTTCTTAAACGTTTGATCACCTATTAGTGGATATGGTTTTGCACCTTCTTTTGAACTCCTGTTGAATGATGTCATCCAGGATCAGTACTTATGTGGTCGAGGTAGAAATCTATGATGTCTTAGAAACCCAATCATCGATGACTGATTCAAAATAATTGATTGTAAGACTTCTTAATAAATAGAAAACCCCTGAGTTCTTTAAATTCAATATCCTAACAAAATTTCTATAATTAGTAAAGTCATTTAATTTACTATAAAATATTGTTGTCAACATGAAATATTCATTTCAATAATAATAATATAATGTGACACCTAAATCCCACAATAATTTCAAATCTTTTATCAATAGAGCCAAATTTACATCAATATGATTACCTAATTTTTTTTCCTAATATAATTAGAGATAACATAATGTATTTTCATTTCACGCATACAAAAGTATCAATTTATTATCTTTCAACATAATTTTCCATGTATTGTTAGTGATAATTTGAAAAAAAATGATTTAATTCATCTATAAATAGAACAAGATGAAGGATTCTTCTCTCATTTACAAATTTAAGATACTCTTGATCTATCCTCTTCCATTGAGGAGAGTCTTCCATGTGATGAAGTTTACCATCTTTATTTCTTGTATCTATATTCCATGTTAATTTCTTTGAAATATCCTCACTTTTATATCAGTTCCTAAACCATGTAATGAATAGAAAGTACCATACAACCTTCGTTAGAAATGTTTCATCATTATTGTATTGAGAATAACCACACTTTGGGAATTTTTATGTGATTTTTTCTCCATTCAAAACAATACACAATAATTTAATAATGAATTTATTCTTTTAGTGATCATGCCTAATGAACATTAAATTTATTTAGCATCATATATTTGGAAAGCAATCTCATTATCTTCTAAAATCATATCACTCAAGAGAGAAAGTAATTCAGTAAAACTAACATCACTCCATCCATTTCTAGATTATAATTTATATTGTCTCGGTATGGATAATAATGTTGTATATTTAGTACAACTAGCATAGAATGGAATCTTTAAAAAATACTTTAACTTCTCAATCAATTTTGGACAATGACGAAGTTCATCTTCAAATGTTATTTTCATTTACTTAAAATTATCCTCATCATCATTCTAGCATGTAATCATGTCCTTGATGTGGCCTTTATCTTTGTTCACTCTTCTAATCATATCAAATGATCCATAAAATGTTGTATTATCCCAATCACTAGCTACATTCATTTTATCCCATGTGTAGTCCAACATTCAGAAACTTGATCTATTCTATGAAAGATCTAGTGTCCTTCTAACTCCTATAGACTAATTATTCTTGAATAATAATTTCCTAAACATGAATAAAGGATTTGATAAGGTCCTTATGCATGATATTTTGTAAATATGATGAACTATTTCACCCTATACACATAATATTTTTTCATATGATTAAAATACATACTTTGTTTATTCATATCTATGAAATTTGCTTCAATAATATTAATATTCGAAAAAATAAATAAATATATCAAAATTATGAGCTCGAAACCCATAAAATGGCATTATTAAATAATAATTTATATTAATTTAAGTAATTTTTCTAAGATAATAAGTGTCTAAGGATGGGAATTGACATTTTTTTATAGTGGTGTAAATAATTGAAGGAAAGGAATACATTATATCTATAAAGTTACCAAGAATCAAATTAAATTTTCATTTATCCCAAAACATAGAGATTTGGTATATGATTAATTCAATGATATATCATATAATTAAATAGAACTAAAAGATCTATAAAAATTAATGAAAAATAAAAACAAAAAAGTAGTAGAAGTTGGTGTTTGTTCATTTATTCACTTGGTACATGGTAGTCCAAGTGGTGTTTCAGTTATAGTATGATTAGGATACAAATTTTATCTTTTTCAGATAATGAAAACATTGATAGGGCCCAATAACATGGTCTTAAGGAGAAAATTATTGAATAAAATCTTCAATTTTAATATAATGAACCCTAAGTCTCGAGCTAGGGCTCTTATGTTCTATTCCCATTTTAAAAAATTCACATTTTTTAAAGGGTACTTTCAACAAACTATTCCATGAAATTAAATTCATTAAACACCACATTCCACTTTAAAACATTTCATTTCCTAAATAGAAGTAAAAAAAATTTAAACAACACAAGATTCATAAAAAAATCACAATTATAATTTTAAAGATTTAAATAATCCAAGAAACTTTTCTAAATCCTAACATGAATGTAAAATAAGCCAATCAGGGCATTGAAATTTGAAAGGACTTCCAAATTCTCAAAATAGAATGCTGAGATTTCCCTTTTTAAGAACAAAATTTAAAAACTAAGTCTAAGATATTGAATTTCAGTTCTCAAAAAAACCTTTATCCTTACACAGATTTTCATTTATAAATACAGATACCACTCATCTTTTTTCCCATATTCACAGATCATTGTGTGGAGATATGAAATAAGTTATCTATATTTATATCTATATAGTATTTATTTAATTCATTCATTAGGAATCAATGAAAAAATTCTTTTTTGGATTAGTAAATCATTGTATAAATCAAATATAATTTTCATGAAATATAAAATACTTTGATCCGGAATCAATAACCATTAAATTAATTCAACCACTATTAATTTTTATAAAATAAAGAACAATATAAAGAAGATAAACTAGTGTCAAATACTCATCATGTAGTGTACCAGTTTTGAGTATGAAAATAATAGAGGAGTCAAGCATCGTAATTCTCATTATGTTGGATTGATTTTGTTAAATACCTTGGTGTTGGTGAAATATCATATCCTGTGTCGAAATAGTCTTACTCCATTGGTGGTAATGTAAGATGTGTTGGGTTGTAATGTAATATAAACTTCTGAGGGAATGTATGAAATAAATTCCACCCATGTTCTAGTTATATCATAATGTTATGTTCTTTCGTACGTGATAGTTCATTCTACATATAATATAGTATAATCTATTGACAAAACCTATGATATGTTGATAACGTAATACTCATTCTCTAATTGATAGGGCTGGTGTAATGCAATATTATTAAAATGACCTTCACCAATATCACTTGATATTTACTTATTCACCACTCAATTCTCATGGAATCCTCTTATGTACCCTCAATATCTCATGTATTGATGTGAATCCATAATCCATGTGCATAACACATGTGTTCATGCCATATCACATGTGTAAAATATATAATAAATCATTTTCCATATATATATATGTGTGTGTGTGTGTGTGTAATAATAATGTTAAAAATTATTAAACAACCATAAATAATTATAAATAATTATTAATTACATAATAAGATAAAATTATTAAGAAGATACATAGAACAAAAAAATAAATCTTATAAATAAAGCATATGTCTCTATGTATCAAAAGTATCGTGAAATGATTTATATCTTGTTCTATAAGTATAAAAAATTGGAACACATCATACAGACTAAATTAGAATCATTTCACAATTCCTATAAAAATTTAAAAAAACTAAGAGATATAAAAATAATAGGGGTTCATATGCCTAGTAATGGAAGCAGATGTGTAGAGTATTTTGATTTTAATTGATGGGTGTTGGAGTAATACTTTGAACTTGGGGCATGTTTCCATTTTTTCTCCATAAAAACTCTTTCTACTTTTCATTTGTAGTCTCCACATTACATGATAAGTGGTCATTGTTTTTTCAATGCCCATATATGAGCTCCATGGAATCAACGTTAGAAATAATGATGAATGAGTGAAATGAATGTGAAGGTGAGAGAGATGGTGAAGGGATATTGGGAGGAGAATTTATGAGGTAGATCGAGGACAAATAATATTGTCCATGCATGCCAGTCAAACCAATTACCAAAATTAAAAATAAACAATGATGGTCGAGGGGGGATGACGAATCACAATTGATCACACACCATAGATTTTGAAGGTGTTGATCATCAGAGATGATCTAGAGAGAGCGACGATAGAGATTCAGTTCTATAATATATTGAACGACATGATTGAGGAGAACTTTGGTAGGGTTACATTTAAAATATGGGGAAGGTTTTTATCATCGTTATTAAAAATCACTAATAAAGAGTGGTTTTATCAGCGATAAAATAATAAGAGATGATAAAAGTAATATTTATAAATTCTTTGTTTGTGCTAATAAAGATAATTCTTAACTAGTGCTAGCAAAGCACTAATAAAGACCATATTTTAATAATATAATTAATCTAATATATATATATATATATATAAAGAAATATAAATGTATATAACTGTAAATATATTTAAATATTTATCAATATGTATTTATAAATATAATTATAAATAAATATAGTTATATATTATTATATGTAATTATAAACGAATAATTATTCATATAATTTAAAATTTATTAAATTAGTTATAAATATGTATTTATAAATATAATTATATATATATATATATAAAATTATAATTATAAATGAATATATTTGTAAATGCTTGTATATAATTATAAATATATTTATAGTTATTTATATATGTTTAAATAATTATATTTATTTATTTATAAATATAATTATAAATAAATATTTTTAAAATTATTTTAAATAATTAACAATTTCTTTTTAAATAATTATATATAATTACATAATTATATTTATATTTTTTATATATATTAGGTGATCGGGGGTACAATTACATTGAAACACACACACTATAATATATATTTATTAATATATAATTATACATATTTATAATCATAATAAATAAACTTATTATTTAAATATATTTATTATAATTTTAATATTATTTATAAATATATTTATTTATTTATATTTATAATTAAAAATAAATATATTTATAAATATTTGTATATAGTTATAAATATAAATATAATATATATATTTATTATAATTTTATAATTATTTATATGAATATATATTTATGTATTTATAATTCTATAAAAACTTTTAAAATATATTTATTTATAATTTTATAATTAATTTTCGAAAATTAAAACATTATTAAAAAATCATTCAAATAGGATATTTATATAAATTTAAAAAATATTTAAAATAATAAAACTTAGTAAACAAAAACTAATAAATATTAATCATATAAATTACAAAAATATTAAAAATATTACATGTATAGTAAATAAATATATGTATAAATAAATATTACAAAATGATTAAATTTCAACAAATTATATAAATAAATTAATATTAAATAAAACAAATATTAAAAATTTTAAATTGAATTTAATAGAAAAAAATATTTTAAAACATGCATTCATATAATATTAACTACATAAATATTAAATACCAATAGAAATGAAACAAATATTAAAAAATGCCTTCCAAAAAAATAATTATATAAATTTCCATCGTTTTCAAAATATTACAACTTAATAAATAACATTCAATAAATACTATTCATATACATTAATTACCTATTTAAAATTATAATTAGAAAAATATAAATATGTATAAAAAATGAATAAATTCCAAAAAAATTATATCAAAAATGATGAAAAAGAAATATACATAAAATGTTAAATAAGTTCATGTCAGACATACACATGTACATATGTTATATATATATATGTACATCCCATGTACATGGGTATATATACATGCACGTACGTATATTTATACACATTCAACATCTATATATACACATACACAAATCACACAAGGACAACATAATGCATACACATATATGAACATAGATGTTGATATAAATATATAAATTAAAATATCACATATTAAAAATACATCATTTATATTTATATAATTATATTAATTATTAAAATACATTAATATATCATATTTATATTTTTATATACATGTATTTTTTAAATAATGTATATAAATAAACATAAATTTCTTAATATAAATATGAAAATTATATATATATTAATAATAATATTTAATTAATTTATTTATTAATTCTCAGAAAATCACTGATAAGGATGCAACTTTATCAGTGCTAAAAACTTCACTAATGAAGGGGGCTCTTTTATCAGTACTTTTTTTAGTGCTGAAAAAAGTTACCTTTATAACCACTTTATGTTTAGCACTAATAAAATACAATTTTGTATAAAACAAGATCAATAGTAGTGAAAATAATTATATGTTGTTTTATTAGTGACATAATATTTATCTATATCCTTCTCCATCAAATGGGAAACAAAACCATTTCTCGTGTTTATGGAGGACTAACACCTTATATACTGATGTAATTTGTTTTTTATCACCGAAAGACATGGTATTAATGATGATGGGAATAATGAATATATTTTATAATTATGACATGATATTGATTCTAGAAAATTAATATATCATCCACTTCCTTACCCTTTCACCCATTAAGAAAATGATAATCTCACTCATGCGTATGTATGGCTTATAGTCTCTATGAAGTGATGTGATTCATTTTCCACATCCAAATTACAATAATGATTTTAAAATGTATCTAATGAATAAATATTAAATTTTTTAAGTTAATACAATTATGGATATGATAAAATTATATCTTATATGAAAAACATTAAATTCCATTACAAAACTTACTTGAGAAAACAAAGTAATTAACACGCAAAACTACGGTAATAATGAAATATTACTAAAAAGAGTGGTAAAATGTTTTAAGAGTATCATATATGATATTATAAATATTAATGTAGTTTTATTATAAATTAATAACATTTTTAAAACTATTATACAACTGTTTAAATAATTTTTAACTAAAGGGAACCCTGAGGTAAGTGATTGCATCTCAATTTCCTTTCCATTGAGACATATTTGTTATTATGAACCCATCCACTCTTATATTATTAATATACTGCTCATTTTATATATTTTACATAAAAATATATTTATTCATGATAATTAATGTTTAAATTATAATTTATTCTTTCAAGGGGTTACAATTTAAAAATATCCAATGATGTAAGAAATTATTTTAAAATCTCACTTCTTTTTAGAATTGCATTTATTTTCATTAAAGAAATATTATAATTTATCCTTCATAAGAACCAATAATATTATTTTCCAATATATATTTATGGTGTTTATTTTCTTTCAAATTTCCTCTTATTATAACTTGATTCAATAAAATAAATTTTTAAATGAAATACCAATTTTTTTCTTTTAATCAGATACAATTTCTTTTCATGTCCATGTTATCCAAAATTATTTTATATAATTCCTTCTTATTACTCAAATGATATAGTAAAATAATTTTAATTTATCTTTGAATTTTTAAAAGGTATGAAATTAATAAATACAATTTTTTCTATAAGGTTCATTTTTTTACTTTAATTACAAAAATTTAAAAGGAATGTTCTATTCAAATGTATACGGTGTTAAAGGACATCCCTGCCTCCCTAACCATTTTAAAAAATTATCTTTTCCAAAAATATTTAATTTTTTTACAAATAATTCAATTTAATGAAATATTATTTTAATATTTCCATTCCATTTTCATTATTTTTCCAAAGTACATGATCTTATTACAAAATAAATATATATGATGAAGATATGGTAATCTCATATCCCTTAATAATTTTGTGGTCATAAATTCACTTGAAAAAATAAATTTCTTTTAGTCATGGAATACTTAATTTACCTTAAATATCCATATTATTTAATCCTAGACATGATTATTTCCAAAACTATATACTATTTTTATATACGGTGTTTTATTATCAAATATATTTGACTTAATGTTGGAAATATTGATAAATCTATAGTCTTTACTAAATACAGATATTTTTTGATATTTAATATTTTTTATAAATTTAATTTATCATTCAAGATATGACTAAAGAATTTGAAATGCAATTAAGGGTACAGTATGGTTATAGATATCCCCTCGATGCATTAGTAGTCTCATGAGATGAATAATTTTTCCAAATTAAATGGATTTTTTGGTGTATACATACCCATTGATTAAACTATCGTGGAAGAAGTAATTTAATGTATAGATATAATTATTTCCATCATCGTAATTCTAATATTACTAATTTCCATCATTTAGAATTTAATTTTTATTATCTTTGAGATTATTTCATTGATATAATCTATGAATTCATTTCATACTCAAGTTATTGATTAAATGGTATGTTTTTTCAGTTATCTACCTTTCCATATTGATTATATCTTATTTAATCATGGAATCTTAAACTATATATAATCATTAATGATTATTTAAGCTCATTTTTATTTTGTTTCCTTTCATTGTGATATGAAGAATAAAACTTTTAATGAGTTTAGGGATGCTAAATATTCTCAATTACTATGCTTTATATTTTATCCACATTGTAAAATGGGTATCATTTATGTATATATCTCTCCAAGACTAGTAAAATGTCTAGTCCTTGAAAATTATACTTCTTGAATCTATTCTAATGTAATTAAATAACCACCAACTCTGGGTTATTGAATTTGGGGTTCTTACAGTAGCTATTAGAAAAAGTTTTTTAAAAACTATGGGAACAATTTATGAACAAAGAGATTAGATAACATAACCCTATAATTTAATTAGTGTAATTCTTAGTTTATGATAACATCCTAAAGCTTTGGTAACATAGAGATTATGTGTTTTTCTTACGACTACATCTTTGTCTGGATACTGTAATTGGACTTGGTTTTAGTAGATATGAATATAAGGTTAATGACCCCAAAATATTTGGATTTGATTATATAATTGACATCATTCTAGTTCATTGTGATTGTACCCTTATTGTTCACCTGTTTTGATACTCTATGGGGACGTTAATTGGTTAATTCATGTAACACCCCGATATTTTAAAAAAGTAACATCATGTTTGATAGTATATATTACTTCCAGCACAAAAATTATAAGATAATGTAACACCCTAAGACATTATGATATATTTATTTTTAAATAAAATCAATCTCTTTTGTATCTGGTGATTCATGAGACACCAAGTTTAAACAAAACACAATACTCTATTAAAATTTTATTATTTAAAATTTGAACATTATAACCTAGTTGTTATGTTTTTTGGTCTGAATAAGACAAAATAATTTATAAAAATATATGTTTTACACATGTTCATTGTTTATATATTGATTATAAATGATATTAAAAACATTTAAAATAAAGATAAATATTTTATAAAATAAAAATTGTATTTTTCCTCAATAATGGTTTAACTGCACTTTGCGTGCATAATTTAAAATTAAGTTTTAACAATTTTATAAAATTTATTTGATAAAATTATCTAATTTTTTTAAATTATATTATAAAAATTATTCTAGGGTTTATTTTTGTGTTTTTTCTGAAATTTTTCATTTTTCATTCATATTGAAAAATATTAATTTTTATTAAAAACATTCTTTTCATTCAAATAATTTATATGATTAAGTTATATTTTAATTTGGTTTTAAATTAAAATTAGTTCAATTATATTAAAATTTAATAAATTTAAGTATTTTTAACCAATATACTATTGAATTTTAATATTAAAACTTTTTATACTTATGAGAATTATCTCTTTGGAAAACAACTTTTTCATCACTTATGTGTGTAATTTTAATTTGGATTCTTCCACTCCTATTAATTAAATTTGGAAAAATTGATTCTATATTTTCAATCAACTTAATTTATATTGTCTAATATGTTCATCTTAATTTTCTAACATAATTAATATTGAAAATGGTAAAAATTAATTACCTCAGTTAAGGTAAAAACTTGTTTATCGAGGGGTTAAACTAAGAAAAAAGTTGTTAAATTTACCAAAATCTTGGGAAACATATATTGGATGACCATATTTTGACCCTAAAACCTTTTAGTTTTGATAATGAACCACTTTTGATGTAATAAAACATAATTTTCATACATATATATTACATCTAAATTGGGAAATATTCATTACTTAACATGAAAATCCATACCAGAACTATATGGGTCCGGTGTCTATAAATTTGCATACATAAAAAACTTTTTCATGAAATTTCAAAATATTATACCACTTTTTTATGAATATTTATAACCCTTTTATAAATATCATAATCAATACCATTCTTCATAATATCAGGAAAGGGAATGTATGAAGAGTGTGAGAATAGATAATCAGTAAGGGTAAATAAGGAAGATATCAATGATTAAAAAAGGATTACATGAGAATAAGGTCATACTAACATGAACATAACATTTGAAAATTATACCATCCATATCATATATCATAATATTGAGTAATAGAATAAATCATTTCAGTTCATAAGACATGGATCATAAAGGAACATGAGCCATGAGAGTGTATCATTAGCATAAGTCTTGGAATTTTGGCTTAACTATAGTTATATAAAATCATTTCAATATTATTCAAGGATGTTATACAGAACTATAATATTGAAATGGGTTCACTTCCCAAACCATCATGGTATTCAAGGTTAACTCCCAATACTATCATAGTGGATGAAGTCCCTTAATAAACTGGGTTCACTCCCCATTCTACTAATGTTTATATCATAAGATATCAATCCTTACCTAATGCAACAGAGGGAGATATAGCTATTATAATTGGTGTCCTGGAACCAACTACTTTTTAGGTTATGATAAAAATTTATTCATGGATTTGAATATTGATAAATACCTTATCACATCTTTATTGTTCTTCTGTGTGAGAATGCATGTGATAATGTCTTAAGGATAGCTATTATACTAAAGGGTCATAGAAGATCCCTACTATGATGAGAACCCAGGTGTTCCATAACTATATTCTTGAATATATTTTCTATGTATGGATTATTTCATTTGAGGGAATATATAATACAGGCCATTAGGGGTCTGGACTCATAAAATTTTGAGGGACCTTCTAATAGTGTTCCCCCTTGGTAATATCAATGAGGATCTTATGAGAGTGAGACCTGACAATAGGAAATCCACATTTAATAGTTCCATGGGATGTTCTTATTTGAGGACATTTGTATTGGTTCTTATACTTTAAGATTACTATTAATGGGTATTACAACTCTCTCACATAGATGTAATGACGAAAACTGTGACGAAACACTTTTTTCTGTGAGGAAGGATATGTTGGGGGCATCACAAGTAATATTGCATTAATAGATAATGCAAGAAAGGATTTGGTCCTTCTGTTTCATAATAGAAATTGATATCTCAGACCATTTTATGGAATTGATATAGCCTAAATAAATCCCAATCCATGGTGAGCAATGTTAAAGTTTAATATCGGGAAATCCAAGAAAGAATATCTGAGCACATGGGTTTACGGCACTAGCATGCAACCCTCTTTATTAGAAATATCAAGACAAAGGGATTATATTACATGATATCCATTCATAAGAGGGTATATATCATTGTAGTGTTAACTTCTTTCTCTATGGGTGCCTTGACGTGTGGCTAGACAATAACATTGGACTTTAAGTGGGCCCCACATAATGCCATTAAGAAAGAGGCATATAGGGTCACACAGTAAGTGTATCTAAGTATCTTAGTTAAATATTCATTTAATAAGTTGAATAATGATTAATCCTGATTGTGGTTTAATAATTATTCAAGGATTCCTTATCCCATTTATTTTGACACTTGTTATTCAACAGAATATATTGTGGGATAAATAATATACATTTATTAGCAAATAATATAGTGATATTTATTTAATAAATAAATAGTCATTATTCAAGATCTAATAAATATGGTGTAGGAAATAAAGGAAAATGGAGAAAAAATTAAAGGTCGTATGGTTTTTATGGGATTTTTTAAGAAATATTATTATTTATTTATTTAAATAATTTTAGGTGTAATTTTTCGGATGCATGTAAAGTAATAATAATATTCAAATGCGATTATTAGACATGGGTTCTTACTAAGAATTATATGAAATAAATACCTATGGGTAATTTTTTTATTTCATTAATCTTTGTATTATAAATCCCAATTACATTATTCTTATTTTGCTAAGAGGTTCTCTGTGGTGGTGCACAATGGATTGGAAAAAGCTCTCATGCCAAGAGAGGATTTAATTCCTCCAATAATTCCCTCAAGTTACAAGATGGGTCCTCCTCCATCGGATTAAGGTGAGTGCTTTGGATGTGTCTCTCAAGGCGATCGAATAAGGTCATTACAAGTGAAGGCACTTCTTCCCTAACACCTAGAGATCCTTTCGCCAACATTTAGAGATATGTGGAGCATGTGTGGATCACCACTAGAAGAATCCTACACTTGCCTTCTGTGACGCAATGATGGATCACATTGGATCGTGAACGAAATCCTCAATAGAGAGAGAATTCCATCAAGGTAAATCTTTTATTTTAATTAAATTAATTATAACCAATGCGTGATGTTCCTCTCTATGGTTCTAGGACTTCCCTATTTCCATTTTCATTCTTTATTCTATTCCAAATATCCTGAATTTTATCATCGTGATGGATCTTGGATTGATCATTGTTAACAGTAAAATTACGATTAGGTACACTAATCCATGTGCTTTATCTTTTCTCAAAACCTATAAGTGGTATTAGTGGGGTCATATTATTGATTATAATAATTTAATTGTTATTTGATGATTTTCTCATTTAATAATGTAATCATTTCAATTCAAGTTAATCGTTCTGTAAATCTGAATCTCGAGATATGTTATTCCTATTTCATTTCTCATTGACCTTATTGAAATGATCTTTTTATTTTAATTATGATTAAAATAAAATAGAGGATCTCATCTAGAGATGCCAAAGATTCCTATCCATACAACACTCAAACACATGGAATGTCAGTAGGACTCACACAACATGTAGTTGGACTCACACGGCTTGTATTCTGCCTCACACACTGTGTAGTACAGGTTTAATGCACCGGGAATAGTCTGCCAAACCAAGCCAAGTGTTGAATTTTATCTGAGCCTTTATGACTTTTTGTGTGGAATAGGAATAGGTGGAACATGGTTTCTATATTACACACCGTGTGGCCTTCTAGACATGGTGTGTAGTCCCTTTTGTTTAGGATAGGACCGTGTACCTCATACACGGCTTGCCCGACTGGAGACCAAGTAACACAGATACTACATGGCCTATGGCCCATGATACATAGCGTGTACTCTAAAGATTTCTGAAGTACATTTACACATCGTATCCTCATGCATGTACTTAGGATCGATGGTGAATGATACCACACACCATGTTGTATAAAATACACACTGAGTACTCATCCAAATTATAATGATTTATTAAAAATTTATTATTATATAATAAAACCCTTGAGATGTGTGCCATGGTGCGGGAATAAAGCTGGGGCACATCATGTGGTATGTTTTTAAACATATGTGTTTAATTTAACATATATGTAATGTTTATTTCTACTCATTGGGTAGTTATGAATGAGAATTCATCGGGTTACCTCCAAGGTAAAAGTTACATACAAAGATAATTTTAAAAAAAAAATTTGTTTCAAATTATGATGGATGAGAATCTCAAGGAAATTCAGAAAAGGGTTTATAATAAAAGGATTGATTAGTTAAAGATAATAATTAATTGATTTGGTCATGATTTATCGTAAAAAAAGAATGATGAAAGAATTGAATGATTGTTTTATTTATGCATAAATATTATTTTATGTATGTATGATCATGAGCTAGACTAGGACCTCTACATGTGGATGGTTTCATTTAATTTATTTATTTAAATTAAAATTTTCTTCATGTGAGCCTTCTCCACATTAATATGTAGGTCATGTGTGCCCAAGGTTTCTTTTATGTAAAACCTCATTAAACCCATCACCTGAATGTGAGATAAAATTATATGTAATGGATAGAGCTCCCAAGCCAGTGGAGGCAGTTCATGTTAGGAGACAAGGTGACACCAACCCAAGGAGATACAAAGGTGGATAAGTGGAAAGCTGTAAATATGAACCCAAGAGGTTCAAGGTGTTTTCTCCCTTAGTCTTGGGTTATTTTATCAACCTCTAGATAAACTAACCAATAGAACAATATCATTATCAGGCCATTTATTTTATTTCTATTAGTTTCATGGTTTATTTATTGTGGGTGTGTTGTCTTGATTACACAATTAATTAATTAAACATTTATGCAAGATAGAATTAAAATAATACAGGATTATGTATAAATATTATTTTAGAGATGTTTAATCACTTAATTATACCCCACTTAATAATAAAAATCATGTAAGAATTATAATAATAAGTACATTTATGTATGAGGATAAAATCCATCAAGGAAATATTAAGTCAGTATAGTCATCCATAATTTGGGTTAGAATAGAACCATAGTTTAAAGTGCTTGACCAACACTAGTTGGGGAGATTTCAATAATCGGGTAATTCTATTTCGAGGTTTTGGGTTTACATGACTTGGTTCACATCAAGGTTTGACATCCATAGTAGGACTTGGTGTGACCAAGAGGCAAAGGTAGAGGAAATCTAGAATAAAATGATTTTAGGATTGGGGAGTCTGCTCAGCAGATCAATGAGCTATGAGTTAATGCAATTGGAATTTGGAATTAATACCGAAAACCTTTCAAGTTTCTTGACCAACCATAGTTGGGGTAATATAATGGGAAATATGGATTTTTTTCCACTACAATATTTAGTGAACTACATATTCTAAAGTCAATAGTGAGGGCTATTGAATATCGATAAAAAAATTGGGAGACTAATAAGTACTAATTTATTTTTTTGTCTCAATTTTTCATGATAAAGTACTAAATCATTGATAATATTAATTTATAGAAAAGGAAATAAAAATTACTTCAAAAATATCATTGTGAACCATACTCAAGATGGAAAACCTTCTCACTATAACCAATTTCTAGGAGTGGCAGAGGCATTTACATGTTATCCTCCACCACGAGAAGAAATTGTATGTGGTGAAGGAACCTCATCTAGTTATTATTGGAAATGTGGTCAGTGATGAGGAAATATATCTATATATAAAACATTTTTATGATTCCACATATTTCTAATGTTTCATGTTATCATCTATGTCTAACAAGCTCTTGAAGAAACATGAAAACATGGACATGTATAGAATGATGTCTTGCCTTGAGGATATATATATCAAGAGAAGGTGAGACATAACGGATATGAGATATCCAAAGCTTTATTCACAACTAATCTTGTAGATTCTGTACCATTTTGGCCTCATATAGTCAAGCTTATTTTCTACATTAAATGCATGGACATCTTAGGGATTAAGTTCCCAAATGAGTTTCATACAGATTTCATCCTATCATTACTTCCCAAGACATTCTCTAGATTTATTGTCAACTACAACATGAGAAATAATGACAAGAGTCTATCGGAACTTTTGACCCCGATGTTTTAGGTAGATAAGGACATGGGGAATGAAAAACCCGCAGTCTTTATGATGAATAAAAATAGGAAGGACACCGCAAAGGGGTCAGGGATTTTTAATCGGCATAAATCCCCCAAGAACCATCCCTCTAGGTAGAGGAAGATCTAGGGGCAGGGTAAGGAATTTCAGGAATTTTATTTTTCATGTGGCAAGTCAAGTCATTGGAAGAGAAACTGCACCCAAAAGTATGGTGACTCTAAAGGTGTGTTTGTTATCGAATGTAATCTTTCCATTTCTACACATTGGGTATTATATTCAGCATGTGGCACTCACATTTGTATTCAAATTCAGGAACCAAGTCGGTTTAGAATGATTTCCAAAGGATAGGTGGATATTTGAGCTTCCAAGGGCACAAGGCTGGTTGTGTTGTCCATTTTTGATTACCATATCTCCTTACTGATTGGAATGATTTTGGTTTTACATAACTTTTATTATGTACCTGGGGTTACCAAGAACATAATTATTGTATCATTTTGGATATGGATGGATTTATTTTCATATTTCGAAATAAGGGTATTTTCTTTTATAAGAAAAAAGTATGTTATGGTATGACACATTTAAATAATGGTTTTTTTGTATTAAATTATTAAAAACTAGTGTTGGAAATTGATAATGAAACAAACTCACATGACTCAAACAACAACCAGTTGTGGCATAAAAATCTCTTTCATGTAAATGAGAAGCACTTGACAAAGCTCTGGAAAGGTGGTTTTTTAAAATATACTAAGATAAAACCACTTGATTGATATTAGGCATGTTTACATGGTAAAATGACCAAGAAGTCTTTTGGTGGAAAAGGTTAAAGGTATATAGAGCTTCCAGGCTTCGTACACGCAGATGTGTGTGGGCCATTTCTAGTAGAAGCTAGAGGTGGAAATTCTGACATCCTTACTTTTACTGATGATTTTAGAAGATATGGATATATTAAATTAATGAGGTATAAGTTAGATTCATTGGAGAAATTTGAGGAATTCAAGAATGAATTAGAGAATCACCATGGTAAGAATATAAAAAATCTTCGATTAGATCGAGGAGGAGAATATCTTTTCCAAGTGTTAGTCACCCTTTTACTGGAGTTTGGGATTCTCTCTCAACTCACTCCTCATTATACACCATAGTGGAATGGTGTTAGTGAAAGGAGGAACTACACCTTTTTGGACAGAGTGAGGTCAATGATGAGTCATACAGATCATCCATTATCCTTTTGGGGATATGCATTACAAATTGCAGCTTACACATTAAATCGAGTACCAACTAAAGAAGAAAATGGAATCACCTATGAGTTATGGAATGGAAATAAACCCATTTTTTCGCACACATTTGTATAGGGATGCGAGGCATTTGTTAGGAACTTCTCTGGCAATAAAATAGCACCCATAGGCATGACGTGCACCTCTATAAGATATCCCAAGGAAACCAAAGTATATTACATATATAACCCTTCAGATAAGAAAGTAAATTTCACCAGACAAGATGTATTTCTTGATAGGGAGAACATCCTCAAAACAGATAGTGGGATAAATAATGAATTTGATGAAGTTGATTCTCAAGATACATAAGAGTTAGTATAGGAACATGTTCCACAGTTTCTCGTGGAAGAGGTTCCAAAAACCCAAGTACTGCATAGGAGCTCAATATAGGTAAGGGAACTAGAGAGATTTTTTTTCCTAGTCCCTGAGGATGGTGGATCATTATTGTTGGACAATGAGGAACCTCTCCTCTACAAGGAAAAAATAGAGAGCTTAGAAGCTGCAAAATGACAATAAGCTATGAACTATTTGATGGATTCCATGTATCGTAACCAAGTCTGGGTTCAAGTCGATGAGCTAGTGGATGTAAAGCCTTTTGGATGAAAATGGGTATTCAAGATAAATTTATACATTTAAGGTAAAGTTATAACCTATAAACCCAGGCCAGTGGCTAAAGGATTTAGACAGCATCAGGTAACTGACTATAGTGAAACCTTTTCTCTAGTTTCCATGTTTAAATCCATATAAATAATAATTTCCATAACAGCTTTCCATGACTATGAGATTAGTAAAATGGATGTCAAAATAGCATTCCTTAAAGGGAACCTTCAAAAATATGTCTATATTACACAACTAGAAGGGTTTGTGACACCAGGTTAAGCCAAACGGGTTTTCAAGTTGTAAAAATCCATTTATGGATTAAAGCAAGAATCCAGGTCCTAGAACATTAAATTTGATGAATCCATAAATGAATTTGGTTTCATTAAGAATAAATGTGATCCATTTGTTTATAAATTATTTAATTGGAATGCATTCGTTATCCTAGTAGTATATGTTGACAACTTGTTACTTACTGGAAATGATGTACCGATCTTACAGTTAGTTAAGGACTATATGAACAAGTGTTTATCCATGAATGACTTAGGTGTATAATCATACATTCTAGAGATCAAGATCATTCATGATATATCCAAGAGGCTTCATGGACTAATTTAGGTTATATACATTAACAAGATAATAAAGTGATTTAGTATAGAAAAATCTAAGAGGGGATTGGTTTCAGTGTCACATAGCCTACATCTTTCTAATGGAATGTGTCCTCAAACAAAATAGGAGAATGATAGAATGAATAATATCCCATATACTTTATCTATAGGATCCATCATGTATTCCATGTTATGTACCAGGCTTGATGTTTCAAATGCACTGAGCATTGTAGAAAGATATCGAGAATATCCAAGAATACAGTTTTTGACTGCTTTTAAGACTATCCTTAAGTATCTGAGAAGAAATAAGGATATGTTCCTTGTGTGTGGAAGAGACGATTAGATTGTCATCAGAGGGAATACTGATACTGGTTTTCAAATAGATCAGAATGATATAATGTTTCAATCAGGATATGTTTTCTATCTCAATGAAGATTATGTGAGCTAGAAGAGTTCAAATCATCCAGTGGTCATTGAGTGTACTGCACAGTTTGAATATATAGTTGCTTTTGATGCATCCAAGAAATATATCTAGATTCGGAGCATTGTCTAGGAGATTGATGTGGTGACTAGAAGTAAAGATCCAATCACATTGTATTGTGATAATACTATAGTGGTGGCTCTTTCAAAAGAACCAAGATCACAACAACCACTGCTATAAATCCCTTCTATACTAACACCAGCATACCAATGGTTTGAAAAAACCATTGGTTTAAGTAACCTATTGAAATGGTTAAATGAAACTATTGGTACAAGGTAAATACGGTGAATTTTACAAATATTGTTTATAAAACTGTTGTAGATGGGGGTTAATTTTAAGAGTTTTCACATCTATTTTATGAAACCATTGAGAATGGATTGGTTTTTCAAATATATTCCAATGTTTTATTCAAAACAATCGTAGTAGAAAATATTTACCCATAGTTTTTAGAAACCATTGGGAAAAAACCCAAATAATCGCTGGATAGATCCCACAAACAGTTCTCTCTACACATCATCAAATAGTTCTCTCCTTCCGCAAACATATCTCTCCTATGTTGAACCCTACTTCCCGAGCACAAACCTGTGATCCCACTTCCTCCTTTTAATATAACTTCTCCTCCTCGAAAAAGTCTCTCCACTAAATGAGATCTCCTCCTCCGATGAGATATCTCCTCTAAACCTACCTCCTGAGCATAAACCCAACTTGGAAAGCTCACATCCTCCATTGTGATCTCACTTTCTCTGAAATGGATCTCTCTAGGCTTAAAACCCTAATTTATGTCTACCTCATTTGTAAGAAACCTTGAATCATAGATATCTAAATCCATATTTTGATTCAAACATCTATATTCATTGTGTTCTGCTCAAAATTGGTGAATTCCTTTTATTTTCCACTTTGATATTTTTCTAATGGACTTGATTTGGTGTATTTATCAGTTTCCATATGGGATTATGGTGGATTATATTCAAAAAAATTTATGTTTTTGGATTAATATTATTTGTATTGAGGTGGGTGATTTTAAAAATCTCCCAAATGGCTTCATTGGTATTATAGTATTTGCAGTATGTATAATAGTGTCATTATGTCATGTGTGTGACCTATTCTAATTATGATCCATTGAAATTTCTCAAATATTCATGGTTAGACCTTCCACATATCATGTTGGGTCCATTGGTAATGAATACCATGATCCTTTGCTACCAAAGATGTGTTCTAATCTATATCCTTAGGTTAGAGCGTGGATAGTTTGAGTCTAGTGCCTTATACCTAGATTGAGAAATTGATTATCGAATGAATATAATTTTGAATTGAATTTGATCTTCTCATGACATGTGAATTATAATTTGTAATTATCCATATGTGAATTGGAATTGACACAATTGAAATGTGAATTGATAATGTAGCATGTAACTGTATAATTGGTATGAAATTTGAAAAGACACAATGTTATATTAAAAAGATCTGGTATTTGACATAATGGAATATGAGGAATTAAAATTTGTAAATTTAATGAATTAAAAAGTGTTTCATATGTCAAAATATTTTTCATGTTTTGGTGTTTTGTTAGGGGTTTTGCTCTTGGTTGTTCTTGAAACATGGTTATATAATATGTGGAATGGTTACTCTACACTTAGAATTATTTATTCTCCTTGGGAATGTAATATTTTATATAATGTGAATTCAAAGAAAGTCTATTAACCCTTTGAATATGAGATAAATCCCTAGAATTGGTAATATGTGTTAGGTCATTGGACCATGGAATGGGCAATGTATCTTGTAATGGTACATTGTCAAGGAAATCATCCTGGATAATGGTAGGCATTGATAGACATATATAGAACTCTATTGAATCAAGTATGGCATACCCTGGGTGTCAACCAAGATATTGGGTGTTGGCAAGATAATTTGATGGTCAATGTTAAATTAATGAATTCATGAAAATAAATATCATACTATTACATGAAATATATATTCAGACTACATTTTTTTAGACACCAATGGTGGTGTCATACTATGTTTTACTCAAACCTATTTAGGATTCCCTTTAGAATCTAATAAGATAGCATTGATACAGGTTTGGATAAGGGAATGAGGCCCTATTCTTGATTGGTTCCTTGGTAATATGAGATAAGAGAATGGATATGGGAATGAGTATGGTGTTCGAGACCTATTTTGGGAGAATTTATTTGGAGTTATTCATTAGGTTATTTACCTATATGACAAACTATTTATATCTTAGTTTGGCATTAAATATGGAATGATATTTTTTATTTGGTTACTATGTTTTTAGTAATTCCCTATTTTTATATTTGAATAGATTTATATTGGTTGTTTATGATGATTTACTCTTTTTTATTATTTTTTATGAATGTTTATAGTCTCCCACTATATATATTATCCCTTCATTAGTATGTTTCCAGGGAGGGGATTATTTTTCATGAGTTATTCCTTTTATATTTTTGAGGTTATTTCACCTTGGGTGATAATCATGTTTTATGATGTTACTATTTTATGTGATTTTACTCATGGTTCGATATGGAATGGGGAACATATAATACCTCATAGTGATATAGTAGGAAATTAGGCTTTCATGCACTTATCATTATTGGGATTCATTAATTGCATATGAAATTATATAACATGATTGACAAAAATAAGAATAAAATATTTTCTATTAAAATATGATTAATTAACCTTCTCAACAATGAGTCAATGAAACCATTTATATTTGGTTTTCTGTTTTTTACTTGTCCTTCAGAGTTTTATATTTTTTATGATCCCAATCATATGATGAGTGTTTTGACCCATGTAGAGAAAAACCATCTACATTATGTTTTATTCATTGTAACAACAGAAAATAGTACACACCTCATATAGTTTGGTTGGAGCTTCCTACAACAATGGGAAATCTGATGGATGATCATCTCTATGATATTATTCCACGAGTCTTGTGATCAATGTTGATACTGACTAATCACAATTTCCGTTTGATGCATGATACCTGGATATAGTTATAGATACATTACCCACCGATAGTTAATAAGAAGGGAGGACCTCAGGTATCAAATCTCAGGATTGAGTCTCTCATGAAAAGATTTAGTCACCTGTAGAAAACATTAGAGATGAGGGTGAAGATTGCTTCTTTTATTCTACAAGGACTATCTAAGTGATTAAGGGACATCATAGTACATGTTGGAAAATAATAATATCTAACAAATAAAGGGTTCAAGGAGAAATATGTGAGGGAATTTTATCTAGATATTTTGAAGAATAGAATGTATTGGGACATCATAAAATATATATAGAGGACGTTTTCTTCAATGGACTATAAAGTTTACTTCACAGACCTAGAATATTTCCCCCTACATAGTAAGGAGATAATATATTTAGGGAGACATTTTTTTAGCATGGGATTCGGTATGATATCATTTCACAAGTTAATTCTCTTTTGTGAGATTTTTTTGATGAATCATGTTCTCATCACTAAAGATAACCCAATAGAGGCCCCAAGTCTAGGGAAATATGTTTCAGTTGGATGATCAATGAGTTCCGCCTTAGGTGTCAATAAGAGTCGATATTAATATTTCCACTACATATGTAGTAGTCAGATCAACTCGTAACATAGGCCATAAGTATCTAGACATCATTGTGATTAATTTTATTAAGAATTGTAGGGATTAACATAAGTTGTTTCAGTGTCCTTTTCCCATAGTGGAGTACCGATCATTTGATAAGATGGGTGCAATATAGAAGTAATATAGAAGCACGTAGCAGCTGATCATTAGAAGTGGATTATGGAAGGAACCAGTTACTGAGGGATGTTCTCCTACCACTAAGAATATAGGTTGAGGGAGTTCTATCAGTCACTCGGGTTGGGGTATGGGGATGGAGCCCCAAAATAAGAGCAGTGGTATCACTACAATGGAGAACTATAAGGGAGTAAATATAGAGACCATGGAAGAGGGTAATGTAATATCCATATTGTGGAGTATACTCATACCAATAAATATGTTGAACTATCTACTTTCGTATGTACAATTCTAATGTCATATGGCATTTCTGTAATTTGATTAATACTATTGGTTTTATTCTTTTTATTTTACAAAATTATCTAATTCTATTGGTTAGGCTATGTAAACCTTAGATGTGGTTATGGAAATTGACACATCGTTAGGGGTGCGACTCCAAACTCATTATCTTATTCCTTTATTGATTGGATAAATTCTTGCAAGCTAGTGGTCCAAGGCCGATGGTTTGGTGCACCAATATTTATATATAATGAACTCAATACCTTTGAATTCATATGTGATATATATTACTGTACCTGCAATCAATAGAATATTATGGATTCACAAAGGTATTCCGACCTTGAGAATATATAATGGACTCAATACCTTTAAAATTTAATTTATGGACTCAATACCGTTTTTCATGGTGTTAAAAATGGTGTATGTGGTAAAATTATAATCCTTGTGTCATCGAATGTGTATAAAAGTGAATCTTAGGGATTATAAAATTAGAATCCGAGTTTAGTGGGATATTACCACATAGACCATTTTTAACATTATCCTAACAACCATTATTATTTTCATTGTTGAAAACATGTATTATTAATTTGAGACATATGCATAAATAACATTATCCACCATAGCTTTGTCATTAGCCACCTTAGTTGTGGTCACCCCCCCTCCCCCCAGTTTGTTACATTGCTTACTGTATCTTAGGGGAGTCTTGACTCAATACCTTAATCTTAGGGAAATAAGTTTACATAGAAAAAGAATCCCTAGAAGTGGAATTAATCCATAGGTTCTTTTTCTAATTAATAAATTTAATTTTTCTTATTTAAAAATATTTTACTTAAAGTGAATTCAAGGATGAATACATGAATTCAAATGTAATAAAACTGAATCAATTAGAACCCAAATGAATGAAATTGTCTAAGAGAATATAAACAAAAACATGAAAAACTAAATCTGAGGAAAATTTCCCAAACAAACTTGTATCAAACAAAACCAAACTAAACTCTTGAGATAAACAGATGACATACCATTAATAGGGAGATTAATTATTAATTAATATTAATGTACTATTTTACAGTATCATTTTAAGATATGGATTTTTTCCCCCTTTCTTTCAGAAACATGATTTGTCCTATGGGGCATTGTGGTTCTTATATATTGGGTGGTGACATGTATAGTCATGGGACAGAAGTGTAGAGACACAAATTCTCCATGTATTTTTTTTCATTATATGGAATTATTACGAGTATGAAAAAATTGATATCGACTGATTTCGAGGCCCGGAGTGCCTGAAATGAATTTCTGAACTTTTTTTGGTACATTGAGTAAATGCATGAGTGGAATTTTCTAACTTTTAAATCTTTTCTATGATTAAAAATCTGAGGGGCCCATTGAATCTGCAGCATCGGGATTCGCTTAAGGGAGGCTTTACTTTGACCATAGTAGGTCTGGAGAAAAAGTCATGTTTTGTGACTTTCTAAAATAAATGAAATAAAATAATTTTAATATTTTATTTCATATCCTATAATGAACAAGAAAAGGGTTAGGTCTTGTGACGTGTTAAGCCAATAAATGTCTTGACCTATCAACCCCAAGTAACGATGTCATTGGGGAATTAGGAAGCTTCCTAATTGATGAGCCCTATTAAACACTAACTTCATTAAATACCCTCCCCCTCTCTTATATATATGGAGCTTTGGGGGAGGTACCATCATAGCTTTGCCAAGAAATGAAGTGCTTAAGGAGCAACATGACGTCGTACCATTAGAAGACAGAGCCGATCCCAGTAGAAGGTGACAGGTGACACCAAACCATAAACCAGAGGATGACGTACAAGCGGTGTTGTTGGAAGCCTATTGTGGGAATGAAGAACACCGACCCACCTTCATGATCAGGCGTTTCTTCAATGATTCAAGGAAGTAAAGTTATTCATTTATGCTTTTAAAGTGTTTTCCGCTTCCCCATTCTTGAATAATACGAAGAACATGGGTCAACCGACTAACGGGTTGACCAATGATTCATTCATTTTTATAGGAGGTTATTGTGGGGTATCTTTGTGGGGTTTATCTTGATTTAAATTCCAAGAGTTTTTTAGACCCTTAACCCCCCCCCCCCTTATGTTTTCAAGCTAACAGAGAGGGTGCAGGCCTAACGAACCCATCCCAAACCCTCCGCTACATTGCTAATTTTGCACCTCCCGAGAACACCGACAATGTGGCAATATCAATCACCTCAATTGGGGATAGCGCACTGATGCACACCGCATGAAGAGGTTGCAGGACAAAGCCATGGTATTCATCAGAGCATCTGGAACTATCTGATCATGGAGGAGGATATTATCACACCATCGAGTGCCGATTATGAACAAAAGTGGTCGCGGCTCATCAACCGTGGCGACCAGAGTAAGGCGGCCGACACACCGGTCAGACGTAGGTGATGGTGCAGTGTGCCGTCGCGCACTACTGGAGAGTTCATCTATCATGCTGGCTTGCCATGAAGGAACCGGCAGAATTGAGGTTGGGATCACCCATGTGGCAGCAAGGCTGCAGCCTGTGATGGTCGCGGTAGGAGATGGGGGCTGCCAGTTCGACTGATGGCTGGTAAACGGGGCGCATGCTAGCGGTACGCCAGGCGGCAAAGCCGCGGCCCATCGGCCGCGGCACGGAGGACCTGCAGCACCACGTTGTGAAGTGTTGAGTCAGACCCACGAGTTGACCCCCTGACATGGTTGTGTTCCATGTTATCCCTACCCAGATGCTACGTGTTCGGGTATCCCTGGTGGCTCATGTCGCCAGGCGGGTGGCACCGCTGGGTCGGCCCAATGGACCAACCTGTCACTCAACAGGCCAACCCATGGCCCATTGGCCTGACCCACGGCCCAACTAGGTCATGCAGGGGCCAGCCAGGTTGTGCAGGGCCTAGCGGGAAGGGTTGGACCCAAGTCGGGCCGGTCTGACCGAGGCAGACCGGACCCGGACCTACTACCGACTAGTTACACAAAATAGGCCCTAACTCCTAAACCGGACATCCGTTTGACAAACCATCTATGGAATCAGGATCCTTGTAGCAAGGAAATCCTTTTGACTTACTCCATGAGAGTTTTGGAGAAACATGGAGTACGTCTAGGTTGGATTGTACCTGAATCCAACCGGGCCCTCGACACTAAAATGTCCATAGCGCACAGACCGGACATCTGGTTGAAGTGTCATCTTTTGCGTTGGAACACTTATTACATGGTGGATCATGGGGTTATTTTCCTGTGAGACTTCATGCTGGTTGAAATACCACCAATGGATTGGGGTGCAGTTCTCCTAGGCTTTCTACGTACAGAACCCTGTGACTGGATGAGACTTGATGACTACTGACTGTTTCATCTCATACTGATTCGATAGGCCCATTAGGGAGTGCCTTTGTGTGACACTACAGACCCACGGTACATGACAGGAGGAGTACCTCATCAAACCATGAAGGGGAGTGACTCTGTGTGACGTGGCATACCCACAGTGGAGAGCGCGTCTGTGTTACACGGCAGACCCACGATACTCGACAAAAGGAGTAAGTTAGTAGTACAAGGTTAGTGGGAAACATCTCTGTGTGACGTGGCAGGCCCACTGTACTCGTTAGAGGAGGATTTCTCTAGTAGACAAGGTGTTCAATGTAGTGACTGGGAATGATACTTTTTACTAACCCTAGAGAATATCGTGGCTGGCTATCCGCATTCACAACGATCCGGTGTGGGTCATCATCATGATCATTTTTCTCTGAGTTTTATACCTGGTTTGAGTTGTGTCTATTGATTTTTTCTTTTTGATTGAGATCATTCTTTTGGTTTTTCTTTGTGGAGTTTTGAATGACCTTTGGGGGTCTTGGGGTCCCTACTGGGTATTGTTATAACCACCCCTTTACGGGTTATGCCCACACCTTTTGATGTGTTGTGTAGATGACGGGCTGCTAGACTGAGGTTTGAGGGAGCCAGTACTAGGTGGTACGTGGAGGAGAAGGGTGGATGTGGAGTGCTCATGAGGCTATCTATATCTACTATTTAGGTAAGATCCTCGAAGGACTACTCAATAGTTGTTTTCCATTTTCCAGTTGTATTGTTCCTTTCAGTTGTATTTGTTCTTTTTGGTTGTACTCGTACTTTTAGTTGGGCTTGTATTCCAGCCCCTTTTACATTCAAAAATTCTTTTTCTACAACAATTATTTTCATAGTTTCTTGTTATTGTGTTCTCAGACCATGTGTTGTAAAGGTTTAAAGGCAAACACTTCCCAATTTTGGGAATACGCCTTTGGTGCTAGTTGTCAGCACCTGGCCTATGGATGGCGGGATTGGGGTAGTCATGGCACAGGCCTCAGTGGACGGGTCGTAAAAAAGTGCTATCAAAGGAGTTTGGTTGTACCAGAGAACTAGGAATATGATCTTTTCTATAAAGAAATAGTATTAAGTGTTATGAGTGTGGTTTTCAGTTCGAGAAGTTTTGTTTTGGTGCAGTGTCTACTGTATCCATACACTAGGACCATGAATTCGGACTTCTGACTTAGCTCACAAAAACACTGATTTTGTGGGTTTTGAAATGTTTTCTTTTTAATCTATTGGGTCAGATCACCATGTATAACTTATCAATCATGGAATACTTGTATTCTTTCAGTATGCCTCCACATAGACAGCTATCCAGGATTCTTGAGATAGTACATGATGACAGCCCACCGAGCAATGAGGCCTCAGTTCAGGGCCTTCTTACAGCGTTAGCACCATCGGGTGGTGTACCGACAGCACCACTACTCATTGGAAAGACGATTCCACCAACCCCACCAGCATAGGATGCACATTGATTGAGCATGTTTCATGATTTCCCATGGTAGAGGCCTTTGAGTTTCTCAGGCGAGATGGATCGGCAGGTGGCTGAGGATTGGCTGGAGGTTGTGGCCAGAGTTTTTTACTTAGTTGGGACACCAGCTGATTTTATGGTGATTCTAGAAGCCATACTTTTTCAAGAAGAAGTAGGGAGATGGTGGAGGATGATGCTCTAGATACAGGATGAGGAGGCCCTCATCTGAGTAGACTTTGAGGGCCTTTTCAGGGGAATATTTCATCCAAGTTACCTTATAATCTATGCATATCCAGGTACTACACTTATAGTAGGGCATCATGACAGTGGCCCAGTACTTGGAAAGGTTCATTGATCTCTCCCACTACTCCACCGACATGGTACGTGATCCTTTATTCAAGGTTCAAACCTTTGAGCAGGGTCTCCGACTGGAGATCGATGCATCGATGGTATCACTCTGCATACCGACTCATGCTGTGATGCTAGAGCGGGCACTTTTTGTGGAGAGATTCCAAGCTGAGCAGGCACCGATAGGGAGACCCACCACCGGGGAAACGTGGAAAATTCATATGTGGCTGGTAGTAGGAAAATGACACAGAGGTCCAAGAAGACCATACCTTCCAGTGAATGGGCACAGGACACTAGTTTGGAGGTGCGGATCTTTCAATGTAGATAAGGTTAGGTGAGGGACAAGTAGTGCTACACGTGTGTTGGGCAGGGTCACATGGCTCGTGATTGCCCGACCCACCATACGAATGACCAGAAGACAGTCGAGGGACCACCAAGGAAGATGTAGAGATTCGAAGGAGGAGGTCTGTAGGCTTCCGGCAGATGTGGCAGAGGAGATGGCCGTGTAGTAGGTGGTGGGAGGCGTTTTGAGGTTTTACTACCACCACCGCCATGTGGTCCACCCCAACCACAGGGAGCATGAGGACAGGGATGAGCTCAGCTTTAGTCAGTTGAGGATTTTGACCATGATTCCCCTGAGATGATTAGAGGTATGATTTGTGTCTACTACACCTTAGCTGTAGTACTTATAGATACAGGTTCCAGTCACTCTTATATTTCCACAGCCCTTGTTTGGAGCTCAGAGATTCCAATGGAACCGTTGGCTCGATCCTTACGTCTAAAGACTCATATGGGAGTAGATTCAACAATTAAACACTGGTTCCAGTAATGTGTGCTAACTCAAGGATGCAAGAGCTTCGGCTGGGATCTTCTTGTAGCAGCGTGGAGGCCTTACAATGTTATCTTGGGTATGGACTGGTTATCTATAGTCCATTCTTAGATTGACTGTATTAGGAAAAGAATGAGGTGTGTCTGCATAGACAGGACCAGGTTTTCCTTCACCAGTGAGAAGGGGACCTTTGCAGCACAAGATGGACTTATCTAAAGGAGGGTTCAACCGATTACTCATCAGTTGGCTAGCCTTACCCCCAGAGCAGTT
The DNA here is from genome assembly GCA_963277665.1 of Viscum album. Taxonomy (NCBI): domain Eukaryota; kingdom Viridiplantae; phylum Streptophyta; class Magnoliopsida; order Santalales; family Viscaceae; genus Viscum; species Viscum album. Next base: position 463,817,676 of record OY728138.1, read on the forward strand.
GATGTTGAGAGTTCGAGTTATCCTGTAGTGGTGGACTAGTATGTCAATGTCTTTACTGATAATGTTCCAGACTACCTCCATGTAGAGAGGTAGACTTTTACATTGGTTTGTACCATGGGATTACACTAATATCTACCCCAGCATATCAGATTGCTCCCACAGAGCTTTGTGAGTTACGAGTACAATTGGAGGACTTACAGAAAAAGGGGATCATAAGTCCAAGTGTTTCTCCATGGGAGTCTTCATTTTTTTTCCAAGAAGGCATATGAGAGTTTGAGACTCTGTGTAGACTATCGTTGCCTAAACTAGGTGACCGTTAAGAACAAGTATCCACTTATGAGGATTGATGATATTTTTGATCAACTAAAGGTAGCTCGTTGGTTTTCAAAGATAGACCACAGATCTGGCTATCCTCAGCTCCAGATAAGAGATGAGGATGTGCAGAAGATGACCTTTAGATTTTAGTATAGCCATTATGAGTTCTTTGTTATGCCTTTCTTCATGACCAACACCCCCACAGTGTTCATGGGACTCATGAACATGATCTTTCATCCATACCTTGATTGCTTTGTGGTGGTGTTCATCGATGAAATCTTTTTTTACTCAGCGACAGAGGAGGAAACAGAGCCGCTAGAAGTGTTCCAGATATCCTTTGTGGATAGATATAGAGTAGAACACCTCCAGTCTATGACTGTCACTCCCCCACTCCTTCATCGAGTTAGGGAGGTGCAACTTGGGGACATTGACTGTGAGGCTCGACGTGCTTAGATATCCTCAAGGAAGGCACCTGATGGGTTTTCTGAAGGTGGGATCACGTTATCCACATCAGAGGATATACCATGGTACTAGTGGTGATATGGGATGAGGTGTTGAGTGAGTTCCATATGTCCCCTCTGGCCGTACATCCTGGTGTTGCAAAGATATACCAGGACCTTCGGCTTCATCACTAGTGGTAAGGTATGAAGAAGGTAGTGGCAGAGTTTGTTTCATGATACCTCACTTGTCTACAAATAAAGGCTGAGCATCAGGTTCCAGTAGTCTTGGCTCACCCACTAGAGGTGTCGAAGAGGAATTTGGATGAGATCTCCATGTACTTTTTGACAGGTCTTCCATGTATGTCTAGGGGACATTATTCCATTTGGGTGATTATTGACTGACTCACCAAGTCGGGCCACATCCTACCTATTTGAGAGTAGGGAACATTAGAGGAATTGGGACGCCTCTACATACCAGAGATTGTGCGAGTTATTGGGTTTGCATGGATGATATTCTCTGAACGTGACACACATTTTATATCCCGGTTGTCTAAGGGATTAGAGGAGGCATTTGGGACACAGCTATGTTTGAGCATCGCCTTTCATCCTCAAATGGATGGTCTGATGCAGCAATCTATACAGACACTGGGGGACATGCTATGTACTTTCATCCTAGATTTTGGACACAGTTGGGAGGATCACTTTCAATTGGTGTAGTTTTCCTACAACAACAGTTATCACTCCACCATCGGCAAGGAACCTTTTGAGTCCATGTACTTTTGACACTGCAGATCACCTCAATGCTAGAAAAACCAAGGGGAGGCTGAAATTATGGGTCCAGAGTTGGTACAGGATACAACTAAGAAGGTGCAGACCATCCAGGAGCATATGAATACTGCACAGAGCAGACAGAATTCATATGATGACAGGAGATGGAGACCTCTCGAGCTCTAGGAGGGAGACAATATTTTCCTAGGAGTCTCTCCTCATCAGCAACTATGAAGATTCGAATGAGGTGGAAAGTTGTCACTGAGGTTTATTGGGCCATTTCTAATACTTCGGAGGATAGGTGAGGTGGCATACCACTTGGCACTTCCACCATAGTTAGAGAAGGTGCACAATTTCTTCCATGTATCCCACCTGAGGAGATACGTGCATGACCCATCTCACATCATCGACCATGGTGAGCTAAATATAGATTATGGGGAGACAGTTACAGATGTTCCAGTAGATATTGAGGATTGACAAGATCTGGTCCTTTGTGGGAATTTGATACCTCTGGTGCACATTTTTTGGTAGCACGAGAACCTTTAGGAAAGAACTTGGGAGTAGGAGGCTCATATTCGTGTTTAGTACTCCCATTTGTTTTCTTAGTCTATGTTGCGGCTTTTGGGGATTCAAATCTCTAAGGTGAGGAGAATGTAGATACTAAAATTTTCCATGTAATTTTTATAATTATATAGAATTATTACGAGTCTGAAAAAATTGAAGGTGCCTGATTCCAAAGCCCAGAGTGCCTGGAATAAATTTTTGAACTTTTTTTCTGGTATGTTCTATAAACGCGTGAGTGGCATTTTCTATCTTTTGATCTATTTCTCATATTAAAAATATGAGGGTGTCGTTGAATCCATAGTTCCAGGATTCTCTTCAGGGAGGCTTTACTTTGACTATAGTAGGTCTGGAGAAAAATGTTACATTTGGAGACTTTTTAAAAGAAATGAAATAAAATAATTTTAATATTTTATTTCATATCCTTCAACATACAAGAAAAGGGGTGGGGCCAGTGGCGTGTCAAGAAAATAAATGGCTTGACCTGCCAACCCTGTATAACGATGTTGTTTGGTAATTAAGAAGATTCCTAATTAATGATCCCCATTAAAATCTAACATCATTACTTACCCTTCCCCTCTCCTATATATATAGATCTTGGAGGGAGGTACCAGCACAACTTCGCCAACAATAAAGTGCTGAAGGATCACTGTGACGCTAGACCCTTAGAAGACGGAGCCGATCCTAGTGAAAGGTGACGGGTGTCACCGAATCATGAACCAGAGGATGACGTATGAGCAACGACTTTGGAAGCATGTTGCGGTAATGAAGAACACTCACCCACCTTCAAGAATGGGTGTTTATCTGATGATTCAAGGTAGGGGGTTTATTTTTTATACTTTTTAAATGTTTTCCTCTAACCTATTCTTGAATAATATAAAGAATGTGGGTCAACTATCTAACGGGTTGACCCATGATTCATTCTTTTTTGCAAGAGGTTATTGCGGGGTATCTTTGTGGGGTTTATCTTGATTTAAATTCCAAGAGTCCGTTAAACCCATAACACCCCTCATGTTTTCACGCTAACACAGAGGGCACAAGCCTAATGTACCGGGCCCAAACCCTCCACTACTTATCTAATTCTTCACCTACAAGGAACACAGATGGTGCAACAATACCGAATGGATAAATTGGGGATAGCGCATTGACGCACACTACAAGAAGAGGCCACGACACAATGCCCCGGTGGTCATCAGAGAATCTGGCACCAGCCGGCCAAGAAGGATGCGCGGCGCGCTGCCAATCAAAAAAGAAGGTTGAAGATCGTCAGTTGCGGTGACCAGAGGAAGGAATCTGGCACACCGGCCAACCACGGGTGATAGTGCAAAGCACCATCATGTGCAATTGGAGAGGTTAGTTGGCACGCCAGTCGGCCGCAATGGAACCTATGGAGTGGAGGTGGGGAAAGCCCCTGACAGCACACCCACATGGAATCAAGGTTGCGGCAGGAGCAGGGGGATGCCAGTTTGACCATCAGTCGGTGGATGGGGTGCGCGGAAGTGGCGCAACTGGTGGAAAGTCCGCAGCCCGTTGGCCACAACACGAAGGAACTATAGTGCCATGTGGCGTCGTGTTGGGTCAACCCTTTTGGGTTGACCCGCTGACATGGCTCTCCACCACGTCAGCCCTACCCGGACATTTCGCGTCTAGGTATCCATTGTAGCCCATGCTGCCAAGAGGGTGGCACCGCTGGGTCGGCCCAGCGAACCAACCTTCCGCGCAGTGGGCCGACCCGTGGCCCAGCGGCCTAACCCGTGGCCCTACCGAGTTGGGTCTGGCCCAATGAGCTGGGTTGACCCGGGTCGGGCCGGGCCGAGTGGGCTGGCCTGACCCGGGTCAAGTTGGACCCGAGTCAAGATGGGTCGACCCAATTCGATTCAGGTCGGCCCATGCCGAACTGGGTCAGGTCAGTCCGACCGGGGCAGACCGGACCCGGACCCAGTACCGACCAGTTACACAAAATGGGCCCTAACTCCTAAACTGGATTTCTGTTTGAAAAACCATCTGCGGCATTGGGATCCTTGGAGTGAGATATTCCTTTTGACTTACTCTATGACTGTTTTGAAGACACGTGGAGTATGGTCAGGTTGGATCGCACCAGAATCCAACCGGGCCCTCGGCACTGAAATGTCAGAAACGCACAGACCAGATGTCCAGTTGACGCGCCTTCTTTTGTGTTGGAACACTTATGACATGGCATATAATTGGGTTACTTTCTTGTGTGACTTCGTGCTGGTTGAAATATGACTGGTGGCTTGGGGAGCGTCTCTCCCAAGTACACTACATACGTAACCCTATGACTGGCTCAGAATTGACCATTACTGACTGTTTCGACTCGGAGTGACTCAACATGCCTAGTGGGGAGTGCCTTTGTGTGACATGGCAGACCCATAATAGAGAGAACCTCTATGTGACGTGGTAGAGCCATAGTACTCGACAGGAGAAGTAACTCAGCAATCCACAAGGGGGAGCCCCTCTGTGAGATGCGGTAGACCCATAATGGGGAGCGCCTCTGTGTGATGCGGAAGACCCATGGTACTCGATGGGAGGAGTACCTCAGCTGTCCAAAGTTTGTGGGAAGCGCCTCTATGTGACGCGAAAGGCCCACTATACTCGTTAGAGGTTGAGTTCTCCAGTAGTCGAGGTGTTCGATGTTGTGATGGGAAATGATACTTGTTAGTACCCCTAGAGAATATCGTGACAGGATATCAACTTTCATAGTGATCCTATGTGGGTCATCCTCATGATCCTTTTTCTCTGAGTTGTATACCAGGATTGAGTTGTGTCTATTTCAAAGTGCTTTGTGATTGAGATAATGATTTTGCTTTTTATTTGTAGAGTTTTGAGAGATCTTTGGGGGTCTCGGGGTCCCTACAGGTTATTTTTATACTCACCCCTGCACGGGCTACGCCCACACCATGTTCTATCTTATGCAGACGATGGGTAGCTGGGCTGAGGTTTGAGGGAGCTAGGACTAGGCAGTACATGGAAGATATGGGCAGATGTGGAGTGCTCAAGAGGCAATCTATACCTACCCTTCAGGTAGGATCCTCAAAGTATGACTCAGTAGCATTTTTCCTGTTTTCAGTTTTATCGTTCCATTCAATTGTATTTGAACATTTCGGTTGTACTCATACTTTCAGTTGGGCTTGTATTCTAGACCCTTTTACTTTCAACATTCCTTTTTCTACAGTAGTTTTCTTCATAGTTTCTTCTTGTTATGCTCTCAGACCATATATTGTATAGGTTTAAAGGTAATGCCTTCTCGTTTTAGGTGTTACGACTTTGGTGCTAGTCACCATCCCCTCGCCTATAGAAGGTGGTCTTGGGGTAGGCAGGACACGGGCCCCGAGGGACAGGGCCTGATAAAGTACAAACATGGAGTGCTCAGGAAGAGATTTGCACCTACCCTTTAGGTAGGATCCTCAAAGGATGACTCAGTAGCTATTTTCCCTTTTTTAGTTGTATTGTTCCTTTCCGTTGTATTTTTACTTTTTGGTTGTACTCATACTTTCAGTAGGGCTTGTATTCCCACCCCTTTTACTTTCAACACTCTTTTTTCTATAGTAGTTTTTTTCACAGTTGGTTCTTGTTGTGTTCTCGGACCAGGTGTTGTATAGTTTTTAAGGAAATGCCTTCCCATTTTAGGGAATACGCCTTTGGTGCTAGTCGCTAGCCCCTGTCCTATGGAAGGTGAGCCTCGGGTAGTCAGGGCACAGGCCCCAGGGGACAGGTCATGACAACCAGTATGTTTTTTTAGTTTTTATTTTATTTTCTTTTGTCGCATCACCAACTTAGGCCTTTTATTACTTTCTATGGATGGAGGGTAATTATATTCTGAGATGGGTACCAGAAGGGCACTGAAGGTAGCTACACAATTTTCTTTGCAGGGGAGGGAGATTCAGGTAGTAGAGAGATTCATTAGTGTGTTTGATTTTTGTTCGCATTTATTCCATGTTTCTTCTATTTATTTTCTTTTCTTTTATCATGGATGTCCGATGTACTAATGTTTCATGACAAAATTTTATTTATTGTCCACTGCTATTTTTATTATTTTTTTGTGGGAGAAATTGTTCCCAAGTGGTGTTTCCTTGATTCCTGAACATTTGTTCCAGGTCATGGGCTCCTTACTTAGAGATAGTGGTCTTCTCCTTTTCCTACTACATTGGTATTAAATTAGCTATTTTCTAAAATTCAATTATATTATTTCTCTATCTTTATACTAGGGAAATTTTAAGAGGCATTCTATTTCATCATCATTAATTCTACTAAATCTAGAAAAACATAAGGGATCATTAGCTATCTTATAGAATTATTTAGTACTATTACATCCATGTTTTGAATATCACTTTGATAAATATAATAGAACACCAAACACTATAATAATATATAACTTTCAGTATACTCAGAATGACCTAGTACTGGTGTTATATTCTCAGTGAACATATTTCATGAAACTTAGTAAACTATCTGAATAGAAAATCCCAATAGTGTATCAACCATACAATAAATTCATGTATTGCTAAAATAATCACTAGATGGATTCATAATTATGATAATATACAATTTGATGGGGAAATACAGGACATCAATCAATGTAAGACAAAACTTTCAATCAACACATCCCCCACAGTATCCAAAATTGGGAAGTATATGCACCCCAAACACCACGTATTTTTTCATTTGGTTTTAGTCATCCCATAGACTTCCCTATATGAAAAGTGAACAATAAATATAGTAATTAAACAAACACAAGAAAAACATAGTCACAACACAAATAAGATTATGTGTCTATGACCCCACTCCTTTCAGAACCTTCACTTTCAAAATTATATGGTGAAGCTTTCACAATCCTAGAGATGTCTAGTACATTGAACTACATAAATATAATTATAAATCACCTCCATCCATAATTTTAATATTTTATAAATTTTTACATATATCAAATTGGCGTACTCACATTGAAATAATCACTTAGTGAAACCAAAGCATGTGCAGCCCTTTTCTCTCACTACATTTCATCCAGGTTCCAATCATGATACCTCTTTTTTTTTTGAAGAACCATATTATAATTTTAAAATAGACGTTCATTTGACTTACGGGTGGTGTGGGGGCCTGAAGTGGAGTGGGGGCTAAGGGGGACTATAGTGGACTGGGGGGGTTCTGTGGATTGGGGGACGGGGGTTGTAGTGGAGTGGGGGCTGGAGTGGAGTGAGGGATGGGGGATGTAGTGGAGTGGGGATTGGGAGGGGTTTGTAGGGGATGGGGGGGCTATTGTGGAGTAGGGTATGGGGGCGCAGTGGAGTGGGAGCTGTAGTTGAGTGGGGGGTGGGGGGAATGTAGTGGAGTAGGGGTCTGTGGATTGAAGGATGGGGGGTCTATGGAGTGGGGGATGGGGGGACTACAGTGGAGTGGGGGTGTCTGTGTATTGGGGGATGGGGGTCTGTGGAGTTGGGGAGGACAATGGAGTGGGGGATGGGGTTAGTGGGGGATGGGGATGGGGGGGGGGGCTAGACTATGGGATGGATTCCATAGTAGAGTAGGGGATGGGGGGATGCAGTGGGGGTGTAGTGGAAACCATCAACTAGTTTCTGAATATAATACCTTCACACTTTTCATCCTTATCTTTTTTAGACACAACCATGGAATGGTGTAAAATTTTCCAGGATCCATCTATGAATTCTGTATAAAAACATACATCATCTACTTCCAAGGAAATTTATGTCTTCTTTAATCATGGTATGAACCACACACCCCTTAACTCTAACATACTTCTACATCCCATCTGCAATTATATGTCCCCTTTTTCTAAAATTTTTAGATAAGTATGATCAATAAAATGAACCTTTCTATATATTTTATAAGTGTAGATCTTCATACTTCCCCTATTATATGTTAAGTGAAATGAAGATTGATAATATATAGTTAGAACTCAATATTATTAGAGATACTCAACAACACACCACTCTTATCTTCAAATATAAGATTAATAAATCCACATTTGAAAGTGTATCTTCCATAATTATATCTCCACTCATTGAAATCCTTTTTAAGTGTCCTTTCATCCCATAATGCTAACACATGGGACCATTTTCTATAGAGCAACTCCCACTCCAACATGTTCTGATTTCCATTTTCTCTAACGTTTCTATGAAGTGTAACTCTCCCCTTCCTTGCACACTATATGCATTTCCAAAATATTCCTCCTTTCGATGAAATTACTCATTCTATATCATGCCTTTAATTTTTTCAAAGACTTATTTAGTTTTTATTCTTTAATTACTAACTAATATTTCAATCACATCCCCAGGATTTAAATGGTTTAGACTCAAATTCCTACTCCTTTCCATGATTTTTTAGTCACCCCAATTTGGATTCTACACTATGAACCCAAGTGGTTATACTAAGGACCTATCAATCCTATAAGAATATAGACCCAATATAATACTACTCTAGAGTCACACCAATGAATTCATTTTCCCACTAACCTATAAAAATATATGATTAAAATAAAAGAATATATCTCTAATCACCAAGTTTCTTATGCACCACTTGATGTGGATATTTCCGCATGAACACACTAGATAACCCAGTCTACTCATGAACATAATCTTCAAGATAATTTGTAACTTATAGGCATGATTAGATCTACTCGTCTCAAATAATCATATCATTTCATCAATTATATGGGTCTCTCAACCCCTTGAAAACTCATGAATAGAGATATCATCTTTCATGAATGAATATTTACTTCAATCTCTTCTTAAATTGTTGTAAATTTTTGTGAACTTTAAATTTTTCATTTTTTTTGATTTTGAGTTATTTCCATTTTCTTTATTGTTTGGTTATGATATATCATGGTATAATATGTGTGTTTTCATTGTTTAGGGTTAATTTGAAATGTAAATTTTGAAATGGGAAATATTTAAAATCCGTTTATTCTTATAGAAAACTTGGGGATACTTTTACAATTATATTTGTATTTGGAGAAGTGTCTAAAATGTTTTGAATTTAAAATGATAACATATTTTTGAAAAAAAAATCAATTACTTTAGAAAAAGGTATAGTGTTAATTATTTTTAGCATTTTAATGTTATATAAATAAATCATAATTAGAATATTTTAAATAATTTACGCTAAATGTACTTTTAAAATATATGCTTTTGAACTCATTGGGTTGGAGTAGTTCAATCTGGTTGGGCCGAATGCTTGTGGCCCACAACACTGAACACTATAGTAGGGATGACCACTTTACCATAGGTATTTCATGTTTCTTCTATTTCTGGGTGTGGTGGAGGAATCTCTAATAAGGGAAAAATGAAGTTCTATGTCAAACCCAATAAGCGGTGGTTTAAAAACTATATTTTTTTCTTACTAGTTTCTTCTAGGATTAAATACTTGGTTTTATATCAGTTCCAAAAATTTGGACATAAGAAGAGTTCTTGTTAGGATTACCAGAGGTATTTTTTATTATAATACCAGATGGATTATAAACAATGTGAATATATTGGGTAACATGAATCAATTTAGACTACTAGTTAGAGTCTTTGGGATACTTAATCTATTGGGGTTATTATTATTTGTTTTGTTATATTGGTTAATATCTTAACGTTATAGAATAAAATTTTGGTTGTACTAGGAAAACATGAAGGCTATTGTGTACTGGTGGGAAGCCTGGTGTGTATAAGATACTATAGGAAGGAAGGTTGTTGTGTACTGGATGGAAGCTTGGTGTGTATTTTTTAATGTAGGAAGGTAGTCTGTTGTGTACTGGTTGGAAGCTTGGTGTGTACCGGTTACTACAGGAAGCCTGCTTAGTACTGATTGGCCTGCTATGTGTGTATACCAATAGTTCAATTGAACCATTGGTATTATGTATGTAAGGATATATACCAACGGTTCAACTAAACTATTGGTATTTAGTAATCAATTTGTGTATATCAACAGTTAAATTGAACCATTGGTATTAAATAAATAAGTAGCGTATACCAACAGTTCAACTGAACTATTAGTATTTAGTAGTATTAAAGCATGCGTAACGGTTCAAAACCATTGTCATAAAGGTATATCAATGGTTAAATACCATTGGTATAAAACTATCCCAATGGTTTCCAACTGCTGGGATAGGGATTATCCTACGGTTCCAGTTGAACCATTGGTATATATCAATTTTAGGATCACTATACCAACGGTTCAACCTGAATCATTGGTATAGGGCTATTGCAACGCCCAACACCCCAGTAGTTCATAAAACCCTTAGGATAGGTTATCCCAAATATTTTGGGGCCTATCCCAATAGTTTACAACCGTTGGTATAGTATAGTTTTACAATAGTGAATAGACAAAGCACATTCCCTAGAAGTATCACCTCTTGAAGGATTTCTATCAAGGGGTGAAGTTGAGGTGAGCAGAGTGTCCATGGAAGAGAATGTGGTAGACCCCATGACTAAAGGCCTATCTTAGTAGAAGCATTAATTTCATGTGATAGATAGTGGGTTAATGGTTGTTTGCAGTTGGCTCTAGTCCAAGTGGGAGTTTATTAGAGTTGGTGGCCTACAACCAACAACTTTTTAATTTTTGATAAACTTGTATTCATGGATTTTAATATTAATAAATACCTTATCACATCTTGATTTTTCTTCTCTGTGAAAATTCATGTTATAATGTCCTAAGGATATCTATTATACGAAAGGGTCATAGCAGATCCCTACTATGAGGAGAACTCATAAGTGGCATAACACTATTCTTGAATATATTTTCTATGGCCAGATGATGTTATTAGAGGAACACAAATAATACTGGCTATTAGGAATGAGAACTCATAAAACATTGAGGCACCTTATCATGGTGTGCGCCCTTATAAATATCTTGGAGGATATTATGAGAACAACACCCACCAGTGGGAAATCAACGTTTCATAGTTTCATTGGATGTTCCGATCTGTGGATGTGTGTATTGGTCCTTAGACTTCAAGATTATTATTAATGGGTATTATAACTCGTGAACTTAGAATTATTGATGAAAACAATAATGACAAACTCATCATAGCGAGGTAGGATATGTTGGGTATGTCATGAGTAATACCAGATTAATAGATGATTCAAGAATAGTTTTCTCCCTTCCTATTCCATAATGGATTTTGATATCTCAGGCCCTTTGATGGAATTGATATAGCCTAAATAAATCCATGGCCATGGTGAGGAAGGAGGAAGTTCAATTCTGGGAAATCAAAGAAAGAATAATCAAGAACATGGGTTTATGGCACTAGAATGAAACCTACTTGATTGTATATATCGAGACAAAGGGATTAAATTACATGGTAAGTATTCATAGGAGGTGACACATCATTACAACATTATCTTCTTTCATTATGGGTGACTTGATGTGTTCCTAGACACTAAACTTGGACTTTAGGTAAGCCCCACCTAATTCAACTAAGAAAGTGGCCAAGAGGGTCAAACACTAAGTATATCCAACTATCTCAGTTAAATATTCACTTAACAATTTTATTAAATATTATTCCTAATTCTGGTTTAATAATTATTCAAGGATGACTTATCACATTTATTTTGACACTAATTATTAGAGAGAATATATTGTGACGAAATTATATATATTTATTAGAGAAAAATGTAGTCATATTTATTTAATAAATAAATAGTAATTATTCAAGGTCAAATAAATATGGTGGAGGAAATAATGGAAAGTGGAAAACAAAAGTGCACGCTGTCTATATTAATGTACATGTTGTGTGGTATTTTCTAGGAATTTTTGAGAAATAAAATTATTTATTTAATTAAATAATATTAGGTGTAATTTGTTTGGCGCATGTAAAGTAATAATAATATTCAAACACTTTTATTAGACATGGGGTCTTACTAAGAATTAATTGAAATAAATAAATACCTATGGGTAATTATTTAATTTCATTAATCTAATTATTAAAAATCCCAATTAAATTATTCTCATTAAGCCTAAATATTCTCTATGGCTGTGCACAGTGGATCTAGAAAAATCTCTAAAGACAAGAGATAATTATTTTCCTCTAAGAACTCTCTCAATTTATGAAAGATATCCTCCTCCACCGGATCAAGGAGGGCACTTTGGAAGTGACTCTCAAGGTGATCGAAGGTGGAAATCACAAGCCAAGTCACTTCCATGTTTGCACCTGGAGATCCCTTTGGCGACATCCAGAGATAAATGGAGTAGATGTGGATCACCAGTAGAGTAATATTCCACTTGTATTTTTTGACGTAACTATGGATTACATTGGATCTTGATCGGAGGCATCTACAGAGAGAGAATTCCATCAAGGTTATTCTTGTGTTTTAATTAAATTAATTATAACCAACATATGATGATCCTCTATATGGTTCTAGGACTTCCCACTTTCCATTTTTTTCTTAATTCTATTCTGAGGATCCATCATTTTATCATCATGACGGATCTCAGATTGATCATTGTAAATAGTAAAATTAAAGTAGGGTACACCAATCCATGAGCTTCCGTTGTGCCTGGAACCAACAATAGCTACCATCCATCGAATAATGAAAATAATCCATATGTGTTCTAAAACATCATAAATCATTCATCATATCATAAACCAATAAAATAAGTGGGATTCATAAACATTTCATCACAACATAACCCATGGAAAATAAATTGGTTTCATAATAATTTCACCATAACATAACTCATGGAAAAGAAATGGCTTTCATAAACATTTCATCGTTTAATCATAAACATAAACAATCTAAAAAAATAATAAATATAGAATCCTTGTATTATATCCCATTTAAAGAATATTTAAAATCAAATAATGTCATATTTTATGGAAACTTATTTTAAAAGACCACTTTGAGGAAAATAATCTTTCAATTACAAAATAATTTATTTTTAAAAAGATAAAAAAAATTAAAGGAAAAAATTTTATTTGAAAAGAAACATGAAAATTTATAAATGCAAATTAAAATAAAAATTTATTCCTGATTGAAGGAAGGTAAATTCATGTTGTATATTTAAAAAAACATTCCTTCATTATTTTTATTTTTTTGAAATGGTCACAAAGTACCTCATTTGAAAAAGAAAAAAGGATTCATTTCAAACCTTTTAGTAAAAAGTAAAGCATGGGTAAAAATGACTTTTAAAAAACATAAGAAAATGTTAAAAAAAATTGAAAACATTTTAAGAAAACAAATTTATAGAAGTGTAATATTCCTCATTTGAGACTTAAAAACAAACAAACTCAAATATTGATGAGATTGTGAAATAAACTCTTACCTCAAGTATCACATTTCATTATACACGTTATGACCTCCTATATAATAAATATGTATTTATTATATATGAAATCTATAAACATATTCATATCTATAATACCATTTAAGATTTATTTATAACATCTTATCACCCGTTTATTAATGATTTGTTATTAAAATCACTATTATTATTGATAACTACATCAGTTTCCAAGCATGTTTTGATTTGGTAGTCCATGCCCTTATAATTTGATCATGGTCCTATAATTTACATAATTTTAAAAAAGGCTATAAAATTTAAATATATTCCTTATATAAATTTTATTATTCAGACATTAAAAGTTAGGATAGAAAAATAAATTCACTTCCTTCATAGACACAGTATGTCATACGCACACATGAACGTTGTTTCCATTTTTTGATTTATGAAATTAAATAATTTAAAATAATAATTCACCTATAAATAATAAATATTATAACATATATATATATAAAATTTATCTTTATTAATATATTAGTTAAATATAAATGAAAAAAAATCACATTTAATAGTGGATATGGTACGTACGCACAAGCAACGTTATCATTTCCCAACAGATTGGATGTTAAGAAGGTAGACATGATATTATTATTCTAGAAGTATAATTATGTATTAAATACCATAAATATACATTAAAAATATCATATCTCTCATCCATAAAACAATGTGATGAAAATGAATTGTATCTCTATGTGGAGATGGTAAGTCATACGTATGCACAAGTGATACATTCTAATCTTTTTTATAGGAGAGAGGGTTTATAATAGTGTTTTAATAATCATAATAAAATTACATAATTTTGAGGATAATGAATTTATAATTTATGATAAATATCATAGATATATAAGATGTAATAAAGAGTATATAAACAAAGTGATTTATTAATGAGATTAACTCTTCTTGAAAATGAATCCTTTAGATTACCTCTAAAAGGCTATAGGGTTGGTCTTTTAAAAAGACAAGAACCTATAGAATGTGGAGTCAAATGTTTTTAATATAATTTGGTAGAGTATTGGTGAGATAGAAGGATCAAAGTGGTGTAATGAAGTGTGCGATGATGATCCATTTTATAATTGAGGTGGGGGTGCTGGATTGGTTTAGCCCAATCCATTTTAGATGATGTAGGGTTGAATGATTGCATGCAATATTAAACAACTGGTAGAAACTATGAACACTTGTAGAATAGTTGAATGGATGACACCAATAGGTCACTATAGAAATGTGGACTTTGGAATGACTACTATAGCAGCTCAGACTTTGGAGATAGCATTACAGTAGATCTGCATACTTTAATTGCCACCAGCCATTATAGAAACGTGAAATTGGGTGGACACAACATAGTAGAAGTGTAGAAATCCAGTCACCTTTCTTTATAGCACAATGGGATTTATATTTAGTTAGTGGAACAATTTTTCATCCTCTTTAATTTCTCATTTCAAACTAAGTTTCTTGAGTGTTATAAAATTTGTAATCTCCCTGTAATTATGTTCCTGAATCATAGTGATATTCATGATTCCCTATAGATGAATGTATTATTCCCAAAACACTTAAATATATGTGATTGTGATCTTCTTCTTCTTTTATTTTTTCTTATCTTCATCTAAAAACTTTTTTTTTCATTGTGACTCTCTATATTTTTGCAACATGGGTAACCTCTCAAATTTCTCAAAAGATTAAATTATAATAAATTCAATATCAAGGAAAATACCTCCAAATGGAATGAAATTTGAAGTTAAGGTTGGACAGGCTTATAAAAATTATTATTTTTATTAACCCTTAGTAAACATATTTTAATTTAAAATATGGTAATAGCTCTTTCAATATTAAAAGATTGTAATTTTTAATTTTAACATGTGAATTAGATCATAAGTGTCCAATTAATGAAATTTTAGACCATATTACAATAACCTTGTATTATTTAATGTTTTTTATAATTTTTTCAATAATTTAATAAAATATTATTTTAATAAAATATCATTATTTTAAATTTTTACACTATTCAATTAATTTAACATTAAGTACATCAAGATAAAGAAAAAATTAGAGTATACTTATTTCTAACCTCCCAAATGTTTTATATAGAGCTATAAAATTCTTGGCTCACATTAACTCATTATAATTATAAAACATTTAATATTTTTAAACAAATTATTTAATTATATATTAAATGGATAAATATTGTATCCATGTTGAATAAGAAATTATGGCCTTTATATAATTACTAAAAATTAAAATTAAATTTATATATTGGAAATAATTTTACTAATATCATAATATACTCTTAAATTCTTTTATATCATACTTTTTCCATATGTTTCAACATAAGAGATATTAAAAACAATGATAGTGACATTTATTGAATTTCATTGAAATTTAAAATATTTAATTCGTTTTCTTGGAAAATTATAGATTAAGGAACTCAATTTTGAACCTTACATGTTAAGAGTAAAATATAATTCATCAAATATTAATTAGGATGTAAATTGCGACCTTGTCACTTTGTAATCCAGATTAACTTGATTTACCATTCTCCAAGGAGATAAATTTTTCCATAGTTTCAATTTATATTGAAAAAATAAATAAAAGGGGAATAATAACCAAATTTGAACATCCTAATTATAAATATTAAATTATATTTATCTAATTATGTATATATAAATTTCAGAAATTATTTTTAAATTAAGTGTGTAAAATGTGAAACAAAATGTTTTTTAGGAAAAAAATATATTTTACGCATAAAACTGGATTTATTATTATCATATAGTTAGAAAAAAATTTACTGTTTAAACCATTTTATAATATAAAAAATATATATATTTAATTAAAATAATTAATTAATAGTCACTAGTTTAATTTATTTATATAAAATAAATTACCCATTTAACAATATTTTTTTAAAAAATCATTTTTTTCAATTAATTTTGGTTTTTAATGATAATAATTTTGTAACTAATGAGTTCATTTTATAAATGTGTGGATCATATATTATATTAATTTAGTTATTACTATTCATACCCTCCAATCCATCATCTATGAAATAATGGACACATAATATTTTAATATTGTTTCACAGTTCATCTAAACACAAAGTTTCATGTAACTCAGGGGATCAAAGGAATGAAATTATTTAAAGAGAAATAAAAAATAACTAGTTGTCATATTATAACCCCTTTAAAATTAATTTCACCCTCATAATTCATCACATTAATATAAACAGATGAGGATAATTTTTCATCATCACATACTCAAGTTTATACATAGCTTCCTCAAATTGGTGGTTTCTCCAAAAAACATTAATCGGGAAAGTGGTATTGTTTTGTAGAAATTTATCTCTATAGTCTAGAATCTCTACTAGATTTCCAGCATATGAAATATATTTTTCTATTAGTATGACCTCTGATTTTTGTACTTTTGTAGGATTATCTATGTAATCCCCTCAGAGATATACATGGAACACATCATGATCTTGAGAGAGATTCAAATGAAATACCAATTGATAAGCTACCATCCAAATATGATAAAGAATTTAAAAATGACCAATGTACTTAGGTATTATCTTGACATTCTTTCCAATTATCATTACACTCTTCCAAGGAGATATTCATAGGTTTACCTTTTCACCCACTTCAAACTCTAGATCTTACTGATGATTGTGAGAATATATATTTTTCCGACTTTGACCAGTTCTTATGTGTTGTTGAATAAATCTAACCTTCCTTTACATTTACTCCTCAATATAAAGTCCTAATATATTTCTTTCTCCAAATTTATTCCAGCATGTTACAGTTCTAAACTTCTTACCAGAGATGGCTTCATAAGGATCCATCTAAATTCTATTGTGAAACCTATGTTTGTAATATAATTCTACCAAAAGAATGTGTTGATGCCAATCACTTTTGATATCCATATAATAAGCTCTCAACATGGATTTTGGAGTTTCAATAGTTCTCTTAGACTAAAATTCTATCTGGTGATGATAAAAAGTGCTAAAAATAACTTTGAATCTATATCCTACTGAATACTTAACTACAACATCTTGGTAAATAATAGATCCCAATCAGATAAAATGGAAAGTGGTACTTCATGCAGTCTTACTGCTTCTTTAATAAAAATTATAGAAGACTGATCAAGATATAAATCATCTTTAATATAAATTAAGTGTGTTAACTTCATATAGTGATTGATTATAGTTCATATAGAATTATGGCCTTCAAATGTTTTTGGGAGTCTAATGACCAAATTCATGGTGATATTTTCCCATTTCCCTTAAGTTATGGTTAATAGTTTTTCACCCCATAGATTTATGCCTCTCATCCTTAAGTTTCCAACAAACTAAGAACTAAAAAATATAATCTTAAATATTTTTATTTATTCCATCCCACCTGAAAATTCGATTTTGGGACTCTATACATATTTTTACTCCTAGGACGAATAAAGAATGACAAACTGTGAGCCTTATAAAATATATCCTTCTTAAAATATAGTATTTTAGGGACACATATATGATTCTTTAACCCTATTATTCTAACATAATCAATATTTTACCTAAGAACATTTATCACCCTCTTTTACAGCTTTATATTTTCCTTATATGCATATTTAATTTTCACTTGTATAGATGGGTGAACATTTATTTGACCTATATAAGATTTATCCCCTTACTTTACTATTTCTATATCTATCCTTTGAAAAACAATAAATATTATATCATTTGTTATCTACATCATAGATAACTTAAAATTATTATTTCATCTCAAAGCATATGTGACCTTGTTTTCATGCTTATGATGGTAATGTATTGTAGTCATAGTCTTTAATCAGATCCAACCACCTTCTTTGGAACATTTTTCATCTTGTTTTGAGGGAAAATATACTCTAAACTTGTTTGATCAGTATATATGTCACTCCTTTCTCCATAAATATAATTCCTTCTTATATTTAGTGAAAAAAATTTATAGGGAACTCTAAATCATGAATTGGGTAATTTTTCTCATGGATCATTAATTGGAATGAGGCATAATCTATCACGATATCATTTTTCATGAGAAAACTTCCAAATTTCTTCTTTGATGCATCAATATAGATCATAAATCATTCTTCGCTATAGGGTAGTGTGAGAACAGTTGCGTAGATGAACCTTCTTTTGATTTCCTTGAAATTCTCTTCACATTCCCCCATCTATATGAACCTAACTCCTTTCTATGTCAATATGGTGGGTGGGATTAATAATCATGGAAAATATATTACAAAAACTCAATAACAGCTATCTAGTCCATGAAGAAAATGGATTTAAATCACCATGTTAGTACTAGGAAATTTATTAATAACTTATTTCTTTTAAGGATCTAATGATATACGATTACTTGATATTATATGACCTAATAATTAAACATTATAAAGCCTAAATTCAAACATGGTAAATTTTACATAAATCTTCTCCTTCCATAGTGTCTTCATCACAATCCTCAAGTGATCTTCCCTATCTTAGTTTCTCTTTGAAAATACCAGAATATTAAACATAAATACTACTTTAAAATGATCAAGATAGTCTCTAAAGACTCTATTAATTAAGTTAATTAATATAGAAGGGGAAATAGTAAGACCAAAAGGTATCACTATAAATTCATTATGTCCATAAATTTTATGGAATTTTATCTGAGGTATATCCTCCTTGACCCACAATTGATGATATCCATAATTAAGAAAAATATTATAAAATTATTGAGCTGAACAAAATTGATCAAATAAGTCAGAAATACGGGTTAGAGGATACTTTTTCTTGATAGTGATCTTGTTAAGTTCTTGATAATAAATACTATGTTGTGTTGACATGTCTTTGTTCCTAATAAATAGAATAGGTGTTTCCCATGGAGATGCAATAAGGCATATAAATACCTAATCAAAATTCTCCTCGTGTTTCTTTTTAGATTACTAAAACTCAATTGGGGAGATTCAATAAGGATTCTTGGAAATATAAATAGCACTATGTATGAGTTATATTAGAAACTCAAATTCAAAATTCGGTGTAGGAATCAATAATTCTTCTATAAAGACCTCAAAAAACTCTTGTAAAATAGTTGTATACTTATGTTGAATTTATATTGAGCTATTTGAGATAGGTAACCTTTATGTATAGGTATTAATACCCTCAATATGAAAGTAATTTCCATTTGAAGTTAATATTCATCCTTGTTTCAATAAATGATCATAGGTTTATTTAAAATATGAAATGTGACTTCCATTCCATGGATATTGATATGATATCAATATAGAGAAATCAAATCCGTACCAAGAATCACATAAAATACAAATAAAGGGAGAATCACATGTTCATCTAGAATCACTTTCCCAAACACTTAAATTAGAGAAGAAATATAAACTTCAGATGCAAGCATTATTTCATTAGTATTTTTCATAGCTAGATCAAAATATAATTATTGATGTGATACTGTGATACCATTATAACATTATTTAGAAATGAAAGAGTAAGTGGATCTAGAATAAAATAAGACACTAGCAATTATAGAGTGGTTGAAAAGTCTACATTTCACCATGTCATTCTAATAACCTTAATTAGAATTCATGATCACATGATATTTCCATTTGTATTTGGGATTAAGAGGTTTTTAAACCTAACCATAAAGAAATATTTGGATTCATGCACTATTTGGCATAATTTTCATATTACTTCCATTTGAATCATTGGATCATTAGTGGCGACTTTTTTGGATCCTTATCTATATTTTCATAATTAGTTAACTTATTCCCATCACTTCAGCATTCTATTAATCAATTACCTTTTTTACACACTTTTAAACATTTATTAATTATATTAAATAAATTTTCACTATGTTTCCTTCCAAACTATGAGAATAAACTCAATCCCTTCTTTATTTCTCTATGGTTTTTAGGATTCCCTTTGAATTCTATTTTTTCCCTATAAAACCCATGAGATTTATAGGCAAATAAAACCTCCTTATCCACCTTGATAGTAATTGTAAAGATTTCTTCATAGCTACTAATGTATCTTGTAGCTAATTACTTTTGTATAATTGGTTTTAAGATTTCTAATAATCATTCAATTTTACTTTCTATTATGATAATTAATCCAGATTCATACCTTACAATCCTTATAAATTTTCCCTCATATGTAATAATGGATTTGTTGTCCATTTTCCTCAACTCAATAAATTATTTATTGATCATTGTACATCGATTATGAGGGAATTAATTTCTGAATAATATTCCCTTAAAATCATAACATTAAATTGATTAAATTTCTTCCCCTTTCCTAATATTCTTGATAACATTCCATCATGTATTGACTTCACCTTTTAGAAGATAAATAGTCAGGACAAAGTTTCATGTCCTAAAAATTAAAGAGCATAAAATAATTTCTAAAGGGTGTTGATCCATCCCTCAGTAACTAGTGAATCATAATATCCACTTAAATAAGTTGAATCTTTCTTCATTAATGATTCAATAGTACATTGTTCCATATTTTGAACATTTTGAAACTCAACATGATTCATATCCTAAGAGATTTCGGTGATCATACTAGTAATATTCTATATACCATATCTCATAACATAAGAATTTATAGGTGGAAAATCATATCATTTCCATCACATTCATCATTAATACAATTCCTTCAGGTTCCATCCATTAAATAAATCCAAAAATCATAGTGTGATAAATAATAATCATAGTTGAAAAACACATAATTCCAAAAAATCAATTACAGAATTTCTAAATTGAAAAACCTTATTCTTTGAAACCGTAGGTTTAACATAGGTCATTCATGATATTTACCAAGGATTTAAGATTATATCCTATACTTATACATATCCTAAGGGTTTTCATAGAAATTTTATAACCCTAATCTCTAAATATTGTATAAACCCTATTATGATACCAACTATAACGACTAATATTTTTCATACATAGATATTACCTCTTAATAAATGAATATTCATTACATAACAAAAAAATCCATAGTAAAATCATATAGGTCCTGTGTTTTTAAAAAATAAAAACATAAACAACTAGTTTATAAAATATGTACATTATCTCCCACTTATTTCTCCAAAGTGTCACCTTTAAGACATACCATACTTAATACCTTTCTTTATAACCATGGAAAATAAAACATAACAAAAGGTTGATCTCATATGATCAGTAAGGATAAACAAGGGAGATATAAATTATTACATAAGTATAAAATTGGTGTAAGGGTATAAGAACATGAACATAACATTTGAAAATTTTACCCTACATATCATAGATCATAATCATGAGTCATGGAATAAATCATAGAAGTTCATAAACATGAATAATAAAGAAACATGTTCCATGATAGAATATTTGTGGCATAATTTAGGGAATTGTGATAGAAAAATAGGAATAGAAAATAATTTTATTACTATTTAAGGATCCTTTACAAGACATATATAGTGGAATGGGTTCATCCCCAAAAAATCATGTTGTTAAGGTTTACTATCAAGACTATTGTTGTGGAAAAAGTCTCATAATGAAATGGGTTCACTCCCCACTCTATTCTTGTTTATCACATGAGATATCAATATTTACCTGATACATTATAGGGAGATATAAGTCCCACCCATCACATAATGAAAATAATACATATGTGTGACACATGATCATAAAGCATTCATAATTTCAGAACAATGAAAATAAATGGGTTGCATAAAAATTTCATTATAATAAAACCCATGTAAAAGAAAATGGTTTCATAATCATTTCATTATAACATAACTCAAGTTAATGAAATGAGTTTCATAAAAATTATATCTTTTCATCATAAACCTAAATCATCTAGAGAAATAATAAATATAGTATCCTTGGATTATATCCCTTCTAAAGCATAGTTAAAATCAAATAATCTGATATTATATCGGAAATTATTCATAAAGTTCACTTGGAATAATTCTTGAGAAAAATAACCCTTCCATTTAAAAATAATTTCTTTTTAAAAAGAAATACAGTTATAAAGGAAAAATATTTCTTTGAAAAAAAACCTTATAAAAATTAAAAGTAATATTCAAAAAAAAATTATTCATGGAAATAAGAAAATCCATTCATGTTGTATGAATTAAAAAAACATTCCTTCAATATTGTTGTTAAAAAAGTCCCGAAGTTTCTCATTTGGAAAATGATAAAAAGATTCCTTTCAAAACATTTTTTAGAAAGTAAAACCTTGGTAAATATGATTTTAAAAATCATAGGATAATGTTAATAAAATAAAATAAAATTATTAGAAAATACATAGATGGAATTGAAATATTTATCAATGGATAATTAAACAAAAATAATCCTAAATATTTATGAGGTTGTAAAATAAACCCTTAACTCAAGTCTCACATTTATTCATTCATGTTCAAAACTCATGTATAATAATTATGAATTTATTATACTTGAATTCCATAACTATATTTTTATATATCGTAACATTTATGATTTATTTACAACATCTTATCACCCATTTATTAATAATTGTTTTATTAAAATTATTATTCTGGGTGATAGCTGCTTCATTTTCCAAGCATGTTTCAGTTCAGTAGTCCCAGTCCTTGTACTTTGATCTTGGTCCCAAAATTTCAATAATATTAATCAAGTTATAAAACTCATATATATTAATTATATAAATATTTACAATAATTCATAAAAATTAGAGATGGAAGAGTTAATTAAACCTTTCATGGAGACAGTAGGTCATATGTATTCATGAACGATGTTTCCATTTTTTAAATGATGGAATGAAATAAAGTTAAATAAAAATTCACCTTTCCAAAAATCATTATTATATCATATATATATATATATATATTCATTTAATTCATCCTAAAAACAATCCAAGTGAAATATAAATGAAATATGAATCAAATTGAAATGCGGAGACGGTAGTCCGTACATACACACAAGTGTTGTTATCATTTCTTAAAGGATTGTATAGTAATAAGTTGGAAATTATATTATTATTAATGAAGTATAGTTATGTCACAAATATAATATATAAAGATTAAACCATTATAATACCCATCCATAATAGAGAGTGATGAAAAATGAATTGTATCGCTATATGGAGACAGTAAGTCACACGTACGCAAGAGGGAAAATTTCACTTCTTATTTAATGGAAAATAGAGTGTATAATGTTTTTTAATAATTATAATATAATTTAAGAATTTTTTATAATAAATTTATTATTTTATGATAAATATCAAAAATTTAGAGGAGGTAAAGAATATTAGTAAAAGAAATTGACCGGTTAAGGTGATTACCTCTTCTTCAAAACGAATTCGTTAGATATCCTCTAGATGAATATAGAGTGGGTATTATGTGAATACCATAATCTCTAGAATGTTCATAAGGAAGTATAGAAGATAATTTGGAAAAGTATGGTTGATTTATAATTCTCAAAGTGGTTTAATGAAGTGAGGGATGATGGGCCCTTTTATAATTGAGGTGAGGGGGGATTTTGGAATATCTCAATAAAATAAATATTAATTAAATAAATATAAAGAAAAATAAATAAAAATGGAAATGGATTTTAACATAAGGTGGGATAGGTTTTTAATTCTCATAATTTTGATTAACACTTAGTAAACTTGTTCTAATTTAAACTATAGTAATAATTTTTTCAATATTAAAAGGTTGTAATTTACATTTATAAAATGAAAATTAGACCATAAGTAGATAATTTAAGAAATTTTGGAAATATAATAACCACCTAGTATTATTACATGATTTTTATGATTTTTTATGTAATTTAATAAAATATTATTTTGATAAAATATCATTTTTTTCAATTTTTGAAACATTATTTAATCTAACTTTAAATTCATAAATATAACAGTTTAATTAGAATATAGTTCTATTGAACCTCCCTGACATGTCATATAGATCTATAAAATTCATGGGTCACATTAACTCATTCAAATTATATAACTTTTAATATTTCTAAAAACATTAATTGGATTTTTTTATTAAAATGAGAAATACCTCAATGGTGTTGAATAAGAAATTAATGTCATTATATAATTACTAATAACTAAAAAAATTACCATCAAAATAATTTTATTGAGATTAAAATATACCCTTATATTCATTTTTATCATACTATTTTCACTATGTGGACACATAAGAGATTAAAAAACAAATAGAGTGGTATTTTGTAACATTATTTGATTTTAATAATATATTAGTCATTTTCATGGAAATATATCCATTAAATAAATCAAATTAGAGACTTCGTTGTTAAGGGTATAATTATATTTAACTAATAAGAATTACAATGAGTAATTATGGCCTTATCACTTATTTTTAATCCAGATTAACTTGATTTACCCTTTTCCGAGATGAAATTTTTTCCATGATTACTATTTATATTGACCAAAAAAATGGATCACATTTACCATATTTTAAGATACTAATTATAAATGTACAATTAATTTTAACTAATTAAATACCTATAAATGAGTGAAATTAATTTAAAATTAAGTGTGCAAATTGTGACGAAAACTTCTTTTTAGAAAAAAATGCATTTTAAGCATAAAACTGGATTTATTCTTTTCATATGCTTAGAAATATATTTTTTAATTTTTAAGATATTATATAAATTAAAATAATACATAAATATCACTAAAATCATTCTCTAGTAGTGATTTATTTAATTTATTGATATAAAATAAATTTCATTCGTAAAAACAAAAACCTAGAAAAATATCATTTTTATTTTCAAATATTTTTTTTAATTGTAAAAAATTGATAACTAATTAATTCATTTTATAAATATTTAAATCATATATTTTTATAATTTACTTATTACTATTCAAATCTGTTAATATAATAGCTAGGATATGAGGGAAACAAAATATTTTTATAATGTTCCATGGTTCATCTAAACTCGATATTTCATGTAATTCAAGATATCAAAGAAATAAAAATATCAGGGTATTACATTGGAGGATTTTGTCTAGATAAGAACATGGGTGTAATTGATTCTCTTTAAAAATTTCATGTCTTCCCTTTCACCCTCTAATAAAATGAAACCCTTTCAAATCCCCTCTCCACACATCCAAATCAATTTGGTTTCTCCTTGAACTGTCCATATCACTTTATTATGACAATAAATATATCTTAGAGATATTTTTATCATAAAGACATCCTATTAAGGATTTTGGTGTAAACCTAAAAATGTTTTTTGGAGAATCAGTAATGTTATGAAACATGCTGTTTTTATTTTGTTTCTTCTTACATCTACATAAAATATTATTAAACCATGATTACCAAATAACTTTAGTGTATTAAATATACATATATTTTATTATATTAAGGTAATTAACTAAAACCATATCCTATTCCATAAAAAAGGAAATTAAATCACCCTTCATATGTATGTATAACTACAACCTCAATAACTAATTTAATTTGTTTTCCATCAACAAATTTCAAGGCAGAATATAATGCTAGATCAAACACGTGTATAATATATTTAGGATATTATTAAAATTATTTAATGTTAATATCACATATACCATCATATGTTTCATCCCATTTAAAATAAAATAATGTCACTTTTGTGTACGGTGGACTATCGCCTCACGAAGTGATGTGATTCATTTTCTACTTTTTCTTTAAATAGAATGTAATAAAAAAACTTTATTGGATATATGTGATATATATGAAATTATATTTATTATAAAAAAATTAATATATCACCCACTTACTTGTTGTTTTAACCATTAAAGAAATGAAAACTTTACCCATTGGTACATATGACCTACCGTCTCCATGAAGCGATGCGGTCCATTTTCCATGTCAAAATTTCAATAATGATTCTAAAATTGTATCTAATAAAAAAAAATTATATTTATAAATTTAATATAATTATAGATTTTATTGAAATATATAATATATGTAATGACTATAACGTTCATGAATAAAGAAGCATGAGAAAACAAGGAAATTAAAACCCGAAATAATGAAATTATTGAAATATTATTAACAAATAGTTAGTAAAATGTTATATATGATATTATAAATATGAATATGGTCATGGTATAAATTAATAACATGCTTAAAACCATTATACAGTATGATAAATCATGTTCAACCAAAAGAAAGTTTGAGGTAAAGGACTTCGTCTCAATTTCCCTTCATTGAGGAATATTGTAATGTTATAAACCTAATTTATTTTATATAGTGTATATAATGCCCCCCATTTTAATTTAATATCATGAATAACTCATAATTCATGGTATTTAAAGTTCTAATTGGAATTATTTCATATAATTGTAATTGAAGTCAAAATTACCAAGTGGTAAATAATTTCATAACTCGATTTATTTTCATTACGTAAAAATACATCTTTATTTAATTTAAATAATAAAATTATTTTTTTAATTTATTTTAAACTTATGTTTAATTTCAACATGTTTTATTTTCTTTTACATTTTATAAACATAATGGATTCATTAATTAACTACCATTTTAATATTATGATCTTTGCAAGTTATTATTTCATAATCTCATTTTAATCAGGATTGTTTATACGTGAATTACCATTGTAGGAAATAATTTCATTGTTTTGTAATAAAAAATTATTAATTTTATTACATTATGGTTATTGATGGTGTTTTAAATTAATAGTACAATTTTCCTCTCTTTAGTACTTAAAATGACTATATAAATTTTTTTAATAAAATCTAACTTCATTCCTCTCTTCTGTTGAAAATCATATTTATTCCAAATTAATGTTTTCAAAAAAATAAAAAAAATTATTTAAAATTATATAAATGATTTATTAAATAATTTTTTTACATATTTTATTCTTTTTAATAATTTTTTTGAAATGAATATTCTTTTCTTTTTCTAAATGAGGACCTTTTTATCCTATTTACAATAGTGTGAAAATAATGTTTTTTAAATTAAATGGGAGGAACATAGTTTCCTAGAATCATGTTGAACGAATGTTTTAAATAATCCATTATATGTTTCAAAGGTTATTTTAAAATGTATATTCAAAATATATTTTGAACATTTAGTTTTAAGAAAATATTTTTCAAAGTGAAAAGGTTATTTTCCCCAAGAATGTTTTTAATGAAATTTTTATGGTATTTATAATCATGAAAGACATGAAACCTCTATTATAATTATAAAATATTAGAGATATGCTATTTTGAAACCATCCTCAGAATTTTTATATATGGTTTACATTCAGTTTAACCTATTAAATTATTGACATTCACTTTCTTGATTAATTTTTATAATCATTAACTTTTTCTTGAAATATTGAAATTATTTTTATCATTATAAATTACATTTCCCATAAAAACAATATTTTTTATCATAGATATACTTATTATACTAACCATATCTCATTTCACTATATGATATTGTTTATTTAAAGTTATATTAATGATTGTGGAGATTATTTTTAATATGTATACCATACTAAATTGAGAAATTTTTTGTTAAATCATATTTTTCATGAATTAACACCACAATAAAATATATGGTTATAGTTGGTTTATTCGCAGTGGTTTTAGTGACCATTGTAAAATAAATCCAGTTTAAAAATATAATATCGTAGTGGTTTCATGAAACTACCATGATTTTTTTGCTAGTAGTGGGTTCAATTAAACTGAAGATAAATTTTTTTAAAAACCCTAATCCATTCACATATCTCACTCCCTTTGTGCGACACTGACCCCTTCCCACATCTCTCAACCTTCTCTGATCTCCCTGGTAGAAACCTCGATCCCATGACCCCCATTCCCCCCACACCTCATCATCCTCTCCCTAGCAGTGACCCCAAACCCATGACCCCCTTTACCCCTAACCCTCATCCTCTCCTCTCCCCAACGGCAACCACGATCCCCTGACCCACAACCCCCCCAACCTCGATCCCCCCCCCCCGTCTGAGCTTCTTACCCCCTCCCCCTCTAACCTCCCTCACCCCCAGATCAGTTCCCCTCCTTGGCGGCGATTCATACCCCCCCCCCCTCCCACTTCGACCTACATCACCCTCATATCAGTCTCCCTTCACGACAGTGATGCAGACCCCCCCCCCCCCCAGCCTCCCTCACCCCTAGATTGGTTCCCCTCATCGACAATGATGTGGACCCCCCAACCTCCCTATCCTCGGATTAGATCCCCTCCTTAGGGGAAACACAGACCCCCCCCCCTTAAATTTTGCATCATCCTCACCCTAAATCTATTTTTGAGTAGCATTATAGTGTATGATTCAACAAGATTCTATCAATGGTTTAATTATTTAATGTGTTCAGCTATATTAAGAATTCATAAACACTTAATTTGATAATTTATATATAATAATGTTCATTTTTGTGAAATGAATTATTTAAATTCACTATGTTAATATAAATAATTTTATGTTCATAAAAATTAATAATAACTTATATCTAAAGTTAGATCTATATAAAGATATAGAGTATCAAAATTACTCTTTTAGTGTGTGATTATTATGGGTTATTGCATAAAAATTCATATAACAGTAATTATTTTGTAAATAAATTACTTGGAGGTACTATGATCACTTCTCAATGTAAATCAAGATAGAAATTTAATTTTATAATCCATAATAAATGGGTTTCAACATTTTATTGCTAATTATAACATGAATGTGTTCAAATGATTTTATTGAGAAGATCATAATCTCAAAATTTATAGATGAAACCATCTTAAATATGAATCTATCATCAAAAAATAAAAATCAAATACAAATAAAGTAAAGTAACTATGTGTACCACAAGTACTCTATGATCTATATTGATAAAGTATACTTGATGGTGAACATAAAGAAATTATTTTTTTCTTGCTTATAAGGTTTTTATATCTATCACCAAAATCTTCATTTGTTGTGTCAGGATTGAAATATCACAAAAATTTGTTTTATCACCCAATAATTGAATATTAGTAAGCATGAGTTATAAAGAAATAATAATCTAGTATTGGTTCATTAACACTACTACAAACAAATATGGATCACATTATTTGTTTTTCATTACTTTATTAAATACAATTTCATGAGAGATACATCTAATATGGAGGTACTGAAATAAATGGATTTTTTATCTACTAATTTATGAACATTCCTATAATTATATATTTATTAATAAAGATTATATAAATCATTATAATGATTAATATTGGAATAATAACCAATATGGAAATATGAATTGCATAATTATATTACATAAACTATATCACATATCTACTGTATTATATGATATAAGACCCTAATAAATACCCTAGTATTAAGTTATGATTATAATGTTGTTATCAATGTATATAATATTCAAATAATATATTAAAATATAATAGTGACTCATACTATATGATTCACCCATTTTATTAAATATTTATTAGTTTCACATAAGAAATAAAGTCTTTTAAAGATTCGTTATTATACTTCACAATTCCTTGAGAATTTATCCGAACTATATTAAAAATGGTTTGAAAAAAATCATATTTTGAAAACAAATATCTATTAATTTTAATCAATTTTCAACCAAATAAATTTGTAACAATACTGTCCTTAATTACTTTAAATGCATGAATACTAATAAAAAATGCTGATCCTAGCTGATCATCATCTTGTAGTATGCCATCACTACCATCATCTTCTATGGATTGTAGTTATTTTTCATACTCGAGACTGCTAGTAATTCATCCATTTCCCTGAATTTCATTGGTAACCAACTGCATGATTCACCACCAGTGATGGGGAAATTATTCACCCTTCCATATAAGAGATATTGGAGAGTTTCCATTTCTGGTATGTATGTCATTTTTTTTTTTAAAAATATTTTATTAATTTTTAATTCACTTATCAAATTCATAAAGAAAATCATAGAAGGGATACAAATATGAACATGGTATATGTATGGAACCTAAAGGACTTCAGATTAAAATTTTATTTGAATCATTTATGGTGCCTACTAGTGATAATAATGGAATCTACAATTAGATTCTTGGGAAGATTTATTGTGAGATGGTGAGATTTCCCAATAATTATAATGATTTGAGGCATATTCCTACATCTTGAAAAAAATGGTTTTTTTATAATCAAATAAAGGTAATAGTAATTTAATATTCCTTGATAACTAATTTAAATGTCATGAGTAAGATTTTATCATATACTAAAAATGTTTTTTTTCTTTTTATTTCAAGATGTTTTTTCATTTTGGTGTCCTTGAATAAATTTCACACCCATGCAATTTGAAAATGTTGGGAAAGAAATATATATATTTTAATTAGATATTATGGAATGATTTTAATGAATCTTCACTAAACTCATAAAAAATGTATAAAAAAGTGCCTAAAAGAATTTCTCATCTGCAATGGAAGCTCTTTGTCGACATCAATAGAGATGCATATCATGAGGTAATTAAATATTTTACAGTATCTCAATAACATAAACAGAAAAAAAATTATAATTTTTATTATTATTTATATTTTTTGAGGAATTATCTAAAAAAATTCTTTGAATTGTGAGAGACAAGTCATTCGCCACATTTCTGGGTCCCACAATCTTTTGAAAAAAAGAACAATTTAGGTTTGTATTTTATTCATTAGTATTTATTTCATTATATTATAACCGAAGATTTTCTCTAAATTTTTTACATTTTTTATAAATTCTAATCAATTAGGTAACTATGTAGGATAAACAAAGATTTGGTTTAAAGATAATAGGATACCTAATGGCAGTTTCAAAAATAACCCTACCAAAGAAGTTGGAGTAAGTAATTTTCATAACCAATTCATATTATTTTATTAAAATAAAAATGTAATAATTAAATATATCTTATAAAATCTAACAAAGCTTAAGCCCAACAAAATGGGACAAGTTACATTGATCAAATGAGGTTTTTCCTCCATTCTGTAGTGCCCCACAACCCTCCAATGTGAGGAACTCTGTTTCTACTCCCTCTTGTTCCCCTCCGCCTGGTCCCAAACCTAAATTTGGTGTTACAAAAGGATCGGGGATTCATCTTCATCTACTAGGATTCTTCTTCAGGCTCAGATCCAGCCCCCCCCCCCCCCCCCCCCCCGAGGGGGTCTTGAAGCTCTTTCTGTCATCGTCATACCTCGTTGGTGCCAGATCTGGAGAGGGTGGGTAATTCCAGATCTCAAAACCTCAAACTCCACCTGCTTTTCAGATTCAAGTGATCCTGCCTTGAGAAAAACTCCAGATTTCGAGGAAAACTCAACCCTAATCGCACATCCCCTTCTGCACTCAGATCTGAATGCACAGAATCTCGAGTCTCCACAAGAGTTCGTGTTCTTCTTCACCTTTTTGTTCTTTTCTCCCTATTTCCTACTTCTGTGAGAGGCATGGTCCGGTTGGTGGTTTGAAATTTTCACATTATATGAAGCTTCCAACGCGAAGTGGTCTGCCCCACGAAGCACCATCCATGTTGAGTCACTACATTTTGTGACCTCAAGTGGCCGTCGTGACGTCCTGCCGCGGGGTGTTTGATTCGCATTGTTATGGTGCGCTGTGAATATGGCAATGTTTTGTGGGCAATAGCCACTCCAACTTTTCTGCGAAGTTCCACCGTGAAGTGGCTCATTTGCAAAGAACATTCCACAAAGATCCACTACGTTGAGTGATCGCGTTGTGGCAACTAAGAAGCTCCTGTTTCAGCGTGTTGATCTGCGATGAATTGGTAGGTACTATGAAGATGGCGGTGACCTATTGGTAGTTTTCCGTAACCACATTTTTGCAAAACTCCGCAGCATTGTGGATTGGTTCATGAACACATTTTGTGAAAGATTGACATTTGAGTGGCCGCGAAGGGGTCATCAGCTACAAGGGGGTTTCCGGTCCAGGGACTTCTTTTGGAGGATTGTGATTTCCAATGTTTGGTTTTTCTATGGATGCGGAATTGGTTAATCAATGGCATAGGTTGTCCTTGACAGACAAAGAAAAGGAGACAATTGAGGCACGGAGAAACAAAAACACGCTCTTGGAAAAGCGTATGTCTTTACTCATTTTGGGAATGTTCGTGGAAGATATATCGGTTAATCAGGGGGCTCTCAAAAAAACTCTTCAGAACATCTAGAAACATGATACCAGAGTGGCTATTCGGGAAGCCGGGATCAATCGCTTCGTCTTTGAGTTGTTTAATGAGAGAGATATAGACAAAATATTGTGTGGCAGACCATGGTATTTTCATAATCAACTACTCCTCAGGGAAGAATACAAAGGGTGGATGATATCCAGTGAATGAATTCAACCTGCTCTCCCTTCTGGGTACAAATTAAAGGAATCCCCTTCCATGCAAGAACATAATGAATCATGAGAGAAATTGGGGACAGTTTAGGTCACTTTCTTGACTGGGATTGATCTCAACCAATACAATGGGGCCCCCAAGTTCAGATAAAGGTGAAAATTGAAGTGTCAGATCCACTGATGAGGGGAATGTTCCTGAAAATTGAAGATACCAACACTTGGATATAATTTGAGTTTGAGAAGCTCCCAATCTTCTACTTCTTCTGTGGTCACCTTGGACATCTGGAAAGAACGTGCACCACAAAACACAAGAGTGGATCAGGTAACATTATACTCCAATATGGCCCTTGGAACCATGCAAAAATGAATAAAAATACATCCATCCCTAAGATGGAAAAACAAAAGGATTGTGACTATCTCATGTTGGCACATACTAGTCAGGTGGAACCCTTAACTGAAAAAACCCTAATGCTAGGACCACTGGATTTCCCTAATGTGGGCCCGCCTACGCAGAGACAACTTGGATGACATTCTTACCCCCTGAAGTAAAATACTCAATCGTCTTTAAAGCTGGAGACAAAGCAAAAAGAACCACCAACACGTGGCTCAAAACCAATACTGATGCACGTCGAACAACCAGAGCCAGATCCTAACCCACAATCGATCACAGCAGGAATTCTAACAATGGAGGTCCATGAAATGATGTGAACTCCAATACTGGGCCCAATTACCTGTCAAAATTGGAAAAAGGATGCAACGTGGAGAGAGTGATGGTCACACAGAAGACCCTAAACCTGGGGTCAGGAAAAGACAAAATGAAACATACCAATCAGGGTGGAATCCCACCAAAAGATGGAAAAACATGTGGAGAATAAAGTCCGAAGGAACCAAAGGTGGTGGCGGGCGAGACCCAGCCCCACCTAGAGAAATAATTGCCTTATGATGGAACTGTCGTGGGCTTGGAAACCCATGAACGGTTCGTATGCTTTAGCGCAATTGTGCTCAAAGTCACCCCTATATGGTTTACCTGTCCGAAACCATACAAGAAAAACAAGGACACCATTGGTATTTCTCAGAAGTGCGGCTTCCAAGGATTCTTTCTGGTGTCCAGACAAGGCCACTCTAGGGGCCTCTGTCTCCTCTGAAAGTACAACATTAATGTCAAAATCTTGTCCTTCTCCTTGTACCATGTGGCAGCGACTATTCAAACAGACATTCACCCACCCTAGACTTTTGTGGGATTCTATGGTTGGCTATCCCATAACGATGCGATGAAGTCATGGGATCTTCTTTGCAAGCTACGAAATGACTTACCAAGACCTATCCTCTTCGGAGGAGATTTTAATGAGATTATGTTCCATAAGGAAAAGAGGGACGGAACCATCCGAACCTCGTCTTTGTTGTAAAAGTTCACGGATGCAGTCTCTAGGGAGGACTTGGTTGACCTGGGGTATACAAGTAACCCTTTTACATGGTTCTGCGGTAATACTGAAGGCACCCGCAAGACGGAGCATCTTGATATATTTATGGGTTCTTCTGATTGGATTAATCTGTTCAGCGTGCTTCATATCGGCCACATGGCCCTTAACAGTTAGGACCACTGTCAAATTCCCATTGACTGTACGCAAGGCATACAAACAAAACAACCTTGCAAACCCTTCAGATTTGAGAGCTTCTAGTCGAAAGATCAGGAATGTGAAGA
The DNA here is from genome assembly GCA_963277665.1 of Viscum album. Taxonomy (NCBI): domain Eukaryota; kingdom Viridiplantae; phylum Streptophyta; class Magnoliopsida; order Santalales; family Viscaceae; genus Viscum; species Viscum album. The sequence continues at coordinate 463,852,041 of OY728138.1, forward strand.
GGTGATCCGATCAAGTTGGAAAAGCACTCACATAGATGTGTGCCTCAATATCCATTAGGTCGCAACTGATCTGCGGTCTTGGAGCAATAAGAAATTCCGCCACCCCATCTGGCACTGTGGTGTCCTCGAAAAGAGACTGAACAACCTCCTTAATCAACCCACATCCAATCACATTCTCTCTAAGATTGGATCCACGCAAATAGAGATGGATATGGCCCTATGTGTCAAGGAAAGTTTCTGGGATATGCGGGCATAGGATAGCCACATTAAAGAAGGGGACACTAATACTAGGTTTTTTTACCAGAAAGCATCAGCCAAGCGTTGGAAAAACTCTATTACTTGCATCTTACAACCCGATGGAAGAAAAGTTTATAATACCAATGGTATCCATGAGGCCTTGACTCACTATTTCTAGAACATATTTGCTGCAGGATCCCCTTTCATGTCCGCCGAGGTGAAAGATTGTATCAAACCTGTGATCATCGATGAGATCAATAGGCAGCTCACCAAAGATGTGACGGATGACGAGATACGCCTGGCCCTGAAGCATCTTTATCCCACTATGGCTCCAAGACTGGATGGGTTCCATGCCTTATTTTTTAAACAATACTTCCATATTATCGGTCCCAACATCTACAACATGATAAAAATTATCTGGGCTGGGAATTCTAGCATTGCTGCTATCAATGAAACTGTCCTTGTCCTTATCCCCAAAACAAATAAACCTCTAATGATCCCAGATTTTTGACCTATCAGCATTTTCAATGACTCTTACAAGATCTTTTCAAAGATCCGTGTCAATCAGTTGTGACCTTGGCTACCTGATATTATCTCTGAAAATCATAGTGCCTTCATGGCCAAGAGAGTGATCACTGATAATGTGATAGTGCCCATGAAGTGTTCCATTCTATGAATTCACACTCCACTACAAAACGAGGAACCATGGCCTAGAAACTGGATATGAACAAGGCCTGTGATAGAGTGGAATGGAACTTTCTTCATTTTGTTATGCGGAAAATGGGCTTTTTCTCTAAATGGACAGATATGGTCATGGATTGCATCTTGACTGTCTCCTTCAAAATCAAGGTCAATGGGGATCCTACCAGAGAATTCGCCCCATATCGAGGCCTTTTCTAGGGATATCCCCTCAACCCTTTTCTCTTCTTACTGGTGGATGATGTGTTTTCTAATCTTATCTCTAGGGATACATCCTCTAATTCCATTCATGGGGCAAAGTTCTGCCATGTTAGCCCACCAATGCAGCATCTTTTCTTCACCGACAACTACCTCCTTTTTTCCAGATCAATAATTATTGAATGTTGGGTGATCAGTCAAGCGATCCATCAGTATAAGAGGGCATCTGGCCAGTCAATCAATCATGGAAAATCTGAAATTTCATTCAGTGCATGGGAGCCTCCTTCTAAGAGGGATGAGCTATGCACATTTTCTAGTATCCATATGGTTTTGAAACATGATAAGTATCTTGGGATGCCCACGGTGATTCTTCAATCTAAAAAAGAAATCTTCGCATCTCTCGTGGATAGGATCGAGAAAAAAAATTCTTGGCTGGTTTCCAAAACTAATTTCTAAAGCTGGCAAAGAGACCCTCATCAAATCTATAATTCAATCCATTCCTAGAAACTTTATGCCCCTGTTTATGATCCTGACATTCATCATCGACCAGATCCACACATGCACTACCAATTTCTATTGGGGGAAGAATTATAGAAGGAATCGACCCCACTGGATGGCCTCTAAGAAACTCTGCAAACCCAAATCAGAGGGAGGGATGGGATTCCAGAATATTGTTCTCTTCAATGATGCACTACTGTCCAAGCAAGGATGGTTCCTTGTTAACTGTCCATCATCTCTATGTTCAAAAGTTCTCCAAGCTAAGTACTTTCCCGACACAGACTTACTTGCTTCCTCTCTTGGACCCCGGCCCTTCTTCCTCTTGAGAAGAATTTGGGGGGGCTAAAATGCTCCTGGAAAAAGGACTGGGCTGGAGGATTGAGACTGGATCATCCGTCAATATCTAGACTGATCCCTGGATCATCAATAAGGAAGGTTTGTGGGCTTCATCCCCCATCCAACAACGTCTTGAAGATGCCACTTTCAGCTACCTTTTTTCTGACCAGGGACAAGGGTTGTTTTTAGAAAAGATCATGGATTGGTTTAACAAAAGGGACCAAAGAATTATCCTAAGCATTCACTGGGGCCCCAACGTAGGCCCTGACCTTCTTTTCTGGATCAATGACATCTTAGGAGATTACACGGTGCGTTCTGGCTACATATTTGCTCATGAAAACTACTCAGGAGGCCGGGATGAGGGGCCTTGGAAGTCAATTTGGACGCTCAATGTGCCCCCCTAAAATTTTCCAATTTTGGTGGCATGTTTGCATGAGTACGATCCCAACCATGATCCTTCTCACTTACCGTCATATGGCTAGCTCTTCATTTTCCCTTTCGACATGAACATCCTTGAAACTCTGTTGCACACCATCAATCACTGCCCGGGAGCTCTAAAAATTTTGAATAAATGGGGCCCGACTTCGGCTGGTTCTCTGGCTCTAGCCTCTGACCTTCCCGATCTTCTGACACGCTAGTGATCCACCCTCTCCTCGGCTCTTTCAGGTTCTCTTTTTTACTTCGGCCTGGATTATTTTGGTCTAGCTTAACGATGTTGTTTTTCATCAAGTTCACAAACCCCCAATTTCTGGATTGAATGTGCCACTTCTTAGATTGATGGCTGGGAAGACTACAACGGACATTTTATGCTAGGTGTTACCATCTCTTTTCCCTCTAATTGGAACCCTGCAATGGAAGGGATTATTAAGATTATCATGGATGCGTCTTCATCAAAGGTTGGGCTTGTTTCTCTAGGCCTCGTGGTCCGTAATCATCTATAGAACATCTTGGATGCAAAATATGAACCACACCAGGCTTTCTAGGAACCGGCAGTTACTGAGGCTATGTCCATCCTTCGAGTATGTTTCTTGACTTGGACTATGGATGGAGTGATATTATTATTGAGTTTGACTGTCTCACCGTTATTAATGTTATTAACCACAACAATGGTGGGCTCCAGTCCTTTGGCATCATCATTAGGAGAATTCTGTCACTGTGCCAACACTTCTCTTTATGCACCTTCTCCTTTTCCAAAAGGGAAAGAAACAATATGACACATTAGCTTGCGGCCTCAGGCCCATTCGACTCCAACCAGCACTGGTTGGATGATTTCCCGTCATGGCTTTGCACATATACTTCTGTTGATATTTGTCAATAATGGATTATGTTTTCCATCAAAAAATAATTGGGTCTAAGGATTGTTTGTTGTTATAATAAAATTTTCAATAATTTTTTTTATTTTTTTAAATAATAATAAATACTAATGAAAATTTTATTAATTAATTTATTATATTTTTTAAAAAAAATTAATATTTTTGTATTTATAGGTTAAAATTCAAGACGTTTGGGATTTAAACCCTTCGTAATTAGCATCAGTTTCCTAGAATAAGGATATTGGAATAGTTTTTGGGGAGGAGCATCTCAAATATATACTTGGGATGGGTTCTAGGCCTAATCTTTTAGCTGCCTTTGGTAGGGTATCATAATTTGTTACTACTACCGCTGATGGGGGTTCTTGTAGTGCCATTGATGAGGAATCAAAAAGATAAATTGAAAGATTTCAAGAAAATGTTCAACAACAAGATTATTGTTGTAAAATATAGGATCAATAGAGATCATAAATGGAGAATTCGTTAGATTTTCCATTTTAGTGGATGACCTACATGATCTCTGAAGAAATTTTAATCTTTATAGCTCAACCTGATGAGGTTAATTTTAAATTTCATAGATCATGCACACATTTTAAAAGAATACATACAATATCCATAATCACTTTAGCTGAAGTTTCTGATGACCATCACTAAAAATGTTATTTTATCTATTTAGTGACAGTTCCTGATAAACTTAGATAAATAATTTATCAATGGTTATATTTACTTCTCCCATGTTATGTTTTGTTAAAAAATTGTCATCAAATGAGTAAAAATACACCACAAAAAACAACACATATAAAAACTTCTAGTCAGCTATAAAAATCACCATTAAATGATTCTTGACCATGAAATACACATTGATATAGAAAGTAAAATTCTCTTCCATAAACAAAATTTGAGCATCAAAAGATATAAAATAACCAATTTACATTTTAGTACTTAATTAAACTAATTTTATAAATAGTGATAAATCATTAATTTTATTAATAATATGTTAATTATGAAATTATAATTTTAAAAAAAAAGTATTTAATGATTAAAAGAGTTATCATAGTACATCAACCACATATTTATTTATGAAATGTAGGAATTTATTCCACATCAGTCCGAGTTATGGTTTTCTTTTGATTCTTGTAAATACATTTTTAATGTTTTAAAAGACTAAAATGAACATTTAATAATCAAAAAAATAACAAAATATCACTTATTGACATGAAATCCGGGAAATCCCAACATTAAATTATTTGTGACATGTAAAACCAAACAACACTTCTATTCAACATGTGGTGTGCTCTGAATGACTCAACAAGAAATTTTAAAAGATATCAAAGTTTTAAAAACATGCTTTAGAGGATCAAAACCATAAAAAATCAGAATTTTTTTTGAAATCATGAAACAACCACCACAGATTTAATTATGAAGTGTAGGAACTAACAAAACATCATTCTAGATTATAGGTTTCCTATTATAGTCATAAACATGTTTTTAGTGTTTTAAAACACTAAAACATGCATGGAATGATCAAAAAAAGACACACAACATCATATTATCCTAAAATCAGGGGGAAACCACCATAGATTTAATTTTAAAATGTACAAATCAGTGGCACATCATTCTAATTGGTGGTTTTCCGGTTATGACCACAAACACAATTTTAGTATTTGAAAACATGAAGATTTGTGTGGAATGGTCAAAACTAGGAAAAATTTCATGTTTTCTTGAAATAATTTTAAAATGAATGTAGTTCTAATTGGGAAATATAGGAACTGACAACACTTTATTCTGATTGACGGTTTTCCTGCTATGGTCATAAACACAATTTTACTGTTTTAGAACACTAAAACTTTGATGGGATGGTCAAAATCGTGAAAAAATGTTATATTATCTTGAAATTATTGTAAAACCACCATAGAATTAATTTTTAAATGTTGGAATTGATGGAACATCAGTCTAAATTATTATTTTCTCGTTATAGTCGTAAATGCATTTTTATTGTATTAAAACAAAAAAATGTGCATGGAACAGTAAAAACTAGAAATACAACTTCATAATGTCCTAAAGTCATGGAAAAACAATAGTTGATTTAATTTTTAAATGTAGGAACCAATGGAACATCATTCTGATGATTTTTAGATTATGGTCATAAATATGTTTTTAGTGTTTTAAAATACTAAAACATGTGTGGGATGGTCAAAACCAGACAAATGATGTCGGCTTGTCTTTAAATTAATGTAAAACCACCATATAGTTAATTTTGAAAAAAAGGAACCGACGGATCATCATTCTGAATGAAGGATTTCTTATTATGGTCGTAAACACATTTTAGTGTTTTAAAACACCAAAACATGCATGGACTAGTCAAAATCAAACAAACAACATCAGATTATCCTAAATTCATGGGAAAATACTACTTGTTTATTTGACATATATGCATAGAAAACATCAATTTGACATGTGATATGGTCATAATTACTTAGTAAACTCTTATGAATGGTATAAAATCCTTCAAAAACAAGTGTCGGGGGTCAAAACTAGGAAAATGACATCATATTTTTCTAAAATCTTGGAAAAATGACTTTAGATTTTATTTTTAAATGTTGGAACTTAGGGTATTTAATTCTGAACAATGGTTTTCCCATTATGGTCATAAATGCGTTTTTAGTGTTTTAAAACACAAAAAAGTGTGTGGAACGGTCAAATATATACATATAATTTATAATTATCCTAAAATCATGGTAAAACCACCATAGATCTAATTTTAAAATTTAGTAATAAATGACAATTAATTCTGAATGGAGGTTTTCATGTTGTGGTTATAAATTCATTTTAAGTGTTTTAAAACAATAAAAAATGTATGGAATGGTCAAAACCAAGAAAAAAAATAGGATTGTCCTAAAATTAGGGTTCAACGACTATATTTTTAATTGTAAAATGTAGGAACTAGTGGAACATCATTCTGAATGATAGTTTTCTTTTTATCACTATAAATGTGTTTTTATTGTTTTAAAATACTAAAACATACATGGAGCGGTCAAAACTAGAATAAAGATGTTGTATTATCTTTAAATCAATGGAAATCACTTTAAATTTAATTGTAAAATATAGGAACTAATGGCATGTCATTTTAAATGACGGTTTTCCTGTTATAGACAAAAATGTATTTTTGGTGTTTTATAACAATAAAACAAGAATAGAATGGTCAAAAACATGAAATCTTTATCATATTGTCCTAAAATTAGGGTAAAATAACCATATTTTTAATTGCGAAATGTAGTAACTGAAAGCACATCATTCTGGATAACAGATTTCCTTTTATGTTCGTAAAAGCGTTTTAGCATTTTAAAAAACTAAAAAATGTACGGAATTGTCAAAACTAGGAAAACAATATTGGATCATCCAAAATTTTGGGAAAATGATCATAGATTTAATTTTGAAATGTAGGAACTAACATCACATCATTCTGAATGGCGGTCGGTCCTTTATGGATGTAAATGCATTTTTAGTGATTTAAAACACTAAAACGTGTGTGGAACAGTCAAACTAGAGAAAAGACATTAGATTATTCTGAAATCATGAGGAAACCACAATATATTTAATTTCTAGATGTTGTAACTAATGGCACATCATTCAAAATGATGGTTTTTCTGTGATTAAGATAAAATAATTTTAAGTATTTTAAGACACTAAAACATGTTCGGAGTGGTCAAAACCAGGAAAACGATGTTGTATTATCCTAAAATTAGGGTTGAACCACCAAATATTTAACTTTGAAATGTCAGAACTGATAACACATCATTTGGAATAATGGTTTTCCCATTATGGCCATAAGCACGTTTTTAGTGTTTTAAAACACTAAAATGTGTGTGGAATAGTCAAAACTAGGAAAATAATGTCATATTGTCCTAAAATTAAGGTTTAATGACCTTATAGTTAATTTTTAAATGTATTAACTTAAATCATGTCATTATGAATGATGGTTGTCTTATTATGGCTGTAAACATGTTTTTAGTGTTTTAAAACACTAAAACATGCGTGGAACGTTCAAAACTAGACCAATGATGTCAGATTGTCCTTAAATTATGGAAAACCCACTTTATATTTAATTGTAAAATGTAGGTACTAATGATAATTCATTTTGAAATAAATGATTTCCATTATGACCGGAAATGAATTTTTAGAGTTTTAAAACACTAAAATGTGTGTGGAATAGTCCAAACTGGGAAAAAAATTTATGTTCTCCTTAAATCAAGGGAAACCCACCATCGATTTATTTATTAAATAAAGGAACTAACATCACATCATTCTGAATGATTATTTTCCCATTATTGCTGTAAAGAACTTTTTATCATTTTAAAACATTAAAATGTGCATGGAACTGTTAAAACTAGGAAAATAACATTTGATTGTCTTGAATTATCGAAAAAATGACTAGAGATTTAATTTTGGAATGTAGTAATTGACTGAACATCATTCTGAATGACGGTTTTCATATTATGGTCGTAAATGTGTTTTTAGTGTTTTAAAACACTAAAATGTGTATATAACGGTCAAAACCAAACAAAAAATATCATATTCCCTTGAAATAAAGTAAAAACCAATATAAATTTTATTTTGAAATGTAGGAACTCACGAAACGTCATTCTGAATGACAATTTTCCCATTATAACAAAAAACGTGTTTTAGTGTTTTAAAACACAAAAACATGCGTGGAACGATAAAAACTAGGAAAACAACATCTTATTGTTTTTCAATTAAGGGACAACCATCGTATAATTAGTTTTGAAATGTAGGAACTGAGATCACATCATTCTGATTTATAGTTTTCCGTTTATGGCTGAAAACGTGTTTTTAGTGTTTTAAAACACTAAAATGTGCATGGAATGGTTAGAACCATGAAAATTATTTCATATTGTTATAAAATCAAGGGACAACCAACATATATTTATTTTTTAAATTTACAAATTGATGGAATGTAATTCTGAATAACAGTTTTCCCATTATGGTTATTAACATGTTTTTAGTGTGTAAAAAAACTAAAATGTGCATCGAATGGTCAAAACCATAGAAAATAAACTCTGATTTATGTTAAATTCCGGTAAAACCACCTCTTAGTTGTTTTGGAAATTTAGGACATGTTCCGAAATAAAAATACTTAAATTTTTTTTATTAAATTAATTCCAATCACATTGTATGTCGCTTTAAAAATAATTTAGAATATTTACTTATCCCATTTCAATTTCAAGTGTTGAATCTTATCTTAAATAGATATGTTTCTATTTTCAAAGTGTTTTTAACTATATTTGATTACTTTTTTTGTTAATTTTTTTTATTAAAAAAAGAACAAATATTATGTGCAACATTCTAAATATATTCTATGACTTTTCTCATTTGCATTTCTTATCTTAAAGGTTCTTGTAGCAACCCCCAAACCCAGGGTGCCTATGAGACATGATATACTTAACATTTCATTACATCATTTACAAATAAGATATCATGTCCCATTACTACAGAAGATCGTGAGGCTCAGGATTCTGGGAAACCAGCAGCTTCTGATTAACTTCATTAGTACCAACCATGCCTGAAAAATTTTAAACAAAAACATAGGGTGAGCAAAAATGCCCAGTAAGGGGATTTAATTTTTTTTAAGAAAACACATTCTCAAAGCAGTCCTTTTGAAGAAAATAAAACACTTTTCTAAAAACACGAAGCATTTTCTATTCATGAAATCCAACATTTTTGAAAAAAAACCACATGCATAGAGAAGTACGTACTTGAAATAAGCATTAAAGTAAACATGATCAGAGAGCGCAACACATGAAGAATAGACAATGCATAATATTCAAACAAGGATACTTAAATTCTAAAATTTTGTAACTAAGAAGGGAAAATATTAATAACATGATTCATGAGCACATACAGTTCTTCTAACAGTTTACCACATGAAATCCAGTTCTTATCACATAGTTATATTTTCATAGTCATGAGAATTTTCAACTAGGGGTTGTCCTGTTAGTTGAACTAACTCCTAGTTGACCAATTATTATCACATGCAGAGGGAATGTATAATACTGGACATTGTCAAGACCTTTCTTCAAGACCTTATAACATACTTAACGGGTCAAGGCTCACTGCCAATCCCGTTTCCATGGTAGCACAAGCCAAGGCTAACTACCAAGACTGTCGCACATAACGTCTCATGAGACTCTCGATTTACCCAATGCATTGGAGCACGGTATAATTCCGGCCGCACCCGTCATATCATTCATATTGCACTATATAATTCCGGGTGCACCCATCACATTTAAATCCTATACATTCCTCACATATCTTGACATGGTCTTTCATTCATTGGGTTTCGTACATTCTTAATCAACCCCCTTTTTCACTTACATATTCATAACTTGAAGACAGTTCAATCATAAATAAACTGAGACATGCATGCTAAAATCTGTACACCCAAGAAAATATCTTAACAATTGAAACATGGGTTTTAAGGAAATAAACACAAACACTGAACATTCTATAACATCATAATACCCAGTTAAAACATGGTCGTTCATAACTTACACATATGCAGATAAATGGGTATTGTGGGTGTTTAATTAAAATTGTGTAAATATACATGCAGTTAGGGATATAATGGGCGAAATCAAGTCCATCTTGGGAAAACCATGTACATAATTGTGTAAAAACTCTTTTATTAGCACTTTAAACAACATGACCCCTTTTCTTTGTAAAGTTTTCAAACACCATAAAAAAACTTGTAATTGGAGACAACATAATGATATATATACCTGTACATATTCATGGGTTAACCACATTAAACCATACTCAAAAAAACATATTTCCCAAGTTATGCATTTAACAAAAATAATGTTTGGCAAACCTAGTGGGGTTCTTTATATAAAAATAATGAACTTAACTTTCATAAGACCCCTTATTGGCATAAAATCAATCTTGCATGAAACATTGTCGATGTGTACAAATACATGAACGCATGTATATAAAATTTTAAGGAATTATTTCCATTTTCTCAAAACCAAAATCCTGATTTATCAAGAATGATGATAAATAAAAAATTTCAATTGAAAGAACCATTTTGATATCAAACACACCTTTAAAATTCATCATATATAAATATGTATATAAATGGTTTTCGGGTACTTTTCTTGAGATAATATGCTTTTGAGTAAATAAATTATCATTTTATTTTGTTCAAAACAAAAGAGCCAAATTCATCCCTTATGCACATTGATGTACATGTGAACCTATATGATTACATGTACATACACATCTTTATGCTCCATATAATTGCATAGTTTACATGTTCATGCAATCATTCGACAACTCCATTTTCCATAGGCAAAAAGAAATTTAGGGTTATAAACATTGAGAAAAGGTTTGTATATCTGCATATATCATTTTATACATATATGTATATAAATGTATATGTATATATACACAAAGTTTAAATTCAATAACTCGCACCCAAATAAAATAGATTCTTCGAACCCTTACCCCAATTTTAGGATTTCACAAAGAAGCTGACAAGATCGGTTCTAGAAACCTTGTATAGGTGTACAAGGAGTGTATGCGTATAGGTATTTATATATGTATAAACCTTTGCATAAGCAAACACACCGATGCTTAAAAAGAAAAAAGGAAAGATCTATTCCCTTACCTGATCGGAGGGGAGGAGTAGACGAGGCAAGAGGAACCGAAAGTATAAACACAGGAATTATACATATACATATAACACGTATACATATATATATATAAAAACCGAAGCTTAAACAAAACTTAAATAAAACTTTCCCCTTACCTTAGCTTGGGGAGGAGGTGAGAAAGACACGAATGAGGTCGGTCCAGAGATCCAAGGGGATTCGGTGCAAAACACCCGACCTTCGGTGCAACCAATGTTTTAAAAAAAAGAACACAAAAGACTCAACCTATATGAAGGGTGTCCGGGGGAGTCGGTGCAGACGCCGTGGAAAATAGGGAGCGACGCGGGTCTACTCACCGGCCTAGAGGAGAAAATGAGGCACCCTATTCTACTGGTACAATGACACAACAAATAAGAAGAAGCGAACTCAGGGAAGAAGAAGCCGCGGGGAGAGATATGCGAAAAACAGTGGACATCCGGGATTAAACCGGAGAGGATCGGACGGCCAGAAACGATGCGGCTTTAAAATAGATGGACAACCGCGATCGGAGGGGGATGGATCGGATGGTCCAGGGGTGATGCGGCGTTTATTAAAACATGGTTTTAGCAGGTTTTTAAAAAAAGTTGTTTTATTAATATTTTCATTGGTTTATTAAATCATTGTTTTTATTAAAAAAACAATTATTAAACTAACTTTTATTATTTTAATAAAAATAATTGGCCAATAAAATTATATATTGATTCACTCAAAATGTATTACTATATAAATATAGGTATATATATATATTTTATTCTTAAAACATCAATAATTTTTATTAACATTATTATATTATCATTATTATTATTAAACCATAATTATTAATTACATAATATTTCATTATGAAGATCAATGGTTAAAAACATTGGTTAATCATAACACATATATATATACATGTTTTAATTTCCTTTATTAGCTAATTACCTTAATTTTCTTAATTAAAGATTAATATTAATAAAACATTAAACGTAACTACATTCAATCACACATAAGAGTGTGTTGACATAAACATTACCACTACGAAACACATAAGTAAAAGAAATCATAGTTTGATGTAGATTCCAAAACTGTTTATCCAAGTTATAAACATTTTCATTAACATTAGCCCTTATATTTAATTTAGAGAAAAAGAATCTTTTAATTTGATGCAATATATATATATATATAACTCAAGGGTTAGTACATATTTAGACAAAATAAAATCCCATCAGCTTTAACATAAAATTTTAATTTCTCAAATTAAGAAAATAAGGGTAGTGAATAAAATATTAATTTTCACCGTTTTGAAACATAAAACATAATTCACATTTTTGGGAAAACAAGATATAAATTAATTAAGTTATCATTGATGTCATTATTTAAAAATAAAAGAAAATTACATAATTAATTTTCCGAGCCTTTCGGGGTAAGCCATTCTTATTTCCAATGGTAAAAATAAAACATAGAAGATAGGGGAATCCAGCGGTCATAATTATAGTCGTTTGGGTTCAACGGTCGGATTGGTGTTCTTATAAAGGGTCTGGTCTCGGGGTGTCCCTCACTCCAGGTGATTGAAGGAGAAAATAAGAGATGGTTTGTGTGATTCCCTTGGTGCTCAGCACGGTTGCAGTTGCTTTGGCCATCCTCATGTTCTTTCTGATGGATGCCAGAAACCCCTACCGCCTTCTTGGGGTCTTGGTGGTTTTAAGAGGTCTCTCCATTATTGTAATCGGGTTCTTAGTTTGGATTTTTGGTTAGTTTATCTTCTTGTTCGGTCAGTGGAAGTTGTAGCCGAGATGTTACTTATTTGAATAAAAGGTGCTTTCATTCATTTGATGCATTTTATTACTATTACCTTATAAGTTGTTTGTTTTTTCACTTAACAGGTGACATTGTAAAATAACCTTTCCAAAATTCAAAACATGGTTTCTCGGGTCGTTACATCAGTTCCCCCTTCAAAGAATTGTGCCCTCACAATTCTATTATAAAAAGAAAAACTGAAACTCTACATGTACAACATTACCGAAATAGTGGATCTAGCTCGGTTAACAGGATACCAAAGTTGGCACATAGCTCTTCTGTTTCCCTAGCCGAGATACACTTCAAACAATATGTCTTTAACTCCTTCTCATGCATACTGCACACGGGATAACAAAGGGAGGCTCGTACGGTGAAAATCTCGGAAACTTCCGAGTAGATAAACTACTTGATAACTCCATGGGCCACATCACGCTCGAGTTAGTCGAGAGGAATGATGCAGCTGAGGAGACTGAAATTCAAGACCTAGAACATGTAGGCTGCACTAAGGTTGCCATTCTGGGCAGCTACGAGGAAGCATGCTTGGGAAGAAAAGTTCTGTGCCAGGGTAAAACACTGGAAGAGACCTTCAAAGTATCTTCCCCTTCGTCTATAGCAGGGGAGTTGAGTAGTGGTGATGAGGAGAAAAACATGAGCATCCTCTTAACATAGAAAAAGAATCCCAGGACCGTTTTCTAGATCGAGCAGATGTTGGAAAGACCCTCGTAGGTGGAGAAAGTATGGGTAATCCACCGTGCATGCCCTGATCAAGATGACTTCTACTAACTCATTGGGTAGTGATGAGAAGTTCGTTTGACCAGCCATCTGAAAACATACATCAAAAGGAAACGCTTAACAACATTGATAAGGTAGAGACATGAAAAGAAACATGAAACTTCTATTTATGCAAAAGTTTACATGGAAAAGCCTAAGTTTACTAGACGTACACCACAAAGAGTGGAAAAACTTCCTAACTCTTCAAACCACACATAGGCTGAACAGACAGGACTAAAATCATGGGAACATCTATGACACATCCTGAGTTTAGCGTGAGGGGTATGAAGTTGGGAAACATCGGTATACACCTCTTGTCTAAGAGACAATCGGGTGGACTTATCTTCCAACACTCCAACGTCAATTAACTGGCCCCAGAAGCCGTAGTGAAACATCTGGCACAGGTAAGCTGCTCAGAGGTCTCCGGCAGCAACAGCTTCTTGAAAAGGGTTATCAAGCATCGTGTCAAATTCCATGCCAGTTGTGAACACTCGAAAGAGTCCTTCATGATACTTTCCCTGACATGCATAAGAGGGGAATTGGGTTATCATCATTAGGAGATAATCCATCCCCAATCCCTGGTGAAGACTAAGCACCCTAGGAGAATTTGACACATCATACAGGTGATTACACGTCATGCGAATTTGAGCATAATTTAGATAATTCTCACGGCTATCTATAGATATAATGTTCTCTAGAGCCTCAGTGGGAAGTGACAGTAGGTCGGTAGGTACATTTTCATCAGCCATCTGTATGTTATAACATTTTTACTTAGTTAGTCATAGCAATACATTTATACCACCTGGTTTTCCAGAGATGCCTGAACCCATCCTCTGATACCAACTGTATCAACCCCCAAACCCAGGGTGCCTGTGAGACATGATATACTTAACATTTCATTACATCATTTACAAATAAGATATCATGTCCCATTTCTACAGAATATCGCGAGGCTCAGGATTCTGGGAAACCAGAAGCTTCTGATTAAGTTCATTAGTACCAACCATGCCTGAAATTTTTTAAACAAAAACATAGGGTGAGCAAAAATGTTGAGTAAGTGGTTTTAAAAACGTTTTACGAAAACTCTTCCTCAAAGTGGTCCTTTTGAAGAAAATAAAACACTTTTCTAAAAAAAACAAAGCATTTTCTTTTCATGAAATCCAACATTTTTGAAAAAAACCACATGCATAGAGAAGTACGTACTTGAAATAAGCTTTAAAGTAAACATGATCAGAGAGCGCAACACATGAAGAATTGACAATGCATAATATTCAAACAAGGATACTTAAATTCTAAAATTTTGTAACTAAGCAGGGAAAAGATTCATAACATGATTCATGAGCACATACAGTTCTTCTAACAGTTTACCACATGAAATCTAGTTCTTATCACATAGTTATATTTTCATAGTCATGGGAATTTTCAACTAGGGGTTGTCATGTTAGTTGAACTAACCCCTGGTTGACCAATTATCATCACATGTAGAGGGAATTTATAATACTGGACTTTCTCAAGACCTTTCGTCAAGACCGTATAACATACTTAACTGGTCAAGGATCACTGCCAATCCCGTTTCCATGGTAGCACAAGCTAAGGCTAACTTCCAAGACCGTCACACATAACATCTCATGAGACTCTTGTTTTACCCAATGCAGTGGAGCACTGTATAATTCCAGGCACACCCGTCACATCATTCATATTGCGCTATATAATTTTAAGCACACGTGTCACATTTAAGTCCTATACATCCCTCACATATCTTGACATGGTCTTTTATTCATAGGGTTTCATACATTCTTAGTCAACCCCTTTTTCACTTACATATTCATAACTTGAAGATAGTTCAATCATAAATAAACTGAGACATGCATGCTAAAATCCGTACACACAAGAAAATATCTTAACAATTGAAACATGGGTTTTAAGGAAATAAACACAAACACTTAACATTCCATAACATCATAATACCCAGTTAAAACATGGTCATTCATGACTTACACATATGCTGATAAATGGGTATTGTGGGTGATTAATTAAAACTCTGTAAATATACATGCAGTTAGGGATACAATGGGCGAAATCAAGTCCATCTTGGGAAAACCATGTACATAATTGTGTAAAAACTCTTTTATTAGCACTTTATACAACATGGCCCCTTTTCTTTGTAAATTTTTCAAACACCATAAAAAAACTTGTACTTGAAGATAACATAATGATATATATACTTGCACATATACATGGGTTAACCACATTAAACCATACTCAAAAAAAAAATATTTCCCAAGTTATACATTAATCAAAATCAATTTTTGGCAAACCAAGTGGGGTTCTTTATATAAAAAAAATGAACTTAACTTTCATAAGACCCCTTATTGGCATAAAATCAATCTTTCATGCAACATGGTCGATGTGTACTAATACATGAACGCATGTATATAAAAGTTTAAGGAATTATTTCCATTTTCTCAAAACCAAAATCCTAATTTATCAAGAATAATGATAAATAAAAATTTTCAATTGAAAGAACCATTTTGATATCAAACTAACCTTTAAACTTCATCATATATAAATATGTATATAAATGTTTTTGGGTACTTTTCTTAAGATAATATGCTTTTGAGTAAATAAATTATCATGTTATATTGTACAAAACAAAAGATCCAAATTCATCCCTTATGCACATTGATGTACATGTGCACCTATATGATTACATGTAAATACAAATATTTATGCTCCATATAATTGCATGATTTACATGTTCGTGCAATCATTCGAAAACTCCATTTTCTATAGGCGAAAAGAAATTTAGGGTTATAAACATTGATAAAAGGTTTGTATATCTGCATATCTCATTTTATACATATATTTATATAAATGTATACATATATATATATAAACTTTAAATGCAAGAACCCGCACCCAAATAAAATAGATCCTTCGAACCCTTACCCTAATTTTCGGATTTCACAAAGAAGCTGACAAGAGAGGTTCTAGAAGCCTTGTATAGGTGTACAAGGAGTGTATGCATATAGGTATTTATATATGTATAAACCTTTGCATAAGCAAACACACCGAAGCTTAAAAGGAAAACAAGGCATGATCTATTCCCTTACATGATCAGAGGGGAGGAGTAGACGAGGCAAGAGGAACCGAAAGTATAAACACAGGAAATATAGATATACATATAACACGTATATATATATATATATACCGAAGCTTAAACAAAAATTAAATAAAACATTCCCCTTACCTTAGCTTGGGGAGGAGGTGAGAAAGACACGAACGAGGCCGGTCCGGATATCCAAGGGGCTTCGGTGAAAAACATCCGACCTTCAGTACAACCATGGTTTTAAAAAAAAGAACACAAAAGACTCAACCTGTATGAATGGTATCCGGGGGAGTCGGTGCCGATGCCGTGGAAAAGAGGGAGCGACGCAGGTCCACTCGCTGGCCTAGAGGAGAAAATGAGGCACCCTAGTCTACTGGTACAGCGACACAATGAAGAAGAAGAAGTGGACGTGGGGAAGAAGAAGCTGCGGGGAGAGAGATGTGAAAAACAGTGGACGGCCGGGATTAAACCGGAGAGGATCGGACGACTATAAATGATACATCTTTAAAAGAGATGGATGGCCGTGATCGGAGGGGGATAGATAGGATGGTCCAGGGGTGATGTGGAGTTTATTAAAATGAGGTTTCAGCATGTTTTAAAAAAAAGTTATTTTATTAATATTTTCATTAATTTATTAAATCTTTTTTTTACTAAAAAAATCAATCATTAAACTAACTTTTATTATTTTAATAAAAATAATTGGTTAATAAAATTATATATTGATTCACTCAAAACGTATTACTATATAAATATAGGTATATATATATTTTATTCTTAAAACATCAATAATTTTTATTAACCTTATTATATTATCATTATTATTATTAAACCATAATTATTAATTACTTAATATTTCATTATGAAGATCAATGGTTAAAAACATTGGTTAATCATAACACACATATATATGTATACATGTTTTAATTTCCTTTACTAGATAATTACCTTAATTTTTTTAATTAAGGATTAATATTAATTAAACATTAAACGTAACTTCATTCAATCACACATAAGAGTGTGTTGACATAAACATTACCAATAAGAAACACATAAGTAAAAGAAATCATAGTTTGACGTAGTTTCCAAAACTGTTTATCCAAGTTAAAAACATTTTCATTAACATTAGCCCTTATATTTAATTTAGAGAAAAAGAATCATTTAATTTGATGAAATATATATATATATATATATATATATAACTCAAGGTTTAGTACATATTTAGACAAAATAAAAACCCATCATCTTTAACATAAAATTTTAATTGCTCAAATTAATAAAATAAGGGTAGTGAATAAAATATTAATTTTCACCATTTTGAAACATAAAACATAATTCTCATTTTTGAGAAAACAAGAAATAAATTAATTAAGTTATCATTGATGTCATTCTTTAAACATAAAATCAAATTACATAATTAATTTTCTGAACCTTTCAGGGTAAGCCATTCTTATTTCCAACGGTCAAAATAAAACATAGAAGATAGGAGAATCCAACGGTCATAATTATAGCCGTTTGGGTTCAACGGTCAGATTGGTGTGCTTATAAAGGGTCTGGACTCGGGGTGTCCCTCACTCCAGGTGAATGAAGGAGAAAAGAAGAGATGGTTCATGTGATTCCCTTGGTGCTCAGAACGGTTGCAGTGGCTTCGGCCATCCTCATGTTCATTCTGATGGATGCCAGAAACCCCTACCACCTTATTGGGGTCTTGGTGGTTTTAAGCGGTCTCCCCTATATTGTAATCGGGTTCATAGTTGGGATTTTTTGTTAGTTTATCTTCTTGTTAGGTCAGTGGAAGGTGTACCTGAGATGTTACTTATTTGAATAAAAAGAGATTTCATTCATTTAATTCATTTTATTACTATTACCTTATAAGTCGTTTGTTTGTTCACATAACGGGTGACATTGTAAAACAACGTTGCCAAAATTCAAAACATGGTTTCTCAGGTCGTTACAGTTCTGGTTTTCATTATAGGTGGTAGATGTCAGCATTAGTTAGGAGGTTGATAGTTCAAATACATGACATTATTCAAAAGGTATCCTTGATGGTTTTTAGTTTCCATGGTAGGTGAAAATTTAACCAATTATTCTATTGTAATTATGATTTACTTTAACACCCTGAGAATTGACAATATTTTCATTTCTGAGTAAATTTAATTTTTTTTCTTTCTTTCTTTTCATGTAACACCATGTTAAGCTTACACTACACATAACAATGAGTTGTCTTGCGTTACACGCAAGGTCGAGTTTTATCAATAATATATATATTAATAAAATATTATTACTTAATATAAAATATAACCAAGTTATTAAATTAGCAGTTATAATATTAATAACTAAATTTTGAATTTATATATTCCATATAATTTTGAAATTCATCTTAAGTATTTTCTAGACATGATATATAAAAAAAATCAATTTTTCAGATAAAAGAAGTATTTTTTGAAAAATGTTGTTTTACAGACTTTTAATTGTGAATATGTTTTATAGACAATATTTTATATATTTAAATTGACAAAATAAACATATATTTTTGAAGAGGGACATAAAAAATTACTTTGGAAAAATTTTGATGTTTTTTTGATAACTTTCATATTTAAATAAATAGTAAAAAATATAGAATTTTTTTTTTAAAATTCCTTTCTATATAATTTATTTATATTATTATATTAAAGATTAAATGGTTTTAAATTATTATTAGATTATGTTTTTACTATTTAATCCAATTTTTTTCATTGGAAGTAATTTCATATTGAAATTTTATATAAACACGTGTCAATCTTTTAATGGTTTTTACTTTTTAAAAACTCATTTTCTCATTACAATAACAGGATTAATTTTAATTTTGTTACTAAAACTTCTAGGTTTTTAATTTTTAAAAATAGATTCCATATTTGGAATCATTCGGTCCAAGTTATGTAAATTATTATTTTTTAAATTATAAATAGTAACTAGTACTTTTTTTATTACCGTGATTAAGGTTTAATCAAATAATTAAGGGAAACAATAATTATAAAATTACCCTAACACCTATAAAAATCCTTTTGGGTGATTAAATTCGACGCTTATGATCTAGGTTTCGAAATTAAATCCTTTAATGGAAACTTTTACATGAATATGACATGAATATTATTAAAATCAATGAATGTGACAAAAGGTCACAGTCTCATTTATTATAAGTATAGTAATTTTAATATATAGATAACCAAGAGGTAAATTTGATCACAAGTTATCTCTGAAAATATAAAATAATTTTCTACATAATATTAATTTATTTATAATTTTTAGATATTAAATAATTACAATTAATGATGACACAATAGTAATGCATAAAATTATTTTATCAATATAAATATCAAATAATGACATTAAAAATTTTAAAATAAATATAATTCTAAATAATTATTTAAATCCAATAACTTTATTCCTAACTTAGACATGTTAGTGACATATTTTAAGGATTGGTTCGAATTTATCATGTTGGGTTGATATTTTTAAAAATGAAAATATTGACTAGTATCAAAATTGACATCAACGCAACTTTAAAATAAATAGTATTTTATTAAGTGATTTAAATTTAATAAAAATCTCATGTTTGGCCAACATACTAGGATAATGTTAAATATATCATAAATGATTCAATTTTGGTTCGTTTGGAATTTTATAGTAACTATATTAGGAATATATTATAAAAATACAAGTAAACATGGTAAGAGTTAAAATGTTTAACTAAGGGTTAAATCCAAAATATAAGGTCAATTTTGTGACCTAAACTTGTCTAAAAACAATATTTTGAGATTATTTTGACCAATAATAATCTTTTAATCTAAATTAATCACTTTTTAGCTATTTTAAAACAAACATTAATTTATAAT
Source organism: Viscum album (assembly GCA_963277665.1). Lineage (NCBI taxonomy): Eukaryota > Viridiplantae > Streptophyta > Magnoliopsida > Santalales > Viscaceae > Viscum > Viscum album. Next base: position 463,872,553 of record OY728138.1, read on the forward strand.
AATTTAATACTTTTAGACATTACCAAAGTGACCCTCCCCTATTTTATAAAAGAGAACCACTACATATCTTTTATTCACACGTCTAAATCCATTTGGCTCGTCCAAAACCCACGAAATTTTCCTTCCAAATTCCATAAATTCATCTTAGAGGCCATAATTTGGGAATAAATCCAACATAAGGAGTCCTTTTGTGCAAATCAAAAAGAGACACTTAAATAAGAGGTATTTATTTTACAAATTCATTTCAGTTTATTTTCTTCTTCTAGTTACTCTTACAATGTTGTTTCTATAATAAAGAAATAAATATAGTATAATATACATGATTATATCTTATTATAATTATGATAAAATCATATTCCTCCTTTTATCCACCTTATGAATAATAATATCACCATGTATGCGTACGTACAGTTTACTGTCTCCACGTTGTGGTGTAATTTTTTATGCAATGCTACTTTATTTGGATGTGTATAATGATGATTATAATGAATATAAATAATTAATATAACATGATAAATATTCTTTATAATTAATTTACCATAAAATTCTATACCAATTAACTATGAATGGAATGATACTGTTGCTCGTACATACGTACAACCTACCTTCTCCATGACACGGGGAGATTCATTCTCCATGTTAACCATGAAAAATTGATTATAAAATTTATACAATGAGTAAAAAAATAATTAGAAACTTAATATCATCTTTATATGAATAAAATACATCATATTCATAAAAAAATTACTTACACGACAAAATAGTAATGGGAAAACAAAACAGTTAACACCTAAAATAATGGTAATACTGAAATATTATTAACAAAATGATATAATAGTATCATATATAATATCATAAATATGGATATGGTAGTGTTATATTTTAATAAAATGATTTAAACATAATATATAAGGTTAAGTCACCCACTACTGAAGGAAAGTACAAGGTAAGGGTTAATTTCACAATCTCATTGTTATGAGAGGTTGTTTATACATAAGTATCTACTAGGACACATTTATCATACATATCCATGTTTCATAAAAATGTATTTCAAAATATTATCAACAATTTTTTAAAGCCATTTTCACCCATTTTTTACTTTTTATAAAATTTTTTGATAGGAATATTTTTGTCGTTATCCAAACGAGTTACTTTTTTACCTTTTCAAAAAATTATGGAAAGAATGTTTTCTTATCTTATAAAGAAGAAGTAGATATTTTATACCATTATGATGACTTAACATTTTGAATCTTTCCTTATAATATTACAAGGTTATTTTCAAAATAAATGTTTTATTTTAAAATTTGTCATCTTTTAAATTATTTCAATAATAAAGGACATTTCTCTCATAGAATTTTGTTGATTTTGATAGATTAATTTCATATATGTCAACATCCTTTGTTGTATTTTATTCTTAGTTGTGGTTTATTTGGTATAATACAATATTCCATATAGTATTTAAGATTTTATGAGAATATTTTACTTTGGATGTGTTATTTTTATACCATTCATGGTTTACAATTAAAGTATTAACATTTCATATGACAGTTTTAATACAGATGTTTATGTTTTGCTTCACCCTTTTAAAAAGTGGAATGCATTGAAATCAGTAAGTGATGGGTGGGGCCTGATATATCCCCTCAATGAATTGGTGGGACTCGGGAGTCAAACTAGTGTCTTTGCATAAGGCCTTGACGGTATGGTTATGTATGGATTTGGCATAAGGCCTTGACAGTGTGGTAATGGTGTCTGATATTATGAATTTCCTTCTTATGATATTAGTTATTGATATTACATGTGATTTTTAGACTAGTATAATATCCATGTTAATGTTTAAATGGAATTATTTTATTTATTATTTCTATATTATGTAGAATATTACGTTAAAAGTCTTGTCTTTCAGTTTTATATCATTCCTTAAAAGTTTATTCTTATCTATGATAGCTTCCAATGTATTTTTTAACCTTACTGAGCATATGAGCTCACCCCTTTCTTATGTTTTATTTTCCTAGGATGTCAATAATTGTTTTATGATTTATATTTAGGGTTAATCTAGGATAATAATAGAGTTCTCAAAGGATTGTCTTTTTTTTATAATATGTTTTTGAATTGTAATGTAATGTTTATGTATGTAATCCATTTTCTGAGACTGATTAGAGTATCGGTCATTCATGATTTGATTCTTTGTAATAATGCCAATGTTTTTAAATAATACAGTAAATCCATGATTTTGGGGTGTGGGTGTTACATTTATTATGTGTATTTTTAATTTTTTGTTTACTCTTTTGTTACATTTGATGAGATGATGTGAACGGTTTCAGTTGACAACTTGATGTGGATGCAGATTGACGCGGTGGAGGTCTTGACATAGATGTATATTAGACATTTATTTTTGTTATACATATTGTATATATATATTGATAGATGTGTGGATTGGGTTGTATTGTGATTAGGATGACTGGATATTTGTATACAACTATAGATGTATGATATATGTATAATGGGTTTATCATATATTTTTTTAGTTTATCAAATTTCAATTTTTTTAGTTTTTTTAGTTTTTTTATTTTTTTATCAATTATTTTTAAAAAAATATGATTTAGTAATGGTTTTAACTAACCACCACAAATTAAATTACATAAAAAATGTTTTGTGGCAGTTACACATAACTGGTACTAATATGTTCTGCAAAGGTTTCTTTTATTTCGTTTATGTTTCCCCCAGATAATTCTAAAATAAAAACACCTCCACTAAATTCTACAAAAAAATACACTCAAAAAACATCATGAAATAATAAAAACCACCACTAAATGGTAAGATACCTTTCAATATGTGGCATTTTAATATTGGATACTAAGCCTAATAGTGGTGGTTTGAATTGCCACTAGATCCCAAAAAAAGTTCCACTACATACCATTTTTTCAGTTTAAATCGATCAATCGATATATGAGGAATGAGTTGCACATGAAGATACGGGTGGGCCCAGTAATAGATATCCCCATGATACATTGATAGTCTCATGAGATGAATCAGTTTTCTATCCATAGTTAAATGGTTTTCGATTGTATACATACCCAACATTTTTAAACTGTCTTGGGAAATGTCTTAACAATATAGGTATCATGATGCCTAATATCATGAAATCCAATAATTAGGCACTTCATTTTTTAATAATTTATTTTTTATTATCCATGAAATTATCTTCAAATTCATTTCATTCTCTAGATATTCATTAAATAGAATGTGTTTTTAGATATTTACCTTTCTATATTTATTATGTCTTATATAATAATCACAGTCAAATTATTTAAATGGAATGTGTGTTTAGTTACATTCACTACCATGATTTTTATACTTTATGATTCACTATAGCTTCAAATGTACTTAATAATTACTAAGAATTTGAGTTCAACCTTATTTTGTTTCCTTTACTAAGAATCTTTGAAGTGTACTGTGAATTATATATAAGGATATGCTAGAGAGAATAATTATAATATAAAAAATATATGTTTTAATTTTCATATTCAAATGAAATATGTTAATAATGTATGTATATATTTTTCTAATACTACTAAAATATCTGGTCCATCAGGATGAAAATCGTTGTATGTTATGCCAATTTAATAAATCAGACAATGACTCCAGGTTACTAGGGTTTGTGTCTTTAAAGTTGGTATCATTGGATGTTCAATATAAAACATGGGACCAATATTTAGGAAAGAATATTTTAAGGAACATAACCCTATGATATACTTTGAGTATATTTATTGGAGATCATCCTTATGTTTTTGTAAGGTAGAGATTATATGGGTTTTCTTGAAAATGATTCCCTGATTGGATACTAAAAGTGGTTGTGTTTTTTGGCATGGATGTACCTAGAGGTAATAGGTTCAAAAAATTTGTGTTAGTCTTGAATCAAGATATTATGAGTACATGACAATGGTACACACCACACACATGTTTTGAAACTATTAGGGGATATTATTTGGATAATTCACATTTTCTTTACAATCCATTGTGAATGATTTGAATAGATGATGATAATAAATAACCTAAGTTAAAATTAAATTGTTTTAGATTGTGAATAAGGGGTCATTATATAAACATCATATATATTATTTTTCATGATTATGTGGTTTTAAATTATGATTATTGTTTCTCACACTCTGTTTTTTGTTTTTAGTTAATGACTATAACCTGAAGAAATCATGTTAACATTGAACATGAAAGAAAATGTAGTAGAATTTTGTTACCTTTGTTCAGGTACTTCATGAACCTTTTTTTGCCTTACTTTGGTTGGGTATTACTTTGGGAACTTTTTATGAATTTTTGGAAAATTTTGGAGGCTTTTAGTGCTAAGAAAATTTGGTTCATGGTTAGGGAAAACTATATGGTTTATTCTAGGAAAACTGGAGAACAAGCATGGTATACATGAACAGGGAATAGTATTTATAAACCATATATCCACTACCTTCAAAACAATCACACATGGATAGTTTGGGTTTGAGTAATTGGTTCATGGTAAAATTAATCATGTAGATAAACAATGAATCCCAAACATTGGATCTTTATAGGTCACACAATTAAAGCGCATGGTTACTCCTAACTGTGTGGCCTCCCAATAAAACCACGCACACCATTTTATTACCCATTATTTTTAAAAAATCATGGGACTACGTTTTAACCTCTAATTATTCCCTAATATCATATTGGATCTACTGAATCCTTCTCTAGTGGTCTAGAGGCTGCTCTCTTGGGATTCTAGGTTGATTTCCTTCGTTCATGATAGATTGTCTAAAGGTATGTTTCATTCTTGATTTTCATTACCCTTTTCTTTGTAGATCCTTATTTGATCTCTTCTCCTCTTATCTAATTGGAATGAAAATAGGACTTGTATGCCAGATTAGGTGGTTTGAGAGATTAGTGATGTGTTTCTTTTCGATCTAGGATCACGAGTATCTGATCTACTCATCCTCATTCTTCATTGTCAAAGGCGAATAATTCTACCTCTATTCTTGAGGTAGGTGTTTCTTTTAAAAGTGTTAATTATATGAATTTCTTATCATTATTGTAAAAATACTTTGTGTTATTCATTAAATTAAATTTATTTGTGGTTTCAAATGCTTTCTTGGAAAGGGACATGTTTTTGATGTTTTTTTTACTTTAAAATGCATTTTATCACACCACATGTTTGATTGAAATCTTGAATGGTTATTTTGATTCGGAAATGGGTTTTCAAACAATGAAATGTATTGGATTGGATTTTAAAAACAATATATAGATTTTTATCATGATTTTGAAATGTATTTTGTCAATCTTGGAACATTAGGAAACTTGAGTGCATCGGGAACAGACATGACAACTGTAGTGTCCGTAGCCACTATAGATTTTGTTATATCGATATTCTGTGGCATGAATCAATATCAGTTGGTACCAACATATACCAAATTTAGGATTATTTTATTTCTAGAAAATATTCCTAAAGGCTAGAGCCAAGTATTGTGTTCTTTTTCATTTATCTTTTTTTTTCTTTCATGATGGATTTATTCATGGATAGTTTCTCACACATTTTCACATGAGGTTGTATCACATGGTTTCATCTGATGGATTATTTCATATATATGTGTTGACTTGCTTATCTTTTGGTGTGTGAATATGTTATCATGTTTTATTAATTATACATTTCACTTTATGAGCCTTTTGAATACGAAATGATTTTATGAAGACCAAAGTAAATGGTTTTGGATTTATGGAAATTCTTTGTAATTTTTTTTTGTTTTAATATCTATAACTACTACATTCTTAATATTAGTCCTTGTGTAGACTCTATGGTGGTATCCTACTGGGATTTGTACACAAACAGTAATTTCACCTTTGGGTGGTGGTAGATGTTGTATTACAAGATCCAGGTAAAGGGAAGATAATCATATATCATGATGGATTTTCATGTTGTTGCATTATTTGTAGTGGGATGGTTTGGCGGTGAAGATTGGTCACATAAAAATTTATAGGTTTTATCAGGTTCTACTTTTGTGGTTTAGCTGGTTTTTCTTTTGGTTGTATAGATATTAGATTTATCACTTTCTTCTTCATTTTACTCTAGTTGTATGTATTGTATATTTTTATTCAAGACTTGTTTTTGCAATCATTGGTATACATCACCTTGTGACAGGTGGTTCAAGTGGTTTGTTTAGTTGACCAGGGTAGATTCGTTGCAATTTGTTATTATAAGGACACTCAACCTAAAATATGTTAACACTTCATGATTTTGGATCTGTGTCTTGGGTATACATGAGTTAGGACCTTTGGAATTCTTGTAGTAAGTGTTGGAGGGTTTTTGGCCAGCTCACATCCATGTCTAAACTCAAGTTACCATGGGTAGTCAGAATATTTTTTCCAGGTTTGAAACTTCATGTTTGAGTTATTTAGAATGAATTTTTTGGTGATTTTATTTAATGGAACTCATCCTTCATAAATTGTTTTTTATAGTGGAATTCATTATTTATTTAAATTATTAATGTTTTAATTCATTGACACAAATTCTTGATGTTGGTACAAATATTTTGGAATATGATATAAAGTTGATTGGTCATTGTCTTATTCTTAATAGAAAGTGTATCTAAGAATGATCTTCCAAATTCTAGTGAATAAATTATGATACAAGATCCATGGGAAAATTGTAATGTCCCACCCCTCACTGTTGTCTTAGAAATTTGGTGAAACATTACTACTCCTTAGTTTACATCCCCAAGACACAAACTGCTGAAAATAAATGCCAAGGGATTCATAAATAGTTGGGGGATTATTTTCAATTTAAAAATAAAAACAACCAAACCATGATAACCATAATAATAAAACCTCTATATCATGAATTAATTTAAAATAAAATTGAAACAAAACAAACTACAATATCATAGAATAAGAATAAACCAAATTTAACAAAACTCAATGCTACCAAAGACCTCAAAATCCAAAAAAACAATGAAATCCAAATAGAAACTCCCAGCAAGCTACAAGATCTAACTCAATTAACCATTCCCAAATTATTATGATTCATCACTTGATAATTTGGATAATTTTATTTTGCCTATGTCTTGATATATAAATTCTATATATTCACCAAAGTGCCCAAGTAGGGGGTGAGTATAGAACTCAATATGATTTCACCAATGACTTCCCTACTCATTCCACTAGGATAAAACATGTTAACACATTTATATAAATTATTTTAATATAATTTAAATTATTTTATACAAAAAACACCATTTCAAAAAAACATTTTTCTATTGACTGTATCCAAACAAGTCTTTAAAACCATATTACAAATCCCTTTAGCATAACCCATTCCTTTCCACACAACCACACATGAATTCCCAGGTGATAGTTTCATACTCATGAGTGGTCTCTCATCGATCTACAAAGTTATCACAAGTTAACCATAGACTAAGTGCCCCAATGTAACACGCCCCTTCCATTGGGTCACATCAATGAAAATGAACACACACCAACTATTTATGCCAAATACCATTCCAATTCATTTCAATAAGAAATTTATTTTATTGAAATAAATTCTACCAAACCACTTCCATAAATCAAAACAAAAGTTAATTTTAAATTCATCATTTTAAAACCCTAAAACAAAGCACTTTTCAAAACAACCAATTTCCACAATTTCACAAACCATCACTAAAAAGGGTTTATATCAATATTTTTATATCAATTTCAGAGTTAAATTCAATAAATTAAATAAATTTTAAATCAATCCTTCATGTTCTAAAAAGAGGAGTCAATATTGAGTCCACTTAAATTGCAAACTTAGAAAAAAATTAAGAATGTAAAAAAATATTCAACAAACAAGATTGAAACTCTTTTAAACGTCCTTAGATCTCATCCCCCATAAACAAAAAAACCAAATATCACCATGATAAGCATCACAAAAGATTAATCTATCCCCACCAGACTATTTTTTATCTAATAGAGTTAAGAAGAAAAAAACTAAGGAAAACCACTAAGAACAGGCACTTACAAAAGAATTCAGCCTTCAATGTGTAAGATCTTGGATTTATATATAAGGTATATTCTACTAAAGTTTTAGTTTAATCCCTTATTTTTAGTTAATTAAGTGATTACCCAAGTCCTTAAGGAATCTCGGGGGTGTTCTGAGGGTTTGGGACATGAAAAATGAGAAATATGGGTTTTATAGGTAGGTTCCACGGTCTGTGCATGGTTAGTTCTAACTGTGTGGACATCCTAAGGAAACCATGCCGGAGGTGGGATTCTGAACAGTGGCATCCGCACGGTTTGTGCAGTTTTTGGAAAATCGGGTGGGTAAACCATGAAGTCCAAAAACATTTAAAAAATTAAATAATTTCCACTCCAAGGTTTTTATGTTCACTTAGTATTTTCTTCCTCCTCCTCCCTTGCAACCCTATGAGTGATCCAAAGGGACCAAAATCTTACAAGGATTAATCTCCTTTGATAATTGAGCATTTGGAGTGTTGTTGGATGTGAATCTATAATTTGGGTGAGTCTAATCTCCTCCACCTCTCTCTTTTCCAATTTAGGTCATGTATTTTGGGCGATTTTTATCCTAATCTCTCAAACCCCTCTTTTTTGGTGAGATCTAGGTTAAGGCTTTAAAGGGGTTTTGGATCGGGATCTAAGGCCTTGGTTGAGAGTGAGTTAATCAATGGATTCGTGGTAGGTGGTCTATAAGTTATATCCAATGGGTTTTATCGATATATGTGCATGTTGGGTTTTGATTTATACCCTCTTATGATGAGTTCATTGTGACATTATTGTGATGTGATTTTTTGGGTATCTAAAAAACCTAATGGAACCCTCATGATCCCCAAGGAATTCATAGAGGAATATGTGACCTATGTTACCGCCTCCCATAGGGTGTTCCCATGTTCTCAGACGTAGAGTTTAACAAAGTAAATATAGGGGAATTGTGCGAGAACAAAGATCCCATGTTGAATATGATATTAAAATTTAAGGTTGTTAATGGGAGTCTTAGTAACAAACCTTGTTTGGGTGGTGACCTATGTGGGTTTTTGGTTGGCTTAAAAAGGGTTTAAGTGAACTAAGGGGAAATGTAAAATGATTAGATTTGTATATGTTTATTCTTAGTGAGATAGGCATGCGAAATGAGAAATGGGGATGAATGTTGTGGGTTAGAAATGAAGAATGTGTTAATGAATTGTGGAATAATTTTAAATTCATATTTATTGATATTGTTGTGATGTAACTAAAGACATTGGAGATGCTTGGTTGTGAATTTTTGTGGAATGTGATGAATGTTAAATAAGGCATGTGCACATGGCTTTTTAGTGTGGGGTATTGACATGAGGTTCTATTCCCAAGGGTCATGTTTTGACTAAGGTTACAAACTCCACACACTAAATTCATGGGTTAGGGAAGGGGAGAGAGTTCTATTCCCCTAATGGTTTTATCCACCTAGACTGAGGCTTCAATGTGAGGATAATGAAAATTGTTGTGTTATGATGCCTAGTGAGATAGGACTTGATTAATTCTATCATGTTGTGAATATTGATCTTTCATAATCCATTGAACACATATAAAGGGGTAATTGATAATTAAATTATCTTTGAATGAGTATGGGTTATTTGATAGGTTAATTGAAAAAAACATAATTAAGCATGGACTTATAATCTATTTTCTTTACTTGATTTTTTACCACTGCCTACCCCATCTATGGGATGAATATTTTATAGACACCTTTGGTGGGGTCCTACTGAGTTTTACTCACACCCTGCTCGGGATGATGTTGGGTACCAAGATAGATTTCATGGTTGTAGGTCAGGAGAAGGGAAAAAGCCTAGTTCTAGGGAATTGAGTTGGGATTTGGGATGAGCTTGGTTGAGGTTTTGGAGTTAGTTCCAGGACTATTTTGTGGATTATTTTTTTTCTCTTAATTGTGTTATTTGTTCACTTTGCATTGTATAATGTCATGACATACTTATTTTTGGTTTTGTTGTACCCACATTGTGAATGGTTTATTTATGAATTGTGTTGGTTTTTTATAGTGTTTCCGCTAATTATATATTTACTATTGTTGATTACTCTGGTAAAAAGGGGTATAGTATACCCATGTGACTACATAGACCCTCCCTTCTAGTTGGTAACCTTTGGCATATGGGGAGGCGTGTTTGAGGTCATGTAACCACCTGACTCGGGGCACCGGTTAGTGGCTGCCGGGTCGGTGGCATTACAAAGTGGAATCAGAGGATGTACTTTCTATTTCATACTATTTAGGGATGGTATATAGAGTTTAAGATACTGCCGGGCCTTGTTAATTAGATCATTCTTTGGAGTAGCTAACCCTTGTACGGGGGAAACCCCAACTCACCCTTGGTGGGGATTGTTGTTCTTGTTTTGTGTTGTTACATTTGATGATATTTCACCATCGAGTGATGAACGTGTTGTGTGATTTGATGATTTTGTGATATTTAACACATGACTGAAATGACATGAGGTGGTTCATTCATGCATCATCCTAGGAACCAGCAAAGATAATTGACAAGCATCATGGTAGACACACACACAGAATGGGTGTGCAAGATGTAGTGGATAGGATGCATTATTTCTTTTAAAAGTGATGAAGTTATGCCTAATAAGATGATGTGAATGGGTAACAAGGGTGTAATAAATATGGGTGATAATTGTGGATCATGTTTAATAAGAATGAAAAGTGTGTTAATATATTGTTAAAGTAATTTGGAATGTGGAACAGTTTGAAATGGTGTAAAAAATAAAGGCTTGCAACTATGTGAGATTGTTAACTGTGTTGGCCATTGTCCTAAGAGGAATGGCTAAGAGTAGTGTCCCATATGTGATGAGAATGGTTTAATGGTGTATGAAAAATGGTTTATTATGGCTAGTGATGAGCCTTCATATGTTATCCCCTCTTTTCATGATTGCTTTAGTGCATCATTTTAAGGTTTTGCTTGCCATTGTAGAAAAATGTCGCCACGAAGGTGCATGCTAGTTGGGTGACCGGAAGATGTTTCTGAGAATTATCCTACGTTAGTAGAGTAGGGGAATCCAGTTTTTCATGGTGAATGGTAATATTAGTTTTGTGAGAAATTTTCTCATTTTATACAGATGATGGAATGGGACACAGGGCGGGTTGCACCGAGTATGTTCGAGCTGGCCAGAGAGTTTCAACTGCATCACCCTCCGACCATTACCAGAGAGGGTGGACAGAGGTAGCAGAGTTCTGGATCATGTTTATCTATACTATTTTTTTATCATCTGGAGAATCATGTTGAGAAACTATTCAAGTTAGCGGCTTATATGTTGAGATTCCAAGTGAACTGTTGGTGGGACATCATGGTCCAAACGAAATAGGTTGAGGAGATGCTATTGAAGGACATCCAGGAGATGTTTCTTGAGAACTTCTATCCAAAGACCCTTAGACAGGAAAAGGAGGAATATTTTAGGATTTTTACTAAAGGGGTGATTTTGGTGATGTACTATGTTATTTGTTTCACTGATTTGCGTTGCTTCATTCCATATTTTACTGGATATGAGGCAGCTATGGCCAGACATTTCCATGAAGGGTTGAGATACGATATCAGGTCTTAGGTAAAAAAATTCATTTGAAGATGTTTGCTGATGTGGTAGATGAGGCTCTTATCTCAGAGGGAAACCTCAAGGGGAAATCGGGTAGTGAGCTTGTGGGGGAAGTTGGGAGGAACAGTATTCTGACTTCCAAGGGCATGAATCGACATTTTGGAAATATTCAGTAGAGTGGAAGTTTGGAGAGTAGACATAAAATTGTAACAACCTCTCATAGTGGAAACCAGATCTTTTTTTATCATTGTGGTAGATCGGGGAACATTCGTGGTCAGTGTCCCCTACCACCAGTCAAGTGTCGGGTGTGCGGAAGGTTAGTCCATGTGTAGAAGTATTACAGGAACCTTTGGAAACTTGTAAATGAATGAAGTTAAAAGCAGATTCTGAGTGCAGGTAGGGGATCAGTTACCCCATCTTAGGATAGTTGTTGGAGCTCTATAGGTTGTACCAGTAGGGGTGGAAGTCATGGAACTTCAGAGCGAGACCATTCTTACCATAATGGTAGTGCATTGCAGGGTACTCAGGTTGGGGTGTAGGGTATAGGGGTGGGTCAACTCCATGTGGTTTATACTACACCTGAGGGTGGTGAGGTAGGATCATCCACGGCTCGAGGTACAATTCTTGTGGCTTCCATGATTTCTAGTGCATTATTTTATACGGGTGCTATGAATTCTTTAATTTATACTCAATTCATAATTGTGTTGGTTTTGATCATAGAGAATGCATGTGGGGAAATTTCACTTGATACTCCATTAGGAGTACGAGTCAAGAACATCAGGCAATGTAAGGGTTGTCCTCTAGAGATTGGGGGTTATCATTTTCTATGGGATCTTTTTGTTATGGACATTTCATGTTTTGACCTGATGATGGGCATCGATTGGTTAGTGTTTTATCAAGCCCGCATTGACTGTTATTGACGTCGGTAAACATTTACATCTCTCAGTGGAGACACTAATGTCCTTTATGGCGAGTGGGATGCTTGATCAGGCCATGCTGGGCCTCTTTTCCAGCAGTTGGGAGATCCCACAGCCCAGGTAGCATGCCTTATGATAAATGATAGGGAGAATGAGCACCCAATCATCCCATCAGTAGTGGATCACTTTTAGGATATGTTTATAAAGGACTTCTCAGGGTTACCACTCGAGAGAGATTTTGAGTTCACCATTGAGTTGTTACCAGGGGAAAATCCTATCTCCATTCCTCCATATCATATGGAACAGGTAGAAATCTAAGAACCGGAGGTTTAGTTAGAGGAATTAAAAGACAAGGGGTTTATTTATCCTAGAATATCACCTTGGGGATCACCTGTTCTTTTATCTAAAATGTTTTATGGGTCACTTTGACTTTGTTTCAATTATAGGAGGCTAAAATAGATTATGGTAAAGCACTGATACCCTATTACTTGAATCAATGATCTTTTTTACTAGGTTATAGGTGCTTCGGTGTTTTCTATGATCGATATGAGATCAGGATACCATTATTTAATGGTGAGAACTTATGACATACCATGGACATCTTTCCAAAGAATTTTTGGGTTGTATGAATTTTTGTTAATGCTGTTTGGGTTGACCAACGCACCAGCTGTATTCATGGCTTTGATGAACCAGATACTTCACCCATATCTAGATCGGTTCACTGTTGTTTTTCTTGATGATATATTATTGTACTCCAAGACTCATGATGATCATGACCAACATCTTGACCTCATATTTAGTACACTAAGAGGGCATATGATTTACTCCAAGCTATTAAAGTGTCAGTTTTGGATTGGTGAGGTTCACTTTTTAGGACACATCATCTCAAAATAGGGTGTGTCTATGGATCCAGATAAAGTAAGGTTGTGGTGTCTTGGGAATATCCCATGATTGTTTCTGATGTTCAGATCTTTCTTGGTCAGGCTGGTTATTATCTGAGGTTCATTAAGGACTTCTCTCATTTGGTCGCACCACTCTCTGGTCTAACCATGAAGGGATTGAATATTGAGTGGTTAAGATCATGTAAAGGTTCTTTTCAAGGGCTAAAGAAGTGGTTGACTACCACACTGATTCAAGTTTTACCTAAACATGGCAAGATGTATACCTTGTTTTGTGATAAGACTGGTGTTGGACTTATTGCATTGATGATATAGGAAAACCGGGTTGTTTTTTATGGTTCGAGACAATTTAGACCACATGGGAGAAATTACCCAAATCATGACCTTAAACTAGATATAGTGGTTCATTCCTTGAAGTGTTGGAGCCATTAATTGTTGGGAGAACCTTTTTTAGTTTTTATGGACCATAAAAGTCTCAAGTACATATTCTCTCAGTGGTCTTTGAATGTTTGATAGATTGGGTGGGTTGAATACATACAATCCTTTGATTATGTGTTATTTTACATACGAGGAAAATGGAATAGTGTTGCTGATGCTCTGAGCTGGAAGACTCAGAATTAGGTGGTCCAAGAATCATCATCAGAGTAGAGATTGATGACCTTGTTTTCTGAGATGCACTATAAGGTATAGGATGAGCCGGGGTAGACGAATCTTGTATTCATAGCAGTTGAATCTATGCTTTTGAGCTGGATTAAGGAGAGACGGTTGGAAGACCTATATTGTTTATCTATGAAGTAAGGAATTAAAGGTGGGGAGTCACCTTCTAGCTAAGTTTTTGGCACTGATGGTGTTTCTCAGGTTTCTGATCGTGTTGTGGTACCGGTAGGAGTACGGAAGGAGTTGATGTATGAGTTCCACACTTTGAAGTGGGAAGTACATCTGGGTTTGACTAAGATGTACCATGACCTCCACAAGCTGTTTTGGTGGCCAGGAATGAACAAATAAGTTGCAATCTTTGTGGTAAGGTGCCTTACCTAACAACATGTGAAGGCTGAACACCAGCATCCAAGTTGATTTTTGAAGTCATTTTTCATTCTGGAGTGTTAATGGAATGACGTGATGATGGACTTCGTGGTTGGTCTTCCAAGGTTTCCTGAAAAGATTAATGCAATTTGGGTGGTCATAGATATGTTAACAAAAGTGTCTTGTTTATTTTCGATCTATGAGACCTTTACATTTGATCAGGTGGTTGAGTTATATGTTCGAGAGTTAGTATGGTTGCATGGTGTGCAGAGAACCATAGTTTCGGATCATGATTCGCATTTCACTTCATGCTTCTAGTAGGGGTTACAAAAGGTGATTAGATCCTAGGTGTTTTTGAGTACATCTTATCACCTGTAGATGGATGGTGAATAGGAACGAACGATTCATGTGTTAGAGGAAATGTTGAGATCTTGTGTTTTGGATTTTGGTGGCTCTTGGGAGAAACACTTGCTTCTAGTTGAATTTTCCTACAATAATAGTTTTCATGCTATAATTCAAATGGATCCTTTTGAGGTACTCTATGGGAGACTGTGTAGATCTATACTATGTTGGTTAGAGGTGGGGGAGCCAGAGTTGTTGGGATCGAGTCTCATGAGGGAGATGTCCGAGAAGGATTGTTTGATTCAGAAACGAATGGAAATGGTGTAGAGTAGGAAGAAGCCTTAGGAAGATCAGTATTGTAGACCTCTAGGGTTCATAGTGGGTGATAGTATGTTTATCTAGGTGTCTCCAAGGTCGGGTCACCGTCAAATTAGAAATCATAGAAAGATGGAACTTAGTAATGTGGGGCTATTTGAGATTGTGGAGAGGATTGGGCTGGTGGCTTACCGATTTTCTCTTCAATAGTGGTATAGTGGGATGCATGGTGTGTTTCATGTTTCACTGCATCGGAAATATCACCCTAACCCATCTCATGTTCTAGATGTTTATGTTGTTGAGCTTGGTGTTGATTTTTCCTTTGAGGTGCATCTGGTTTGTGTCATGGACCGCAGTGAGAAATTTTTGGGAGGCAAGGTTGTGCCTTTGGTCCGTGTGTTGTGGCATCACAAAAAAGTTTAGGAGGAAACTTGCGAGTGAGAATCGGATATACAGGCTCAGTGGCCCAAACTCTTTTCTTAGAAAATCGGTGATGCTTGGAAGAGTGGATCGAGGATGAGCCATTATAAGGTGGGTAGGTTGTAACATCCCTGATTTATCTGTAAGGTATACTATAATTATAATTCATTTTAATCTCTTTATTTATGGATAATTTTGTGCTTACCCAAGCCCTTAATAAGTCTTGAGGGTGATATGAGGGTTCAGGACACGAAAACGGAGAAAAACAGGTTTTCTAGGTAGGTCACAAGGTCTGCGCACGGATAGTTTGAATCGTGCGAACAGACCAAGGAAATCATGTTGCAGGTGGGATTTTTGACAGTGGCATCCACACGATTTACACACAGTTTGACAAACTATGCAACCTAGAAACTTTAAAAAAAATTAAAAAATTGACACTCTGGGGTTTTTATGTTCACTTTGGATTTTCCTCCTCCTCCTCCCTTGCAAACCTAAGAGTGAACCAAAGGGACCAAAAGCTTGCAAGGATCGATCTCCTTCAATTCTTGACCATTTGGAGTGTCTTTGGATGTGAATTGGAGATCCAGGTGACTCTAATCTTCCCCCCCCCCCTCTATCTTTTCTAGTTTAGGTCATGTATTTTGGGAGATTTTCATCTAAAGATCTCAAACCTCTCTTTTTCGGTGAGTTCTAGGTTGAGGATTCAAAGGGGTGTTTGATCGGTATCTAAGGCCTTGGTTGAGAGGTCGTTCATCAATGAATTTGAGGTAGGTGGTCTACAAATCATATCCCTTGATTTTTACGAAGATTTTTGAATGTAGGGTTTTTATTTTTACCCTCTTGTGATGAGTTATTCATTCCATTACTATGATGTGATGTTTAGGGTGTATAAAAATATAATGGAACCCTCATGATCCCCGTGGGATACATGGAGGAATATGTGACATATGTTATGGCCTCCCATGGGGTGTTCCCATGTTCCCTGACTTAAAGTTTAGCTAAGTAAATAAAGTTCCATTGTGAAAGAACATAGAACCCAAGGTGAATATGATATTAATATTAAATGATGTGAATGGGAGTCCTAGTAACAAACTTTAGTTGGGTGGTGACCTATGTGGTGTTTGGTTGGCTCAAAATGGGCTAAGTTAAATAAGGGGAAACGCTAAGGGATTATATTTGTACATGTTTATTCTTAGTGAGATAGGCATGGGAAATGGGAAATGGGGATGAATGTTGTGGGTTAGAAATAAATAATGTGTTGATGGATTGCGGAATAGTTTTAAATTCCCATTTATTGATATTGTTATGATGTTTCTAATGACATTGGTGATTCTTGGTTGTGAATTGTGGTTGAATGTGATGAATGTTAAAAAAATCATGTGCACATGACTTGATAGTGTGGGGTATTTAGTTGAGGTTCTATGCCCACGGGTCAAGTTTTGACTAAGGTTCTAAAGTCCACCTACTAAATGAATGGGTTAGAGAAGGGGAGAGAGTTCCATTCCCCTAACAGTTATATCCACCTAGACTAAGGCTTCGAGGTGAAGATAATGAAAATTGTTGTCTTATGATTCCTAGTGAGACAGGAATTTTTAATTCTCTCTTGTTGTGAATGTTGATCATGCCTAATCCATTGAACCCATATAAAGAGGGAATTTATAATTAATGTATCTAGAATTGTGTATGGATTATTTGATAGGTTAACTGAAAAAACATAATTAATATTGACCTTCTAATCTGTTTCCTTTACTTGTTTTGGTTTACCACTACATGCACTATCTATGGGCTAGATATTTTGTCAAGATTTTTAGTGGTGGCCTGCTGAGTTGTAATCACACCCTGCTCGGGCCATTATTGGGTACCCAAAAAAATTTCATGGTTTATTTCAGGAGAATGGAACATTCCCAATGCTTTGGAATTGATTCGGGATTCGGGATGAGCTTGGTTGTGGTTCGGGACGTAGTGCTAGGATCATTTTGGGGATTTTTCTCTTTGTTTTCATTTCGGTTTTTTTTTCACTTTGTACTGTATCATGGCATGACATACTTACTATTGGTTGTGTTGTAACCAGTTTGGGAATGGTTTATTTATGCATTGTGTTGGTTATTTTATAGTGTTTCTACTATTTATATTTTACTACTATGGATTACACTAGTAAAAAGGGTGTATAGTCTACCCACTTGACTACTTAGACCCTATTTACTAGTCGAAAACCTCTAACGTATGGGGAGGAATGCTTGAGTTCATGTAACCACACTTCTCAGGGCACCGGTTAGTGGCTCTTGGGTCGGGGACATTACACAATGCACCAAGATTCACAAAAGATCACTTCTAGATCATGATAAAGGGTCTATCCAACATTGGAAGGGATAATAATTCAATTTAGGGTAGAATTAAGGGGAAATGATCTATTTAGTCGGTAATATGAATTAGACCCACAAAATCTGGTTCTTGTTTTTAATGTTTTATGTTTATGAAAATTGTGCGCTAACAGTGCATTATCTATTTTCCCTAAACACCCCTTACACGGTTGGTATGCATTATTAGAAAAACCATAAAACAACCATTACAAAACCTTGTATCTGACATCACATTGTTTCTTTTGAGTGGTTTTATGTTTTGGGAAAACTATGCAGCTAACTTTATGCCTACCCAATTCATACCATATGAGTTTTAAAGTTTCTTGGGAGGTGTTTCACATATTCTACTAAGTGTGATCAAATCATGAACCTTCTAAAATGTCCTAAAAACATTCCAAAACTCCTCCAAAGAACTTGAATCATGATCACATTACTTTATATATTTAATACATAAATAAAGTGTTAATTTCATGAAAATTTTGGTGCTACATTCTCCCCACCATTGGTATTTCCATCATTAGAATGTTTAAAAAAATCATTGTCTTGAAAGAATTTAGGAAATTTCTCAACCATTTCCTTCTCACAGTCCCACGTTTCTTTCTGAAATTGACCATTTTTTTATTTAACCTACACTAGATTGATTTTTTCCACATATAAGGATTTTTCTTGGCTATCCACAATCTGTATTGGCACATGAACCATCATAGCATCCAAATTTAGGTCAACATGATCCCATAAAATCACATGGTCAGGATTAAGTTGATAATTTTTCAATTGAGATACATAAAAAACATTATTCATGGAATTGATCCTTGGTGAAAAATACAATTGATTATCAACCTCACCAACCTATTCAAGTATCTAAAAAGGGTCTATTTATCGAGGAGATATCTTACCCTACCTTGAAAAAAAATAATACCCAAGACTTGTAGAGATTCTAGAGAACACCTGATCACTTACCTCAAATGAAAATGACCATAGAAGATGATCAGCACATTATTTTTGATGACTCTGAGCCATATCCATCATCTTCCTAATAAACTAAATTCTCTTCATTGCCTCTTTCGCATGGATTGGTCCGACCAACGAAGTCTGGCCTGTTTCCACCCAACAAATTGGAGTATGAAAAGGATGCCCAAATAATTATTTAAAATGATTCATATATATTTTAAGTCCTAATAACTATTATGATACAAGAACCCCACTAATGGTATGTTATCCTCCCATTATCCACCAAAATCCATTACACAATTTTGAAGCATGTATTCCAACATTTGTATCATCCATTAGTATTTTCCTTCCATTTGAGTATGATAAACCATGATCGTAGTCTAATAAATCCCAATGGATTTCTATAATACTTTCCAAAAGAGAGTTTTAAATCTCAGATCATGGTCTGATACTATCAAAACTAGTATTTCATGACTCTTTATGACTTCTTGGATATAGATTTAAGAAAATTTCTCCACTGTATAATATTCATGAATAGAGATTAAATGGTCTGAATTTGTGATCTAATCCACCATCACCCATATTTTATCATGTTTCCAAACCTTCCTTGGGATACCTATCACAAAATAAATGGTTATATTCTCCCATTTCCATAAACTAATAGGTAATTACTACAGAATACCCACAAGCCATTGTTGCTCTGTCTTAACCTTCTTACAAGTGGGGAAGCTCATAACAAACTCAGACACATTTCTTTTCATGCCAACCGACCAAAAATGTGCATTAAATTCATTACACATCATTTTTATTCTAGGATGAACATCCCATCTCAAATAGTGCTAGTAATGAATATGTTTTTTCAGATAAGACATAGTTAGTACCATCTGATCTCAAAAACACAATATGGATCCCCTATCAAATACACTTCCCACAGTGGTCTCCCCACCATTGAGTTTTTACATCAATGAAATACATTCAAAATTGATTTTTTGTGCCTCTTTAACCTTATAAACTAAATTCGGATCAAAAAAATTGGAAACAAAAATAAAATAATACATTTTTCTTTCCAATACAAGTGCATGTTGTCTATCACTTGCATCAATTTACAATGATCTAAATCCTTTTTCCCCAACTTACTATATGAATTTCTTATTAATAAATCTGCCATTGAATTTCCATTATCTGGTGTATACATCAATTCAAATTCAATCATTTATAGATAATCTATCCATATTCATTGTCTTAGCAAAAAATATCTTAATAATAAAATGTGTTTGATACTGTTATGATCTGTTAACACTATAAATTTCTCACCAAAGAGGAATTAATGCCAAATTTTCAAAGAATAGACTAGAAAATCTATTATAAGTCATTTTTGGGTATTTATTCTCATGAAAGAATAACGTTTTTGATCCATAGGAAATAATACAAACTACCTACATAAGAACACACCTCAACATTGATCCTGAAGCCTCAAAATTCACCACATAGCCTTATCCAGATTTTAGAAATTACAAGATTTGTGATGATGTAAGGAAAAAATTATTCTTATGAAAATTATTTTAAAATTTATCATTCGATTTAAATGGAACACCATTCATTTTCAATGTTTTTATTGGTGAAAATAGTCATGAAAATTCATCAAAAAAACCTCAATAATAACCAAACATACCAAAGAAATTGCATATCTTAAAATTATTATTTGTTGGTTTCCAAGATATCACAACCTCTATATTTTATGGTTCCATAGAAATGCTTTTTCCAAGGATTACACGGACAAGTTAATGTACCTATTTTATCCAAAAATCACACTTTGAGAGTTTGTAATATAGACAATGATCTTCTAAGATTCCCAACATTTTCATCATGTTTAGATCATGCTCATCCTTTTTCCATGAATACGCTAATATGTCATCCATAAAAAAAAGAATCCATATACCGTTGAACTATTAGATTCATCAATTCCATAAATAGAGCCGGTTCATTATTAAGACCAAAATTCATAACCACATACTCATAATATCCATATCTACTCTTGAAATCTATTTTCATAATATCCTCATTCTGAATGTGGAATCATTGATATTTCAATCGTAATTCAATTTTAGAGGACCACTAGGCTCCCCTTTACTTATCAAATAAATCATCATTGTGTGGAAGAATATACTAATTCTTTATAACAATGTAGTTAATCTTATATTAATTCACACATAACCAAATATTTTTATTTGCCATTTTCACACAAAAAAATCAGTGTAGCCCACAAAGACGTATTAGGTCGAATGAACCATTTTCTTTCTTGATCTCCCAACTAGAAATTCAATTACATTAATTATATTATTTTAGTTATAAAATAATAATAGGAGATAGTACTGGTCCTAGTAAGAGATCAATTGTAAATTCTACTTATATTGTGTGTGGAAAACCTTATAAATTCAGAGAAAAAACATCTAGAAAATGGTCAAAATTGATGGAAAATTGTTATCCATGATATCATCCATCAATGCTAAGGTTAATGTTTCTAAATAATATGATATCAATTTAAATTATTTTTCAACAATCATGTTCTAATTGCCTCTACATTCTGGTCTCCTCCAAAGATATTCTCAATGCCATAATCAGTCTTAAAACTAAACCTTTGGTTATAACGGTCGATGTGAGCTTGAACACTTCCAAAAAATCCATACCTAGGATTATTTCATAAAAATAAATCTCAATAATAGATAAATACCATATAAATTTATTCCCTATTTCTAGTTATATTAAATTCTATTCACATAAGTGATCAACATTCTCTTTGACCAAGATGATTTTGAAGTTTCAAAATAGAATGCATCATATCAACATAAAATATAAAAATATCAACAACATGATAAGAAAGAAATGAATGGGATTTACCTGTATCAAAAAAATATTTAATAAAGGTATAATTAAAAAGAATCATACCTCTCACCGTCAAAGGTCCAGATTGATTATCCACAGCTCTATACAGTTTCTTACTCGTTGCACTATTCTCTTTGTTTCCTTGTAGAGATTGCACTGGTTGAGAAGTTTTGGTATTACTATAATCACCATGTTTATATAGGTTCTTCTAACAAGAACCATTATTGTTTCCTCATCCCAATGAATAATATAACATCCATTAAACATGGAATATGTATCGAGCACTTGACCTTATAGTATTGCGATAATAATGTTGGAGATTCCCAATTTGGTTGCAATTATGGAATTTTCTAGGTGGTGACGAACAATATATCTTCATGTGATTAAAAGAAAAATACAAAAAACATACAAAATTTATCTTTGTATTAGCAGTAAGATTCATTAATCAGTCCATCAGATTCTAATACATGCCACTACCTTCAAAATAGGTGCCCCTCTTCCACTTATTCCTAGAATTAGAGTTCCCACTATTTTTTATATGTGTAAACATGATTCAACCACCCATTGTTCCTAATATTTATCTTTCTTCCATTGTATCTCTATTGACCATATCTTTATAATTTGTTATAAAAATCATGAATTTTTTTACAGAATATTTAACCTCAATCTCAATTCAACAATGTGTTCCATAAAGGATGCACTTGCAGAAACTTCCGGTACAAAATAGAGTAAATTCCTAAATTTATTTTCACACCCTGTCACTGAGAGATTCTCCTACTTCAAGCTAAAAATATCTATTTTACTAGAAATCCAAAATGTGTAAGGATTTTTTTTAAAAAAAATGGTTTGAAATCTTATCGTGCAATTCCTTGGTTGAATTTATCCGAAATTGATAAATTTGACCACTGAGATCCAGATCCTCCAACATATATGCTTCCTAATTCACTTTGAGCTTAGATGGTGTTCATAGTAAATCAAAGATTTTATTCATCCTACTTATACACAATTATTATTTATACAGCTCTGAAACACCCTGAATGATGGCTGGATTATACTTTTGGAACTAAATGGAATGATACACATATCATGTTTCATCCCATATGTTCATGTTGTCTATATCTTAGAAGGCTTGGAAAATACATTGAACCAGCTATTGATTCACCTATGGTTCAGGTACAACCACATTCTCAGTATCCTCTTCTGGTTAGTTTCTTCTATGCCTAATTGGTTCCATTTTCTATAATGAAAATAAATTTCCATTTTTAGTCTCACTCTTTATAAACTGAAGACTTATCAACTTAAAATTTACCACATCACACATATCATAATAAGGATTTCCAAAATTAAAAAAAATGCACTAAAACACCACTTTTGAAAATTTCATTATGTTCTATGAAAATAAAAACAAAATCATCATTTTTCAAAAATAAATACTTTTTAATAAAATCATTAATCATTACTCAAAATGAAATATAAAATCATTGTTTGAAGTCATTTCTATCAATTTATATCATGCTCTTATCATTGAAAAATCTAATACAATGAGGTAACAACTCCTAGGAGTGTCTTAAACACTAATGTACAAAAAATCCCTTTTAACTCAAAGTTTAGCATAAATAGGTTAGCTATATATAACAAAACATAATTTATTTTTATATATTACTTCACCATTGAAGAATATTTATTACATAATATAACAAAAACCATTCAAGGACTATATAGGTTTATAGTCATTAGAAACTAGGAAACATAAAAAAAACTAGTTCCTAAAACATCAATATTGTATCCTTCTTATTTCTTTATAATTACACTCCTTTTTGACATATCATACTTAATACTCTTCTTCATGACCTGGGGAAAAGAAACATATGAAATGGTGAGCTCAAATAATATGTAAGGGTAAATAAGGAAAATATCAATCATATCATAATCCTAAGAACATAACATTTGAAAATCGTATCCTGCATATAAAAGATCATAATATCATGTTGTGGTAAAAATCATAAAAGTTAAATGTAATCCTAATGGTCATAAAAAATATGTTAAATTTCATGTAATACACACATAATCATAAAAAATCATTTCATATTAGTATAGTCTCTTTTCCAAGACCATCATAGCGGACAAAGTTCATTATTGAACCGAGTTTACTCCATGTTCTATCCCTGTATTACTGAACCATATTTACTTTTCATTCCAGTCATGTCTATATCATGTGATATAAATCTTTACCCAATATATTGGGGGGAGATATAGTTCCCACCCATCTCAAAATTAAACCATCCTTATTTTTTCCACAAAAACATAAAAACATTCACCATAGCATAACCCAAGAAATAAAATGGGTTTCTTAAAAATCATCCCATCATAATTGACATAAAAATGGATTTACTAAATAAAATTCCATCATAAATACAATAAAATTATAGTAATAACAGAGTTAAAAATATACCCTATTTAATTAGTGTCATCTTAGAAGTAAAATAATTTCGAGAAAACACTTGAAATTAATTCCTATGGAAAATGTCATTTCTTCTTAAAAAATGTTTTCCTTCCTCAAAATACAATACAATTTTTGAAGAAAAATTGTTATGTGAAAATAACCTTGTAATATTTGAGGGTAATATTAAAGGAAATAAGGAATTATAAAATCATAAAAATCCATGCATGTCGTACAAGTTAAAAAACACTCCTCTCATAATATTTTTTGAAAAAGTCAAAAAGTACCTCGTACAAAAAATGACAAAATATTCCATTCATACCATTTAGTAAAAATTCTCCAAAGGGTAAAATTATATAAGTATATAAATAATGTTTTGAAATATATATTTAGAAATCATGTACATGGATAATAAATATACTCTAATAAATATTTACAAATAAACAATCTCAGATAAAAAAAGTGATTTGCAAAGTTATCCCTTACCTTAGGTTAGATATGATTCATATGTATTTTAACCTCCTGTATAATGGTTTAAATGATGTTAATAATTTATTCTAGAATCATAATAATTTTTACGATAAAATTTATGATCAATTTTCATCCTTTTGTCAGCAACATTTCATTGTTACTCGTTATTACAGTATTAATTGCTTTATGTTCTTATACTTGTTTTATCGGATAAGTTCTTTTTCCTCTTTTTAGGTTATAGTTATAACAATTAAAACATGGTATAATTATAATATATATCATATATATTCATTAAATTCATTTATATAATCATGCATTAATTAATATTATATAGAAAGAATCACATCGCATCGTGGAGATGGTATGTTGTACAAACGCATGAGTGACGATATTGTTCCAATAATTGTTTAATGGTATTAAGTTGTATGGTGTATAATATCTATGAATAAATATAATTTTATATTAATAATATAAATATTTATTAATTCCATAATTATACTCATCCATGTAATGTGGTGGTAAAAAATAGAGTACACCATAACGAGGAGATGGTAAGCCATACGTACCCACGTTTGGTGATTATATTTTTCATAGGATGGGTAAAAGGTGGAATATGGTTGTTTTATAATCATAATAACATCCTTGTACATAAATACTACTGTAGGTATTACTTTATAATTAAACAACTCATGATGTGGAAGTAAAAGAAGAAATAAGGTTGAAAGAATTGGTAGATGATATTACCTCTTCTTTGGTATGCCTCCTCTAAATCTCCCCTTAGAGCACTAGAGTTGGTCTTTTAAGAAGACTAGGACCTCTAGAATGTGTCTATGAAAGTTTATAAGGGAAATTGGCTGAGTGTTTAAGAGCTTGAGGGCAAAAAATTAAGTGAAGACTTGATGGAGGTAGTTCCCTT
Source organism: Viscum album (assembly GCA_963277665.1). Classification (NCBI taxonomy): domain Eukaryota; kingdom Viridiplantae; phylum Streptophyta; class Magnoliopsida; order Santalales; family Viscaceae; genus Viscum; species Viscum album. The sequence goes on from OY728138.1 coordinate 463,898,088, forward strand.
TTATAATTGAGGTGAGGGGCACTTTTGGAAACCTCAAAAATATTAATTTATAATAAAATAAAATCCTACATAAGAAACCTCAAAAATTTTCCAATTTAGAAGATGAGATAGGGCTATAATCTCATCGAATAAAAAAATTTAGACAAATTTTCATGTCAATTTAAGCATCATCATTTAAATTAATACTTAGTTGTTCTATTTATTTTTTTACTTGGGTAAAAAATGTTTCAATATTAAAAGGTTGAAATATTTATTTATTTGATGTAAATTAGACCATAAATGAATAATTTATAACATTTTAGACTATATAATAATTACTATATATTTTTTGAAATGTTTTATTATTTTTAAATAATTTAAGAAAACCTTATTTTGAAAAAATATCAATAGTTTCAATGTTGACACAATTTATTTCATGGGTTTTTAAAAACATAAAAATAAGAAGTGAACCTAGATCCAAATATTTTATTATATCCATAAGGGTAATTTTAATCTATGAAATTAATTTTTCATAAAAATTATCCCAAATAATATTTATTAAAATATATATAATTACATTTATTTGATCTTTTTATTAATAATATAATCATTACCTCGATTTTTTGTAATTATTTATTATACTTATTTGTTGAAAAAAAATTTAAAATAAACATATATGATTAAGATAAATCAATTATATAAGTGTCATAATCTCTTCTATAAGCCACCAAATGGTCAATAAGTCTACCTTTGGTTGATTATGGTCAATATATACTCAACTAATAAGGTTTGGTCATGTTTTTGGCTCTTTTCATTATTATTAATATTTTAATAAAACTTGTTTTATTGATTTATCATCAATTAATTAATTTTTTTCATCATTGAAGTATAATCCTTTAAGGTAATTATTTAGTTCCTAAAAATTAAAAATAAATTATCATGATAAATAAAATCATTCTATCAATAAAATGAGTATTTATAATCAAATTTATCTTCTATATAACCCTATATTAAAAATAATTTAATTATTAAAGTTTGAGCGAGACATATTTCACTTTTTATTAAAATTAAATAGATTAAATATCTTAATCTCATCCAAGAGGGTTCCAATGGATATCATTTTGACCCAAGTATATTTTATGGAAAATTTTAATCATCCTATTATATTATTATAGGTGTTAGGTTAATTTTATAATATTATTTTTACCCTTAATTACCCAATTTACGCTTTTACAGTGTTAATAAAATTTACCGAAGTTACTATTCATATTACCCAAAAAATTAAATAAATATAAATAATTTGGAAATCATAATTTCAAATATTTAAACTATTTTTAAAATTTCAAAACACATACGTTGTAGTAATTAATTTAAAATAAATCTCGTTGTAGAAATGAGAAAACGGGTTTTAAAAGTTAAAATATTGCAAAATAATGAAATGTATTTACATTTAAATTTAATGTAAAAATAATTAGAATGACCTGAATTATATTAAATGGAAAAAATATATTCTATTTATACTTTGAAACCATTGAATAATATAATTTAACCATATAAATTGTTTCAATGAAAAAAGATATATTCCATTAAAATATAGCATATTTTTACTATGCATCAAAAATTTAAATTTATCAGAAAATTATTAGAAATTCATCCAAAGTAAATTTTTATATCCTGCTTAAAAATAACAGGTTTATGTTTTCATATAAAATTATTAATGTGTCAAAATCATAATATAAATGGGGTTCTCCATTCAAAGATGAACAATTATCCTTTTAAAAAATTAGGATTTTAGTCATACCCTATGACAAAAATATCCATTTGATTAATATCAAAAATATTTTATTAAGTATATAACACATATATATCTCACTACTTTCATTACCAAATGTAATTGACTCAAAAATACATATATCTATTTATATTTTTCCTAAATAATTAATAGCCAATGAATTCACAATGAACTTTCATAAATTAGTTATCATTATTACCGCTAACCTAATGGTTAGGCTATAATATTAATTTTAAAATAAGGGTGACTCACAGTTCATTTAAACTCACAATTTCATGAAAATCAAGCTACTGAAGAAGAAAATTATTTAATGAAAATATTTCATAAAAACATCTGGGTGTTAAATTTTACCCCCTTAAACGGAATTTTGACCTAGAAATTCGACACTAGGAAATAAATAGATGAGGATACTTCTCCCTCATAATATCCCCATGTTCCCATGTATATTCTTAAAATTGGTGGTTTCTCCATAAAACTTTAACCAAGTGAGTGGTATTGTTTCATAGAACTTTTTCACTACGATCTATAACCTCTATCAGTTGTCCTTCATAAGAAATATCTTACTCCAATGGTATGACTTATGAGCTTACTACATGTGAAGGATTGGGTATTTACTTTATCATGAGTGATACATAGAACACATCATAAAATTGATAAAGATCTTGTGGAAGCGCCAATAAGCAATCTACCTTCCCAACACGATCCAGTATTTCAAAAGGACCAATATACCTAGAGCTGAGCTTTCCCTTCATTCCAAATCTATTTAATCTCTTCCAGTGAGATATTTGTGGGAACAAATTATCACTAACTTCAAACTCTAGGTCTTTTCATCGGTTTTCAACATAAGTTTTTGGTTGACTCTGAGCATCTATTATGTGTTGTTGAATAGATCTGACATTTTCTGCCATTTTATTAACAAGATTAGGTCCTAATAGATTTCTTTCCCCAACTTCATCTCATCAAGTTGGAGTTATGAACTTATTTTAATATAGGGCATCATAAGGAGACATATTAATATTTGTGTAAATTCTATTTTTCTTTGAAAACTCCACCAAATGTTGGTGTTGATTCCAACCAACTTTGAAATCCAAAGAGAAAGATCTCAATATGTCTTCTAGAGTTTTAATTTTCCTCTCAGACTAACCATTAGTCTGAGGATGATAAGCAGTGATGAAACATAACTCTCTATCAAGATCATGCTAAAGAATTCTCTAGAACTTTTAGGTAAACCTAGAATCCCAATAATATATAATGGAATGTGGTATTCCATGAAATCTTACCACTTCCTTTATATATATCCAGAAAAGATAATAAAGCTAGAAATATTCTCTGAGAGCAATGAAGCATTCCAACTTTGTAAGGAGATCAACTATAACTCATATAGAATTATTCCCTTTAGATGTTTTGGGAATTATGATAAAAAAAAATTACATGGTTATGTTTTCTCATTACTATTATGGTATGGGTAATGGTTGTAACATACCCTTAGACTTCTTTCTCATAACCTTAACTTTCTCACAAACTAAGCATCATGAGAGATATTCAGTGACATGTCTTTTCATGTCATCCCAACAGAAATACTCTTTTAGGTCCGTATACATTTTTGTGCTTCATGGGTGAATAGAGAATGAAGAACTATGAGCCTCATCCAATATATACTTATTTAATTATGGTATGGGAGGAATAAAAACTATGTTCCTCAACCATATTATTTCATCACAATCAATGTTGAATTCAGGAACATTTTTCACCATCTTTTTTAGTTCTACAACTTTCTTCTATGCCTCATTAATCTTCACTTGTATAGACGGTTGAACATTCATTTGAGAAAGATAATATTTCCCTAATACCTTTAAAATTTAAAGTTCCATCCTTTCAAAATCAATAAGTATTGGATATTTTGTGATCCTCATCATGGATAGGCTAGCATGGTCTTGTTGACTCAAAGCATCTTCCACCTAGTTTGCATTCCCAGGGTGGTAATGTATTGAGAATTCATAATATTTAATCAACTCCAACAATCTTCTTTAGTGCATATTCATATCATTTTTTTGTAAAAATATACATTAAACTTTTATAATTAGTATAAATATCACACCTTTGACACTAAATATAATTTGTCCATATCATTACTGCAAAGATTATCGTAGATAACTCAAAATCATGAGTTGGGTAATTTTACTCATGATTTTTCAACTACCGTGAGGCATAAGCTATCACCAAATAATTTTTCATGAGAACACATCCCATCCCCTTCTTGGATGAATCACTATGGATCACAAACTTTTATCCACTACAAGGAAGTGTGAGAATAGGTGTACTGGATAACCTTTCTTTTAGTTCATTGAAATTCACTTCACATTCATCCATCAAAATGAACTTATCTCCTTTCTGAGTCAAAATGGTGAGTTAATTAGATAAACCAAAAAAATTAACAAAATATTGATAATATCCTACCAACCCACGAAAACATCAGCTCTCAGTTACCATTTTTTGTCTCAACAAACTTTTAACAACTTATGTTTTGGATGGATCCATAGATATCCCTTCTATTGAGAATATTTAACCTAAAAATGAAAATTTATAAAGCCAAAATTCACACTTGGTAAATTTCCCATAAAGATTATTCTTTCTCCGGGTCTTCAGTACAATTCTCAAGTAGTCTTCATATTCTTTCTTGATCTTCAAATAGACTATAATATCATCTATAAAGACTTCCACAAATTGATTAAGATATTCTCTAAAGAATCTATTAATTAGATCCATAAAGATAGTGGGGGAATTAGTAAAACTAAAAGGCCTCACAATAAATTCATATATTTCATACCATGTATGGAATTTCTTCTTTAGTATATCCTTATTTTTAACCCATAATTGGTGATATCTTTAATGAATATCAATCTTGGAAATGTATCGAGCTCTGTGTAGTTGGTCAAATAAGTCATCAATGTAGGGAAGGGGATTTTTGTTCTTGATAGTGATCTTGTTAAGTTCTCGATAATCAATGCAGAGTCTCATTGATCCATATATTTTCATAAAAAATAGAATAGGAGCTCCTTATGGTGACACACTTGGGCATATGAATCACTTATCAATATTCTATTAGAGTTTCTTCATTAATTCCTGTAACTAAATCTGGGCCATTCTATATGGTGTCTTTGAAATGGGTATAGTACTTGGTATGAGTTTTATTGAAAACTCAACTTCATGATTTGTTGAAAGACCTAGAAATTCCTCTAGAAAGACATCATCAAACTCCTGTACAATGGGTGTATTCTTAATCATGATATTATCCCCAACCATTTTAGATAAATAACCTTCATTTATAGGAATCAAGACCGATAAGATGGAATAAATTTATACTATAAGGTTATATTCATTCTTTCATTGATAGATGATCATATATTGATCTAGAATATGAAATGTGACTTCTCTTCCTTGGAAATTGATATGACCTCCATATAGAGAAATCTAATCCATGCCAAGAATCACATAAAATTACACTATAAGAAGAAACAAAAGATTGGCAGGAAGCACATTCTTACAAACTTTTATTGGATAATAATTACAAACTTTTTGTGTGACCATTTTTTCATTAGGAGTTTTCATAGCTAACTTAGCATCTAATTATTGAGGTAATACAGTGATACCCTAAGAAAATTATTCAGAAATAAAAGATTGGGTTGATCTAGAATCAAATAAAACATTTTCTACATTATATTGGATGGTAAGTGTACCTGTCACCACTTCATTTTCATACTCCACATCACTGGTAGTAATTGAATGTGACTTGACATAAGAGTTTCTTGATGTAGATCATCGTCAATAACCCTTGTATTAGGGCATTTATTAGCATAATGCCCCATTTACATTCACTTGTATCATTGAAGTGTAGGAGGTGAATTCTATGTAGATTTTTCTTTATTCACATAATTAGACATCTCTTTCCCATCACTTCATCATTCAACTACCTGATGACCTTATTTTCCACAATTAAAACATTTAATAGTCCCTTTAATACAATTTTCCCTATGTTTCATTCCACACATTCAGAGAAAGGTAAAACTCATCTTCTTTTCAGTTTGGTCTTTAGATTTTCCTTTGAATTCCATTTTTCTCTTTCTATAAATACCATATGACGGATGGGTTACTCCAATATTTATCTCAACCTTAAGATCACATCGATCAATTTCCTCATAGCTATTGATGTACCTTATGGATAATTCCCTTAGGAGACTTGGTTTTAAGCCACTAAAGAATCAATCAATTTTAATATCAGGTTGAATAATAATTCCATAAGTGTACCTTGAAAGTCTTGTAAAATTTTCATCATAGGCACCAACAGATTCATCATCCTTTTTCTTAAATTCAAGTAACTCCTTCTCCATTTTTTTCAAAGAATACAATGAAAGTATTTATTGAAAAATAATTTCTTGAACTCATCTCATTATATGGACTCAATTTTATCTCTTTACCTCATATTGTTGATAATATTCCACCATTGATCAACTTCACCTTCCAAATGATATACTACTCAAATGAATTTATCATGTTCAGAACATTGTATAACTAAAAATATCTTTTCAGTGGTACATATCCATTATTCAGCCACTAATGAATTAGAAGACCCACTGAATAAAGGTGGATGCTTTCTCATAAAGGATTCAACCGAATGTTGCTCCCTCCTTTGCTCATTTGGAAGTCCGGCATGATTCATAGCTTGTGAAATTTGTGTGAGCATGGAAACAAAATTCTTCCTTCCAACTCCCATATCATTTGGTTGTTCAAGGGGACAATCATTTCATTTTTAGTCACATTTATCATTAATGTGATTCCTTTTGGTTCCATACATTGAATAAGACCAAGAATCATAGTGTGAGAAACACTAATCATAATGGGAAAACCACATAATTCAAGAATAAAATTTCAATTTAGGATAATTTAGGTTTTATCCTATGTTATTCATGAACATCTCTAAAACACTAAGACAAGATTGTAACCTATACATAGACATATCCTTAGGGTTTTTACTAAATTTATATGCTCTTAGTTTCTAAAGGATAACTATAACTTTGCTTTAATAGCAACTATAATGGACCATACTTTACCTATAGATATTACTTCAATATTGAAGAATATTTATTACATAACATAACAAAAACCACTCCAGGACCGTATAGGTTTAGTGTCTTTAGAAACTAGGAAACATAAACAAATGGTTTATAAAACATCCACATTGTCTCCTGCTTATTTCTTCATAACTAGACCCCTTTTTGAAATATCTTACTTAATACTCTTATTCATATCTTGGGGAAAAGAAAAATATGAAAGAGTGAGCTCAAATTCTCAATAAGGGTAAACAAAGAAAATATCAATCATATCATAATCATAAGAACCTAACATTTAAAAATCTTATTCTACATAAAGAAGATCATAATATCATATCATGGGACAAATCATAAAAGTGAAATATAATCCCAATGGTCATAATATAAGATGTGATATTTTTTGGAACACACACAAAAGCATAGAAAATCATTTCATATTAGTCAAGGCCTATTTTCAAGACCATCATAGCGGGAGAAGTCCATTACGGAACTGAGTTCAATCCTTATTCCAGCCCTATATTACTGAACCCGATTTACTTGTCATTCTAGTCATGTATATATCATGATATATAAATCTTTACACAATACATTGGGGGGAGATATCGGTCCCACCCATCTCATAATGAAACCATTGTTATGTGTTCCACAAAAACATAAAAACATTCACCATATCATTACCCATGAAATAAAATGTGTTTCTTAAACGTCATCCCATCATAATTGAGATAAAAATGAATTTATTAAATAAAATTTCATTATAAACACAATCAAATCGTAGTAATAATAGTTTTAGAAATGTGACCTTATTTAAAGACTTTCATCTTAGATGGAAAATAATTTTTATAAAACACTTGAAATTAATTCATGACGAAAACATCCATTCTTCATCAAATATGATTTTCTTCCTCAAAATGCCACACAATTTTAGAATAAATCATTTTATGTGAAAATAACTTTGTAATATTTTAGGGGAAGAATCACGGAAATAAGGCATTATGAAAGAAAAAAATTTCATTCATGCCATACAAGTTAAAAAAACATTCCTCTCTGAATTTTTCTAGAAAAGTCAAAAAGTAATTCATACTGAAAACGATAAAAGATTACATTCATACCATTTAGTAAAAATTCACAAGTGGGTAAATTTATATAAGGATATTAATAATTTTTATAAATATATATTTAAGAATCATGGATAGGGATGAATAATATACTTTAGTAAATACTTACGACGAAACAATCTTAGATAAAAATGATATTTTCAAATTTATCCCTTAACTTCGGTCTGATATGTGTTTTATGTATCAAAAACTCTTGTAAAATGATTTAAATAATGTTACTGATTTATTCTAGATTCATAATAATTTTTATGATAACATTTATGACCATATTTTTATCATGTTTTAGTAACATTTCATGGTTACTCATTATTTGTGTATTAACTGGTTTATGTTCTTATGTATGTTTTTTTGGAAAAGTTGTTATTGCTATTTTTAGGTTATAGTTAGATAATTTATATCATGGTATTAGTATAATATATGTCATATTTATTCATTCAATTAATTTATATAATCATGTGTTAATAAATATTATGTATAACGAATCACATCGCATCGTGGAGATGGTAAGTCGTACGTACGCACGAGCGACGATATCATTGCAATAATTATTGAATGGTATTGAAGTACATGGTGTATAGTATCTCAGAATCAATATAATTTTATATTAATCATATTTATATTTATTTATTCTATAATTATAACCATTTTTGTAATGTGGTGGTGGAAAATAGATTACACCACGGCGTGGGGATGGTAAGTCGTATGTACGCACACGCAGTGATTTCATTTTTCATAGGATGGGTAGAAGGTGGAATATGGTTGTTTAATAATCATAATAATCTCCTAGTATATAATTAATATTGGATTTATAAATTTATAATGAAACAACTCATGAAGTGGAATTAGAAGAGGAAATAATTTTGAAAGAATCGATAAATGATATTACCTCTTCTTTGATATGCCTCCTCTAAATATTCTCTTAGAGCACTAGAGTTGGTCTTTAAAGAAGACCAATACCTAAAGAATGTTTCTAGGGATGTTTATTAGGTAAGTGGTCAGGGTATGGTCAATATTGGGTTCTCAAAATTATGTGAAGTGTTGAGGGAAGAAGTTCCATTTTATAATTGATGTGAGGGGATCTTTTGGAAACCTCAAAAATATTAATTTCTAATAAAATAAAACCCCACTTAAAAAACCTCCCAAATTTCCCAATTTAAAAAATTATATTATATAGGGAATTAATATCATCAAAAAATAAATTTTAGACTAGATTTTATTTCAATTTAAGAACTATCATTTTAATTAACACTAAGTTATTCTATTTAATTTTTAACTAGGGTAACAAATATTTCAATATAAAAATGGTAAAATATTAACTTATTTCTAGTAAATTAGAAAATAAATGAATAAATTATAATATTTTGGAAAATATAATCATTTATATATATTTTAAAAAATGTTTGATAATTTTTTAATAATTTAATAAAACCTTGTTTTGACAAAATATCAATAGTGTCAATTTTGACACTATCTATTTCATGGATTTTTAAAAATATAAATATAAAAAGTTAACCCAGATAAAAATATTTTATTATAACTATAAGGGGTAAATATAATATAGAAAATTCATTTTACATAATAATTATCCCAACTTATATTTATCCAAATGTTTTTAATAACATTTACTTGATCTCTTCATTAATAAAATAATTACTACCTCAATTTTTTGTAATTGTTTAATATACATATTTTTTGAATAAAAATTCAAAATAAAATAATAATATTAAGATAAATCTGTTATCTTTATAGTAATACTTTTACTATAATTTGTATTCTAAAAACTCCAACATTAAAAATGTTACACACTTTTAAAACATGAATGTGACAAATTTATTTTCACTTTAAATAAAATAATATAAGTGTCATAGTCTCATCTATAAGCCTCAAAATGGTCAATAAGTCGGCCCTTGGATAATTATGGTCGGTATATACTTGATCAATATGTTTTTTACAAGTGTTTGGGCCTTTTTATTGTAATTAATATTTTAATAAAAATTGTTTTATTGATTTGTCATCAATTAATTAATTTTTTTCATCACCCAAGTATAAGTCTTTAAAGTCATTATTTATTTCCTACAAATTACAAATAAATTTTCATGATAAAAAATATATTTTTTCTTTAAAATGAGTTTTTATAATATAAATTTTTTTCTATATAACATTATATTAAAAATAATTTAATTATTAAAATTTGAGTGAGATATATTTCACTTTTATTTAAATAAAATAAATTAAAGTCCTAATCTCATCCAAGTGGGTTCCAATGGATACCATTTCGACCCATGTATATTTTAGGAAACATTATAATCATAAAATTATATTAATACAAGTTTTCGAGTAATTTTATAATATCATATTTTCCCATAATTACCCGATTTACCCTTTTACCGTGTTTATAAAATTTATCGAAGTTAATATTCATATTTCCCCAAAATCAAATAAATCTATTTAAATAATTTGGACCCAATGATTACAAAAATAGAATATATTTTCCAAAATTTGAAACAAAATTTTTTTATCAATTAATTTAAAATTAATCCCATTGTTGAAATGATAAAATGTGTTTTAAAAGTTAAAATATTTCAAAAGATGGAAATGTTTTTACATCAAAATTTCATGTAAAATTAATTAAAATGATCTAAATTATATTAAATCATAAAAATATATTCTATTTATACTGTGAAACAATTAAATAATATAACTTAACCATATAAATTATTTCAATGAAAAAAAGTTATTTTCAATTAAAATTTATCGTATTTTAACTATTCATCAAAACATGAAAGTTATCAGAAAAATATCATAAATTCATCCAAATAAATTTTTATATACTACTTAAAAATAACTTTTTTATGTTGTCATATAAAAATTATTAATTCCAAAATCTTAATTTAAAAGGGGTTCACCATTCAAAGGTGTAAAATTAACCTTTTTTTAAAAAAAATAGGTTTTTATACATCAAATAGGGTTTTATTTATACCCTATGACTAAAATATCCATTAGATGAATATAAAAAAAATTAAGTATATAACACATATATATATCATTAATTTCATTATTAATTTTCATTCACTCAAAAAAAATATCTATTTATATTTTCCTTAAATAATTGATTGCCAATTAATTCACAATGCATTTTCATAAGATAGTGATAGTTATTATCGATAACCTAAAAGCTATGATATAATGGTGATTTTATAACAGGGTCCTCTCGTGATTTTTTTAAACTCACTATTGTGTGCAAAGAAATTTATTGAAGAATAAGAATTATGGAATGAAAATATTTCATAAAAAAATCTAGTTGTTACATTTTACCTCTTTGTGATTCACATTTAATGTTCTAATAATCCTCTCTCATTGCTAACATCCCAACTTAAATACTAAACTATAATTATTTTTATCTCTAAGACCAAACAAACTAATACCATTTAACCCAAAAAGATATCTGGACCGACCAAGACTAGTAGCATGTTTAATTTCCTACCCATGACCATTGTCTTAGAAAGGTGTGGGAACATTACTAGGTCTTAGGTGAAATCCCGGATACACCAATGGATGATAGTAAATCCCAATGGATTTATAAACATTGGGAGGGTAAATTTCCCTTTGAAAATAAAAATAACCAAACCATGATAACCATAAGAATCAAACTTCTATATGATATGTGAACTCAAAATACAATGAAAACAAATCTAACTACAATACTAATGTATAAATAGAATCCAAATCCAAAAAACCCCAAGATACCAAAGACCACAAAACCCAAAGAAAACAATGACATAAAAATAGAAACTACTAACATAATCCAAGATCCAAAATCTACAATACTCACCTAATTTATCCTGATGCATCAGTAAAGAACTAGGATACTTTCCCATTACTTGTGTCTCGGTATATGACATCTGAAAATGCCCCAAAGTTCCCAAGAATGGGGTGATTATATAACGTAGTAGGATTTACTTGATTACTTAACTACTCATTCCACTAGGACAAAACATGTTACAACATTTATGCAAAATAGTTTATATCAAAACCATAACCATTGTTAAGAAAAAAAATCCATTGAAACTGAAAAAAACAATTCTTTCAAACTATTTTACGAATCCATTTGGAATAACCCATTCCATTCCACACAAAAACAAATTCATACCAAGGTTAAAGTTCCATACTCATTAGAAATCTCTTATCAACCTACCAAGTCATCACAAGGTATCCATATACTAGGTTTCCCAATGGCACATGCCCCTTCTATAGGGCCACATTAATGAAAATGAACACACATTTTCCGTTTATTCCAAATCCCATGCCAAACCAACCATTCCAAATCATTTCAATAAAAACTTTATTTTATTGAAAATATTTCTATCCAACCATTTCCAAAAATTAAAACAAATACATATTTTAACATAATCATTTTAAAATCATGAAACAAATCACTTTTCACAACAACCAATTTCCACAATTTCAAAAACCATAGCTAAAGAGTGTTTCTATCAAGATTTTCACAAAAATATCATAATATTATTCAAGAAGTTTAAACAACTTGATATTAATACTTCAGTTTCTATCAAGTGGATTCAATATTCAATCCACACACCTCACAAAATTAGGTGAAAAGGAAGAACGACACAAATTCTTTAACAAACTGGATTGAAACTCCTTAAAATATTCTTAAATATTGTTCCTATTAAACAAAAACAAATATCTTCAAGATTAGAATCACACAAGATGAATATTTATCTGATGGACTATATTCAAGAATCCAAGAAAGTAAAGAATAAGAAAACTATGGAAAACCACCAAGAACAGGCAATTACCAAGGAATCCAGCCTCCAACGCACCATGATTCACCAACAGATTTCTCTCGAATCAAGAGTAAGGGTATCTCCAACCTTGGGAGGGAGATGAATTTGAATTAGGGTGGGATTAAGGAAAAAATAATCCTTTTAATAGGTATTCTAAATAATATCCAAAAACTCTAAATCTTTTTTATCATTGCACGGTTAGGGTGCATGGTTTGGAAAACTATGAGGTAATCTTGTTTTATCCACTAACTACAGACACCCATAACATGGTTTGATAACATAGTTAGATAAACCATGTTACAACCCTGAATAAACCCAATGTCCAACATTACACGGTATCTCTTGGGAGTATGCACCATTTGGTCAAATCATGTGCCTAAGGTGTGCCAACTAAATACCCATTGTTTTATTTTTACTATTTCTTGGTAGGAATTTCATGGTTTCTACTAACCATTATCAAACCATAAACCTACATAAAAGTCCCAAAATATTTTCAAAACAACTCCAATCCTCATAGAAAATAACCCAATTTCTTTATACATTTAGAATCCCTAAATAAAGGCTTAGTATCCTGAAATTGGGATCACTACATGAATCCACCAATAAACACTTTTTTATTTGATACTACAATTCATAAAATTTAGAATCTAGCTCATGTGGGTTTCTGGAATCCTGGACATGTGGTTGATCATAGTTCTGAATTCCCTAAGAATAATCCACCCATCTTTTGTGGTGACATGGGACCTTAGGAATCTTAGGATTATCTTGATTGGATTGAGCGGATCTTTATTTTGTTGAAGATGCCTAAAGACTCTAAAGCAGGTTACTCTATGTATATGCTTGAATGAACAAGAAGAATATAGTGTGAATTTATGATTTTATCTATGTTTCATGAGGATCTTAACTAGACGTCTTTCAAAAAAATATAATCGGTAGTTTTTCCCTGAGATGTTACATATAGTGAAGACCTAATAATTTATAACCTTGGGAGTAAGGGGAGTGTATTATTATTAAGTATTCCACAAGCTTTTCAAATCTAGTACATCTGGAACCAAATATTATCACTAAATAGTACATAAAGGATTGATGGTTTGAGTTTGTATTGATGTTGTATATATATTAAATGTCAATTTTCATGTGTCTTATGACCATATTTGAGGAAGTCAATAAAGCATATTTGGCTGAGGGAAACATAGCTAGAAACAATGGTTCATATAGATATTTGACTAGTGTTACTGTTATTTATGGTGTATTTAATGGCTAGAAATAAAGTGTAATGGTGGTCAGTTTCCATTAGGACTAGTTTCAGGGGCTTCATTAGGGTAGTAGTAGGTCGTCTACTACAAGTGTATAATGTGTGGTCATACCAATCCAAAATATGTGGAGGATCCTAAGAATTGTCATCATTATGAAAAATTTTGTCACTTGAATCCTTTTTGGAAAGTTTATCCTAAGGTAATATGGTAGTACCCACTCTCACCAAGGGTTCATAGATACATATTGATGCTTCCAAGAATGGTGGGTTGAATCCTCAAGATAAGTGGGGTATTCATGTGGATAATACATAATCACTTTATGAGATAGAGTATGTTCCATATGAATGTGAATTATGGCCAACTTCCATTATAGGTATGGTGTTTATTTTGTCTTCTATAGTGTTAGATTTGTTTTGTACATGTGTTAATCACTCTTTTATAAAAAAAGTTAGTTGATGTGTTGGGTTTATGTTCCAAACTTATTCCATACATGTTGGATCTTTTAATGCCTTTGGGAAGGAGGGTTGAAAAATGTTTCATGTTCCTCTTGTGTCAGGTGATGATTGTTGACTATGAGATGATATGGGACTTTTTAGTTATTGATATTGACATATTTGTCATGGATTTGTTTATTATAATTAAGTTCAAGATATAATTTTATCGACGTCAGTTTCAGATTATATATTTTGATGGGGTTTCTCATGTTTTTCAAGGTGAGTGGGACTCTGGATCATGAAGGATGGGACTTATTGTTCCTTATGCTAGAAAAATACTGTAAAAATATTCAAAGAATTTTATTGATTTAGTTTTTTAACATCCTGTAGGGGTTTTTGTGTGGGTTCCATGAGGTCTTTTCTGATGATTTTCTAGGTTACCACCACCAAGAAAGGTCAAGTTTACTATTAACATTCTCCCTGGTATGATACCCATTTCTATTCCATCTTATCAAATTGAACTTGCTAAGTTGGTTGAAATTAAGGTCCATCTTGAGGACCTAGAGGCTACCGTATTTATTCTTCCAAGAATTCTACCATGTGATACACCTTTCCTCTTTTTTAATAAGGAAAATGAGACTCTCAATATTTTTTTGGATTATTGAAAGTCAAATTAGGTGACCAATAAAAAAATATCTTTTTCCTAGGTTTGATGATATTTTTTACTGGCATAGATGGGAATGTTGGTTTATAAATTTTGATCTTTTTCAAGTTACCACTAGTTGAGATTCCGAGAATATGATATACCAAATACAACATTTAGGATCCAGTATGGGGATTTGTGTTTTGAGTTATTCCATTAAGTATCACTACGGATCATTTGGTATTTATGGCTCTTATGAACCGAATATTTCATTGGTACTTGAAATATTTTGTTATTGTGTTCATGGATGTTATTTGGGTGTTTTACAAGTCATAAGTAGGAGTATGTAGACCATTTGGATATCATTATTATAACCTTGAAAGAAAATCATCAATATAGTAAATAATAAAAATATGACTTTTGGATCTGGGTAGTGAGATTTTTGGGGAATGTGAAATCTGAGAGGGGAATGTCAGTGGATGCTAAAGAGATATAGGTAGTTTTTCCTAGTATCATCCAATAAATTTGTTCAAGATTTTGAGATTCTTGGGTTTGGCTGGTTACTATAGGTTGATTTTTCTTGATTTCACCATGCTCTCATTTTAATGATAGATTTATCTTATAAGTGTGTAGATTTTGAAATCAATGAAAAATGTTAGAGATCCTTTGAGTGATTTATGGTTAGTTTAACTTTAGATCTAGTTTTAATTCATTCATAACGAGGTTTGGGTTATGGTGTTTTTTGTGATGATTTGGGTACGAGTTTGGGATGTGTCTTGATGTAGGGGAAACATGTGGTGGCCTATAGTTTTCTACAATTATACCCTCATGATAAAAACTACCCTACCCATGATCTTTAGCTATCAATGGTTATTCATACAGTTTTAATATGGAATCAATATCTTTTTGCGGATTAGTTTATATTGTATTCTGATCATAAGTGATAGAAATATATTTTTACTTGGAGGGATCTAAACTTAAAATAGATATTTTTGGTGGCGTATATTTAGAATTTTGAATTGGATATTTTTTACAATATTAGAACAAGTAATGTTCTTATCGTTTTATTGAGAATAAAATTACCAACCCAAGTTGTGAAAGAATCAGTTGAGGAGTGGTGTTTGATGAGTTTGTTTGTTAAGATTGGTTAAAGAGCAGAAGAGGTTGGTAGATAGTTATTCTTATCTTTATTGAAATCTAACTCCTATTTTATAGAGTGATTTTGGATTTATCAGGTGATAAACACCGATTTCCAACTATTTGTTAAAGACTTTAATGATCGGGACACCTCAGGTGATTGGCCTTTGTCTTCCAATGGAGCTTTGTGCTTTCGTAGCAGGTTGGCTGTTCCATTTTCTCTAAGGTAGTAGTTAATGGATAGTGGACCACAGTCTTGTTGGTCCGTACACCCTAGGGTTACTAAAATGTATCAGAACTTTATATGTTGGTATTAGTGTCTCGGGATGAGTAAGTTGATTATAGATTTTATTTCACGATGTTGCATTATTTATAAAATTAAGGTGGAACACCTGTGTCTTGAAGGCTTATTTCAACCATTACCCATTCTGGTATAGAAGTGGGATGATATTTCCATGGATTTCATTATTATATTACCATGGACTCCTTATTGAAATGATGTGATTTGGATTACCATTGATTGAATTACAAAATCGGATCATTTATTACCTATCAAGGATATGATGAATATAGAATAGCTCAAAGACTTATATGTATAAGAGACTATGAGACTCCATGGGGTTCCTTATATGATTGTATCTAACAATGACTTGGGGTTTTCATCTAGGTTTTGGAAAGTTTTTCTAGTGGTTATAGTCAAAATTGAACACAACTTATCATTTGAAGATCGATGAAAAAATAGATAGAGTTATCCACATTTTTGAGGATATACTCTGAGATTGTGTGCTTGATTTTTGTGGATCTTGGGAAAAACATTTTCATACAGTGTAATTTTCTTATAAAAACGATTACTATGATTCTATAAAGATGGATCCCTTTGAAGAATTATATGGGTGGAGATGAATATTTCTCTTGTGGTAAGAAGAGTTGGGATAATGGTCCATTTTTTTGTCCGAGTCTTATTTAGGATACAATGAAAAAGGTTCATGTAACATCCTGAGATTATTTTAATAAGGAAACATTATAGCGTGCATAATATGACACATCAAGCTTAAACAAATAATGGAATCTTATTAATTATGTTTGTTCATTATAACCTAGCTATTAAATTAGTAGGGATGAATAGTATTAACAACATTATGAAATATATAATGTCCATACTCATTTATAATATATTAATTAATTCTTTGTAAATATGTACTATATTTTCAGTAAATCCATTTTATTCATCAATATCATTTTTACTTCAAAAAATTATATGTTATAAATTTTTATATAAAATTAATATAATTTATGGAACCTTTAGAAAATTTATATGATAAAATGAATTTCATTTTTTAATTTATCATACAAAAATTATTCTATGGGGAATTTATATAATTTTCTAAAAATGATAAATTTTTAGTGAATAGTAAAAAATACGGTTTTGTTTAAAAATATAGTATTTTTGTGACATCAAAATGGCATGTTTATGATATAAAATTTATAAAACATATGGAATGAATAAATTATTAAATTACAATATAAAAATTTTACATGAAATAATTCAGAACATGTGAATTATATTTTTTCATGATAAGTATAAAAAATCACTGTTAGTGTTGACGCAGTGTCTATGCATATTTGGAAAAGTAAAATTTGGTTCCTTTTAGATAATAATTGAGTGCTAAGAATTATATTAATGAATTATTTATTAATTATTATTTATAATTGATGGTTTTTCTAATAGTTTTCAAATTTAGAGTTATATAACTTGAATCATATCCAAATGCTTGTGCAATGCTTGCGCAAGGTAAGAAAAGTCAAATTAACAAATTAGAAAAGATGTATTAACATGAATAGTATTAAATATAAAAAATAAACAAATAGTCAGGATTATATTTAATATAATTTATTTATTTTGATGATATAAATTTTGTTTTAATTTTTATATATGAAATAATTAACTTTATGCATACTAAATGATGATGTAGTGCTTGTGGAATGTGAAGATAAATCAATAAAATAATTTTAATTAAAATTATATGAACCATAAAATGGCCCAAATACTTGGGTAAATCTTATTGGTTGATTATATAGTGACCGTTTTTTTCCAACGGTCAAATTAATTGAAATTTGGAGTGGCATGGATATGATAAACACCCTTTGAATATTTCAATTAAAATAATGTCAAGTTGTTCACAATACAGATTTTAATTAGTATAATATTTTAAAATATGGTTTTCCAGAAAATTTATTTGACCATAAATATTCATTCTAAATTTAATAAATTTATATTCTTAATTAAATTTTTTAAATGTTTTTGAAACAAATAAATACATTAAATTCTTTCATAGAGATGTGGTAGTAATTATTAATTTAACATAGAAATCAAATAAATGATATTAAAAATAATAAAATAAATATAATTTTATATTTTTAATGTAATACATGAATTAGAAAGATGGATATAATATTTCTTGGATATAATAAAATATTTTTTATGGATCTTAAATTTTTCTGTTGTTTTTAAAGTCAAAGTTATGAATAGTATTAAATGTGACAAAACATTTATTTCATGAATAATATTTTTATTAAATTGTTTAAAAATCACAAAAAAAAAACTTGAATAAGGAAAAATATGATAATTTTATGTCTAAGATGTGATATCATGTGATTTTTATTCTTTATTATATCATTTCCTCTATATTGGATATATTATATTTTAATATTTTAAGTAATTCCTAAATTTCCCCTCACCTCAATTATTAAAGGGGGCTAATTCCTTCACTTAATTTCTTCACATTAATCCATATTTCTTGACTATATTATTCAAAATTACATTATCCTCATTCCTTTCCACATTATTGTTTTTTAGGTCTCATAAAAAGACCAATTCCAAGATCCTTAAAGAGGTTCTCAAGAATAAAATATTCTAGAGGAAAATCATTTTTATTCTATTTTAAATTCTTTCTCACTTGTACATTATCCTTCCACCCTATAAAAAGTTGAATGATAGATACAGTATCATATATATATTATAATTATATTTTTAATGGTATATGCATTATCAAATCTATTATTTTCTTCTCTTATTCCTAAAACATAATTTTCATCCATTATATGTTAATTCACCACCTTTGTAGACGATGACTTTTCATTTCACATTACCACATTCATTGAAAGTTTAAATTCACATATTATTCTCTAAAATGACTTAAATATATATATATATATATATTAACACCTATGGAGTATTTTTATTTCCATAATACAATACAATATATAATGAACTGACCGTGAAACCATGAAGTGAACGCACTTGAAATGATGGAAAAAACAAAATATTATTAATAAATTGGTTTGAAGATGTTATAAAAATTTCATATAAGGTGTTAAAAATATGAATATAGTTAATTAGTAAATTAATAACACTCTTTAAACCATTATATATTAGTTTTTAACACTTCTGAATTAAGTTTTATCTGAGGTAAGAGACTCTTTAACTAAAACATTTTTTAAATTTTTTTAAAGATTTATTATTATAAATATTTCTATTTCATGTCCATGTTTTCAAAAAAAAATATTAATATATTTATAAGTAAATAAATTTTTCAAACTTTTTATTATATAATACCTCTAATAAAATTCCAAAGAGTTTCATTTTCATGTTGTTTGTAAGGGACTTCTCTTTAAAAATATGATTTTAATATATATTTTTTACAAAATTCGAATGTAATTTTTTAAAAAACATATACAGAATGAGTGGATTTTTTTACTTTCAAGAATCATTTATGTTTTAGTGTTTTCTTTGTTTTATTACATGTTTATTTCCCAATAATTTTTTTTCCTTTTTATGTTTGCATTATTCCATTAATATGTGATCTTTCTCAAGGATGATTTTTATGATGTAAGTATTCTTCTTTAATATTTATGTTATAGTTATTGGGAATTTTTAATGATGATGTGTGGGTCAAAAATATACCTCTAATTAATTGTGTATTTTTATTTTTAAATTTGACTATAATGGTTATTTCATGTGTAACTGTGATTTTTACATCATATGGTAGGTGTGAGGGTTACATTATAAAGTAGTTGTGAATGTTACTAATCATATGATAGTCGATAGGGTTACAATCATAAGTAAGTACTGTAAGAAAATTATTCCCCAAGTTACCTAAGTATTTTATTTATTTTTTCTATGTTTTATAAAAATCTTGTGGTTTGACAAGAAATTATATGATACTTTAAGGGTGATAAGTTTAGCATTGTGAAAATGATTTTATCTGTTTATAAGTATTTAGAGTGTAATGGTGTTTTTCATTATTTTTATATCCCTTGATGATATTTTTTTCTTCTTCCATGTTTTAAAATTTTTTTTCACAAGTTTTAAGGATGGTAAGAGAACTGAAGAATCCAAAATGAATGTTGTGACAATATTTCTTAAAAATAAATCATGTTTGTTTTAAAGACTTTTGTTTTATGGGAAAAATATATACAAATTATAAGTGTCCTTTTGTACTATTTTGTATTATCATGTAATAGTAAGCCCTAATTTTCTAAAACTATAAACCTAAAATATATTTAGGAATGAAGGAAAAATAATTCTAGTCTAATGTTACTAGAATTTATAATGATTAAGGTCGAGTCCTTATAGTTGGTATCAGAGCAAGGTTGATACAACTTTAGAGATTATGATGTCTTCTTATGAGTAATAAAAAACATTATAGGTTTATAATTTTATGGTTGATCAAAATATAAATATATTATAAATATATATAGAGGCTTTAAGATATGAAATTTTAAGGTGACTAATTATATGTTTTGATACATTTATTTTTTAGGTAATTATTTGATGAAAAATTAAAGGTATGAGATAAAAATTCTGGTTAAAACATTTCCTTAATGTTAAATATATTGTGGTTATTTTTGAGTATTTTTTTCACATTTCTATGAAAGTTTTATGAAATATAATTTTCTAAAAAAAAGGTTGAAAACTCCAAGGTTGGACGATAACTCGTCACATTCGACAAGGCCACAGGAATCAAACCAACAACTAAAGGGATACAAGAGTGTGATTCATATCAATGGCCTGCATAAAGTCTTAGTTAGAGTGAATATTAATTAATTGTCATAATAGATGAATAATAAGTTTATTTTGGTAAATATTTATTATATTATAAAATAACAAGGGATTGATAGTTGATTTGGTTATTAAATGACTAGTGCTATTTTGGAAGATGTTAACTATTTTGGGAATCCTATAAGATTAAGGTGAATTGAATATTATGGGATTTTGTTTTAGGAATATATTTTTAAATTTATTTTGAAGTAAAATATTATTTTAGTGTAGATTTATGGTGATTCATATAAATTATTGTCATTTCATGGAGATTATATGATTAGGGAAATAAAAGTTTGGTTCTATACTTTAAGAGTCATTATTATTATTTAGGGATAAATATAATTATTATATTGGAAGTCCATCATTCTGTTTTTGAGTTTTTAACATAGTTTAAAATATTTCTAATAATTTAAAGGATAGTTATTTCTTGAATGATATATGTTTAACTTTGGTTATTACTACTAATTTTTGGGGAATAAAATATTTATCAACATAAAAAAGTTTTTTCAATTTGTAGAATTATCTTATACTAATGAATTTGGTATTGGTTTTGGTTATTTTTTTAATATGGTTATAAAATATAGATTATATTTCTTGGATTATTTGATTCTTTATAAGTTTATTCTAGTTCTTCATGCATAAAAAAAATTCATACGCATCATTTGGAGAAAAAATGTGTTTTTGGTGGAGATTAATTAAAGTATCAAACTCTAGTTTTCAAGTAAGTATATTTACTTATGCTTTTAGTATATACAGTAAAATAATTATTAAACTCTTTAAAATTAATAATTAAATAAAAAAATATATGTTTACTTTTCTTACCTATAAACCGTGTCATCATAAATTATCAAAGATTTATGGTCTTGTGGTTGTTAACATTATCATCACTATGTTATCTATCATTCTCTATGAGTCATTGATAGTTATTTTTATTCTTCATGTACATGTTTTCTTATATGGAAACCTAATATGTTTTACCTCAGGTGATCTTTGTAAATTCTTTTCTCTCTTAATAAGTGGAAGTTTTAATAACCTTTTTCATGATGTGGGATATCAACAAAGGTGTTTTGGAAAGTCAAAGCTTAGTTACTGAAACGAATTTTAAATTGTGAGGATGTAATTTATTAAAGGGGATATAATGTAACATCTTGAGTTTTTATTTAAGGAGGAAACACTATAACACACATAATTTTCAACATCGAGCTTAAACAAATAACTGAATCTTATTATTTAAGTATGGCCATTAAAACCTTTCCTTTAAATTGGTGGGAATGAATAGTATTAATGAAATTATGAAATATATAATGGTCATACTCATTAATAATTTATTTAATAATTATTTTAAATATTTACTATATTTTTAGTAAAGTCATTTTATTTTATTAGTAAATTAATTTTTTTCATCAAAAACATTTTTTCTTCAAAAAATGGAATTTATTTGTTTTTATGTACAAATAATATTATCCCTAAAATTTTTAAAAATGTATTTGAAAAAATGAAATTCATTTTTTAAATCATCATATCAAAATTATTCTACAGTTACATTTTTTAATTTTCATAAAATGTAAAATTTTTGTAAATAGTAAAAAATAAAGTTACTTTAAAAATATAGTATTTTTGTGACATCACTAATTTATACATATGATATAAAACTTATTAAAATTACACAATGAATAAATTTTGATATTATAATTTAAATATTTTATAATAAATAATTCAGAACATGTAAATTATAATTTTTTTCATGATAAGTCTAAAACAAATCATTGTGAGTGTTGGCACAGAGCCTGCACATCATTGGAAAAGTCAAATTTGGTTCCTTATATATAATAATTTAATTAAAAAAATATTTTAATGAATTATTTATTAATTGTTTTTTATTATTTATGTTTTTGGGTGATATTTTATAATTTTAGTGTTATAAAATATGAATCATATCCAAATGTTTTTGCAACCCTTATGCAATGAAATAAAAATAAATTAAAAAATTAAAAACATTTTCTCAAAATGGATAGGTTTAATTATATATAATGAATGAATAAAAATTATTATATTGAACCTAATTAATTTATTTTTTGATATTAATTTATTTTTAATTTTTATATTTGAAATAATTAACTAAAATGTTTATGAAACACCGGTGCAGTGTTTGTGCAAGTAGAGAAAAATAAACAAAATGGTTTTCATTAAAATTATATGAACCATTAAATAACCAAAAAATTTGATAAATTCTTTTTTTTGTTATATATCATCCTTTTTTCCCAAGGGTCAAATTAATTTCTATTTGGATCCACATGTATATTATTAATACCATTATGATATTTTATTTAAGAGAAATTTGTGTTGTTCACACAATAGATTTTAATTAGTATAATATTTTATTATATGGTTTTCTAATAGATTTATTATGCTATAACTATTAATTAAAAAGATATTAAATTCATGTTATACAGAATTGTTTTTAAATTTTTAGGATATAAATAAATACATTAAAGGCTTACAT
This sequence comes from Viscum album, assembly GCA_963277665.1. NCBI lineage: Eukaryota > Viridiplantae > Streptophyta > Magnoliopsida > Santalales > Viscaceae > Viscum > Viscum album. The sequence goes on from OY728138.1 coordinate 463,921,967, forward strand.
AGAGATGGTTCAGTAATTATTAATTTAACATAAAAATAAAATAAATGATATTAAAAATAATAAATTAATTATAATTTGACATTTTTAAGGTACTAAAAAAATTATAAATATGGATGTGGTATTTATAGAATATAATAATTTTTTTTAAATTTACACTTTTTTGTGTTTGTAATTTCATAGTTACCAATAGTTTTAAATTTTAAAAAACTTATTTCATGAATAATATATTTTATTAAATTATTTAAAAATCAAAAAAAATATTGAATATAAATCAATATTATAATATTCTATCAAAAAAGTGAAAAAATTTGATTTTTGGCCATTTGAAACTCTTTAACCTATATTTGACTTATTGTATTTTAATATTTTATATAATTCCAAATTTGTCTCTCACTTGTATTATAAAAGGGAGATCATTCCTTCACTTAATTTCATCACTATAAGACATATTAATTGACTATATTCAGCCAAATTCCCTTATCCTTGTTATTTTTTATATTCTAGTGTTTTTGGTCTGATAAAAATACCAATTCTAAGAGCCATACAGAGGTTCTCAAGGAGAAAATATTCAAGCAATAAATTCATTTTTCTTGTCTTTTAAAGTCTTTCTCACTTATAATTTATCCTAAGATGTTATCCAAAGTTTAATTATAATAATATATATACTATTATTTCAGTTTTTTAATGGTATACTCATCAAAAAATCTATTATTTTCTTCTTTTATTCTTAAAAATGAAATCGTCGTCCATGGTGTTTCAATTCATCACCTTCATAGGTGATGAGTTTTCATTTCTCATTACTACATTCATGGAAAGTTTAAATTCACATATAATTTTTTAAAATAACCTAAATGTATATATTTTATCTCTTATAGATTATTATTTCCATTAGACAAGAAAATCTATAATGAACCGACCATGAAACCATGATGTGAACGCACCTGAAATAGTGGAAAGAAAAACAATTATTAATAAATGGGTATAAAGTTTATATAAAAATAACATATAAGATATTATAAATATGAATATAGCTCTATAATAAATTGATAACACTCTTTAAACCGTTATAAAGGAGTTTTGAACACTTTTTAAATAATTTTAACCTGAGATAAGGGACTCTTTAACTTTACATTTTTTAAAAATGTTTTAAATATTTATTATTCTAAATATTTCTATTTCATGTAAATGTTTTAAAAATGGTTTTTATAAATATATTTATATGGAAATATATATTTTAAAATTTTGATTTAATAATTTCCATAAAATCTTTTCCAAAGGGATCATTTTTAGGTTTATGTATGGGACTTTTCTTCAAAAATCTTTTGTTAACTTCTTTTTTTTTTCAAAATTTAAAAGGAATGTTTTTAACATATATAGCATGAGAAGATTTATACTATTTCATGAAGCCTTAATTTATTAATTTTTTATTCTAAATATTAAATTTTTATTTCCAAATAAATTGTTTCCTTTGAATATGCATAATACACCTTTAATATGCGATTTTTCTAACAGGGTGTTTTTTATGATGTAAGTATTTTTATTTAATTATTATTTTATTATTTTTGGGAATTTTTTATGATGATTGGTGGATCCACAATATCCCTACAATTATTTGGGTATTTTTATGTTTTAATTTTACAATAATGGTTATTCTAAGAATAATTATAATGGTCACATCATAAGGTAGTTATGAGGGTTACATTGTAAGGTAGTCGTGAGAGTTACAAATCATAGAGTAGTTGTAAGGGTTAAAATCATAAGTAAGTATGGTAAGGAAATGGTTACCCAAGTTACCTAAATGGATTATTTATATTTTCTATGTTTTATGGACATATCATTATTTCACAAGTAAGTATATGATAATTTAAGGGTGACAAGTATATCATTGTGAAAAAAATTTCATATATTTATAAGTATTCATGGAAAAATGATTTATTTCCTTCTTTTTATATCCCTTACTAATATTTTTGTGCTCATTACAAATTTTATAAAGTTTTTTACAGAGTTTAAGCTTGGGTAATGGAAAATAATAATCCGATATGAATTTTGTAAACATATTTCTTGAAAATAAATCATTTTTATTTTAAAGAGTTTTCTTTTATAGAAAAAAAGGATATAAAATATAAGTGTCCTTTTGTAATTTATTAGATTATCATGTAAAATTTAGTCTTAATTATCTAAAACTATAAACCTAAAATAAATTTTTGAGTGAAATAAAAATAATTCAGGTATAATTTGACTAAAATATGTAACAACTAAGGTCAGGAACTTACAGTGAAGATAATCCGAAAGAGGTGTTCATAGCACAAAACTACTATAAATATTATATGTACCGTATTTATTGGCCACTGGAGTTTGAGAATGGTGATGAGGTTTTTCCTAGACTTTCACCACGCTTGGGAAATCATCTATTGGGTAAGAAGTTTAATTTGCCACTGAGTTTTATTATCCCCTTTGAAATCATGGAGTGACTTGGAAAGGTTGAATATCAATTGGACTTACCCAATAATTTGCATTTGATCCATGAGAAGTTTCATATTTTGTAACTAATGAGGTATCACCTAGATCCTTCCTATGTGATCGAATGGGAGGATGTTGATCAGGAGCCTGATAAAACTGTTGTCAAACAACTAACTCAGATTATGGATTGCCAGGATACGGTACTTCATGTTAAATTAATTCTATTGATCCAGGTACTATGGAAGTATAGATATGTTTTCCATAAGATGTGAGAGTAGGAATCTGTAAGAACTCGGTTCTTATTTTGGAGGTACGGGCTTCTTCTTTTTCCTTTTCCTTAAGTGTTTTTAGAAAATATGGAAAATAGGGAAAAATCACAAATTTTGGAACTACACGCCATGTACCTTATCCACACAATGTGTACTTTTGGCCGTGTTGAGGAGCGAACATGGGGCGTGTATCCATGCTAGGAACGAAGGGTGTAAGAACCGATTACCCGTCGTGTAGTGATACCTTACATGTCGTGTAGTCAGTCGGCAGGCATGAATAGTAAGGCGGTGGAGTCACCGCCATCTGGGTGACTATACACGCCGTGTACTTGGGAGTACATGCCGTGTACTCAGGTCGACGGATGAACAGTGTGGTGGGGCTGCCAAATGAACAGTTAAATGAAAGGAGTACACTTCGTGTACTCAGAAGTACACACCGTGTACTTTGTTTTTTCGGCTTAAAACAGACAGTAGTCTCCTCATTTGGCAGAGGTGGAATTTGAGCCATTTTGGAGCCAAAGGAGGAGGCAGGATCTTTGAAGATCCACCGGGCGTTCATCGGGAATCCAATTCAGCTTCGAAAGATCTCGTTAGAACAGCACGGGTAAGCCCTTCCTCCTCCTAGTACCGTTCTTACCAATTCTTCTCCTAACATAAGTTATTTACATTTGAATGTATTTTTTTCTCCGTCATATCTACACCGTTCTTGGGCGTTTTTGGAGTCTACATTTGGGTATAACGTTCGTTGACATATAAGGTAGGTGGCTTTGTGATCATTTTCCAACTGTCATGCGTTTTCGTGCATTTTCATGCCACGAACCCATGTTGGGGTGTCGTGTGGCTGATTACATTGCTATATTTAATGCCTAGAATTTCATAGGTGATTAAATTGTGATAATAAAATGCTGGTTGGGATCGTTTCTTGGATTTAGAACCACCCCCAGGGTGTGTTTCACTGTTTATCCGTTTGGCCAGGATACCTGAGGGTATGCCTTTAAGTAGTAATTGTATAATTGCCTTGAGAGTAATTGCTTGTTATTGCTTGTTTACCTGTTGGGCATGGCCCAGTTACCTGTTTGGCCTGAAGGCGTTATTGTGATTATCCTAAGGGCATGACTGTTTTATCCCAAGGGATGTCTCTATTCCACCTGAGGGAAACCTTTCGTGCCTGAGGGCTTGACTTTTGTGCCTGAGGGCAACACTTCATATGCCTGAGGGCGAGAATTTCTATTACTCCTGAGGGAAATACCTACGGGTAAGATTCTGTATGGCCTGAGGGCAAGCCTAAGGGCGTGGTTACTATTTTATCCTGAGGGCACGGTTCTAGTTAGCCTAAGGGCTTGGTGCTGTTGAGCACAAGAATGTTACTGAATTAAAGAAATTAAATGAATAATAAAACGATAATTTTATTTTTAAGTTTTTTACTTTTTAGTACTGATTACTTTATTGCATTTTATTTCTACACACTATCGTTTCATGATTACACGCAGTTGGGCATGGGCCTTTGGTGGGTGCCTACTGAGATATATTTCTCACACCCTGTTTGGGTCACGTTTTTCGGCCCAAACAGATTACATTTCTGCAGGTGTAGATAGAGGCAAGAGTCCCTATACGGGTACTTGACTGTTTCTGTGAAGTAGGAGGGCACGGGACCGAGCCTAGGCTCGCGATGCCACTGCCAGATATTTTTCTTATTTTTCTTTACTCTGTATTTTGTTGTACTATATTGATATATAACATGTTCTGGCTATTTTCTTAGAACTTGAAACATGTAGCATCATCACTTATATACTGTTGGTTATATCAACTACTGTAGTTATTTCAGTTGTTTATGTTTTCTGCTTCCGTAGTCATTGAATGTTTTATTTAAATTCCGTTGTGCTACACTTTGACAAAATGAGGGCACAGTTTCCCCACTATCAGACATGGGCCCTCGCTGCTAGTCGACAGCCTCTGGCGTTTGGGGAGATGCGCCTGAGGTCACGTGGTGAACCGGGCTCGGGACACCCATTGCGTGGAACCCGGGTCTGGGACGTTACAAAGTGGTATCAAAGGAGTTTCTTTTCTTGACTTACTATTTGGAGCCGTAGTCAGGGATAGGACAGAACGGTAGTTGGTAATAAGCTGTTCCCAGGTAGAGTTAACCCATGTACAGGGAAAAGCCAGTCTACCTCATATTTTTCATTCTTTGTATTTTGCAATTTTACGGTTGATATGTTTTCACCATTGGGTGATGCACGTGGATTGTGCTGTTATATTTTATTTTTGGGTTCTATTTAGTTGCAACCCGATGAGATGAGTGTATGCCATCTCATGCATCATATAGGCACATGCTAGATATTACATGCCATGCATAGTTTTCATGCCATGTAGGTGCATTAGAATTTGCATGTTGTTGTGATAGTTGTTGTGCTACTAAAGCATGTTGTTGTGATAGTTGCTTGATACATACCTGCTTTGTGATAGGGTATTCCTTGTATGAGCTTGTTTAAGGAATGGATGCCAAACTTTGGTTTTTGGGGAGTATGGGCCCCCATTGACCAGAATTTGGTGGATCATTGACTGTTTATGGGTTATAACACATATGAGATGTCAAACTTTGATTCGTGGGGAGTATAGTCCCCCACGGGTCGGAATTTGACACTTAGGTGTTGGTTTCAGTAATTTCTGGGTTCCAGGGAAGTTTCTGAGGCATACTGTCCAGAAACCAAGTATACACGCCATGTAGTATTTTTATACACATCATGTATGTTATTCTGTTTGTGAGGAAAAATGAACTTTTTTAGTACACACCATGTACCTGGAGTACACGCCATGTAGTCTCTTCTCGTGTCACAAACCGTGTGGGCAGTGACACAGGGTAGGGAAGGGCTTGGGTAAAACATGCCGTGTAGGTTTGTGCACGCCGTGTAGTGTTGAAACGGGGTCCGACCGTGTAACTAACAACACGGGTCGGTAAAATCCTTCACAGAACAGGCCGTGGAAATAATGCACATGATGTGTGGTGTGACCTGGGGACTTGGCCATGTAACTAACAACACGGGTCAGTGTCACCTCTCCTTGAACACACCGTGTACCTATGGGACACGCCGTGTAGGCTTGTCCAAGAACAGACCGTGTGGAGTTAGTCGTGTGGCTAGGAAATGGGGGGTGGTGTACACATCGTATGCGGGTGTAACATGCCGTGTAGTTGTAAGCCGAGTAGTTGGTCGTGTCACAGACGACACGAGCAGTTGGAAAATAACATTGTACACGCCGTGTAGATATTATACACGCCTTGTATTTTTGTTGAACAGAAGCCGTGTGGCTTAGCCGTGTAGAAGGACCCGGGCAGGGGAAGGGAAGGGAAGTACACACTGTGTAGTCAGTGTACACGCCGTGTAGTATTGGCTTGCAAAATTTGAAATGCTTTCTTCCTCTTTTTCCTTTGTGGTTCCTTCACTTTCAGTCTTAATAATCTTGAATCTAAGGCGTGCTTTTGACCTTGTAGAGTCATACCACCTAGACGACCGCGAGTTGTTCACCAGGAGGGCGGTGACAATTATACTTCGGAGATGGTGGGCCATCGGTTACCAGCGGATCCACCAGCAGATCCAGATGCGGCACCAACTTTTATACTGAACACAGGCGTGGAGGCGCAGTTCTATGAAGGTTTTATGTGGTTAATGCAGACCTTTCAGGGAGCACCGAAGGCTGCTACATCTATGGCGGAGCTGACTCGTATCTTCCAGCAGCATCATCCGCTTAATTTTTCAGGGGATGGCGGAACACAGGCTGTAGAGTCTTGGCTGGGGTCGATGCAGACTATTTTCGAACATCATGAGACGCCTCCAGGGCGGAAGTTCAAGCTCGCGACTTATATGCCGCGTGATTCCGCCAAGAGGTGGTGGGATGTTACCACCCAAACAAAGCATCACAGGGACATGGTGTGGGAAGATTTTCAGGCAGTCTTCTATGAATTATTCTTTCCCGAGACGCTGAGGGCATATAGAGCTCGAGAGTTCATGAATCTGCAGCGGGGCGCTATGTCTGTGATGGACTATTCTGCTCGTTTTATGGAGCTTCAGTGCTTTTCACCCGTGCTGCTGGGTGATGAGATGGTTAGAGCCAGACGTTTTGAGGATGGTCTTCGGTATGACATCCGAGCACTGGTGAATGTTTTTAGGTTGCCTACTGTACACGCGATTGTGAACCAGGCGCTGATTTCAGAGAGGAACCTGTGGGAATCTAGTGGTGTGGGCCAGGGCGGTTCAGCACCAGTTACTGGTACTATTTCTACTGGTAAGAGGAAGAGACAAATGGACTCCTCTCCAGGTGGAAATACAAGCTAGGCAGCTTCTTCAGGTGGCCCGATCAGGTGCTACCAGTGTGGAAGAGAGGGGCATAAGAGGCCGTAGTGTCCACGAGACCCAGTGGAGTGTCGAGCTTGCAGAAAGATGGGTCATCTACAGCGTTTTTGCAGGGCGTTTCTATGAGTGTCTAGTTAGAGGGGTTCTGTGCAGACTCTGTGTGCGGGAGTAGGACTAGTGGCTTCTTACCAGTCTGGGAATTGGAATACGTCAGGGTGTGCAGGAAGCGATGGTGGTCGTGGTTGTGGTATCCAGACACTAGGATCACAGAGGCAGCAGGGCGGGACAGCTCATGGTAGCCAGGCAGTGTCGTAGGGTCACGGCACTGGGCAGGCATATGCAGTGCAACAGAGCCAGTAGGAGCAGGATCCAAGACCTTCTACAGTCAGAGGTACTATTCTAGTAGCTTCTGTGTTGTCCTCAGTACTTTTTGATACGGGTGTTACGCATAGTTTCATATCTTTTCCCGTTGTGGAGAGCCTTGGGCTCGGTGTTTCTTCTTCTTTTGATATCATGACGCTAGACACTCCATTGGGGACTAGAACGGCTGGTGTGCGTTAGTGCAAGGCGTGCCCCTTGAGGTTGATGGGTGTCTCCTTCTTTGGGACCTCTATGTCTTAGAGATGACGAGCTATGACGTCATTCTCGGGATGGACTGGTTGGTTTCCTTCAGAGCCTTTGTAGACTGCTATCGTCGTAGGGTGCGTTTCACATCACCAGAGAGTGTAGAGTTTCTATACAAGGTCGAATGGGATGTTCAGGCAAGTCGAGATTGACCAGAGCATCATGGGCGAGGTGGAGTCCAACCCAGATTACGAGCTTATATCTGGATGACCAGGGGACTTATATGATGGATTTCCCTCCAGTTGTCAATTTTTTTAGGGATGTCTTCTCGGAAAACTTTTCAGGTCTACCCCCGGCACGTGAGGTGGATTTCTCTATCAATCTAGTGCCAGGAGCAGCACCAGTGTCCATTTCTCCTTATAGAATGGCCACTCTTGAGTTACAGGAGCTCAAGAGGCAGTTAGAGGAGCTACAGGTGAATGGTTTTATCCGACACAGTACTTCTCCTTGGGGTTCTCTGCTCCGTTTTGTGAAGAAGGTAGATGGTACCCTTAGGCTTTGCGTGGATTATCGGAAGGTGGACCAGTTGACAGTTAAAAACCGATATCCCTTGTCGAGGATAGATGATCTATTTGATCAGCTTCGTGGAGCACAAGTGTTCTCGAATATTGACTTGAGATCTGAATATCATCAGCTGCGTGTTAGACCATCTGATATACCTCTCACAGCTTTCAGGAGTAGGTATGGTCTATATTAGTATACGGTTATGCCATTCAGACTCACGAACGCACTAGCAGTTTTCATGGATCTGATGAATCGTGTGTTCCATCCGTATCTTAATTATTTTGTGGTAGTATTCGTGGACGACATCTTGGTGTACTCCCACACTTGACACGACCATTCCACCCATCTTTAGATCATATTGAGTACACTAAGAGAGCATCAGCTATATGCAAAGCTCTCAAAGGGCCACTTTTGGGTGGACCAGATTCACTTCTTGGGTCATGTTATCTCACAGGCAGGAGTTGCAGTAGACCCAGAGAAGGTGAGAGAATTAGTTTCGTAGGAGCATCCTAAGAACGTGTTTGAGATATGGAGTTTCTTATGTCTGGCTGGTTACTACAGACGCTTCATACAGGCCTTCTCCTGCTTAGCAGCACCGTTGACAGGTCTTACTAAGAAGGGTGTGAAGTTCTTTTGGTCGAAAGCTTGTGAGGAAGCTTTTCAGGAACTGAAGGGAAGATTGACATCAGCACTGATCCTGATACTCCCAGAGCAGGGGAAGAGCTATACAGTTTACTGTGATGCATCAGGGATCGGGCTGGGTGCCCTTTTGATGCAGGGAAACCGAGTTATCGCGTACGGGTCTGGGCAGTTGAGGCCACATGAGAGGAATTACCTGACGCGTGATCTCGAGTTGGCTGCAGTTGTGCATGTGTTGCGCTGTTGGAGACACTATCTATTGGGAGAGCATTTTGTGTTCTTCACCGACCACAAAAGCCTCAAGTATATCTTTACTCAGTGTGACCTGAATCTGAGGCAGAGAAGGAGGGTTGAGTACCTATTGTCCTTCGATTTTGAGCTTACCTATACACCTAGTAAGGGTAATGCATTAGCTGATGCACTGAGCAGGAAGACTCAGGTACCGGCAGTGGAGGAGGCCAGTGGTGAGTGGGAGTTCATGGCTTTGTTCTCTGAGATGCATCTGGAGGTGCATGACGGACAGGGGCAGACTTATCTTTCCTCATTAGTTGTGTCCTCTACCCTCCTAGATAGAGTGAGGATGAGTAAGCTATCTGATTCAGAAGGCCTAGTTCTACGGGAATCGGTGGCATGTGAGTACCCTCCTCCCGATTGGACGATAAGCGACAACTATGTTTTGTGTTTCCATGGACAAGTATGGGTTCCAGGGGATATACGTGAGGAGCTGATGCGAGAGTTTCATGCTTCAGCTTGGGCAGTTCATCCCGGGGTTACCAAGATGTACCGAGACTTGAGACGATAGTACTGGTGTCCGGGTATGAAGAGAGAGATAGTTGGGTTTGTTACGAGATGTTCCACCTATCAGCAGGTGAAGGCAGAGCATCAGAGACCAGCTGGACTATTACAGTAGTTACCCATTCCAGAGTGGAAATGGGATGATGTCGCGATGGATTTCATGACGAGTTTTCCGAGGTCACCTCGAGGCAATGACGTCGTGTGGGTTGTTGTGGACAGACTCAAGAAGGAAACTCACATTTTTCCGATCAAGGAGAACTTTGTTATGGACGAGATCAGAAGGTTGTATATCCGAGAGATCGTACGTCTTCATGGGGTCCCTTGTTCTATCATTTCAGATAGGGATGCCCGCTTCACGTCTCGTTTCTGGTAGAGTTTTCAGAGGGCACTGGGTACACAGGTGCTTCTAAGCACAGCATACCACCCTCAGACAGATGTCCAGTCAGAGCAAATGATACAGGTGCTAGAGGACATGATGTGCACATGCATCCTAGACTATGGGGGCTCTTGGGAGAATCATATACCCTTAGTCGAGTTTTCCTATAACAATAGTTTTCAGGAAACTATTGAGATGGCACCATACGAGGCTTTATATGGTAGGCCATACCGATCACCTTTGTGCTGGTTAGAGGCAGGTGAGGCAGCTTTACTGGGGCCACATCTTGTGCAGGAGACATCTGAGTAGGTCCAGTGTATTTAGAAGTGGATGGCTACCATGTAGTCTCGTCAGAAGTCTTATGCTGATCGTCGCAGGTGACCTCTGGTGTTTATGGTTGGGGATCAGGTTTTTCTACGTGTTTCGATGAGACTGGGACACAAGCGGATCAGGAGACAGGGTAAGCTTTCACCGAGATATGTGGGGCCATTCGAGATTCTGGAGAGTGTCAGGCTTGTTGCCTATCAGTTGCAGTTACCGCAATGGTACCGAGCCATGCATGACGTCTTCCAAGTGTCTCAGTTGCATCGCTACCATTCAGAACCATCTCACACCTTTCAGCCAGAGGAGGTTGAGCTTCAGCATGATGCATCATTTGAGGAGCATTAGATCCTTATCGTTGACAGGAGCACGAAGGTTCTCTGAGGCCGGTCAGTTCCTCTCGTACAGGTGCTATGGAAGTATGGCCGAGTGTAGGACGAGACCTGGGAGTGGGAGGCCGACGTATGTGCTCAGTTTCTAGAGCTGTTCTAAGATTTATCTTTGCCACCCTTAGAAGGGCAATTCGGGGACGAATTTCTATAAGGGGGGAAGTTTGAAAGAACCTGGTTCTTATTTTGGAGGTACGGGCTTCTTATTTTTCCTTTTCCTTAAGTGTTTTGAGAAAATATGGAAAATGGGGAAAAATCACAAATTTTGGAACTACACGCCATGTACCTTATCCACACGTTGTGTACTTTTGGCCATGTTGGGAAGAGTACATGGGGCGTGTAGCCATGCTAGAAACGAAGGGTGTAGGAACCGACTACACGCCGTGTAGTGGTACCTTACACGCCATGTAGTCAGTCGGCAGGCTTGAATAGTAAGGCGGTGGAGTCACCGCCAGCTGGGTGACTGTACACGCCGTGTACTTGGGAGTACATGTCGTGTACTCAGGTCGACGGATGAACAGTGTGGCGGTGCCGCCAAATGAACAGTTAAATGAAAGGAGTACAAGTCATGTACTCATAAGTACATGCCGTGTACTTTGTTTTTTCAGCTTAAAACAGGCAGTAGCCTCCTCATTTGGTAGAGGAGGCGTTTGAGCCATTTTGGAGCCAAAGGATGAGGTGGGATCTTTGAAGATCCACCGGTCATTCGTCTGGAATCCGATTCGGCTTCGAAAGATCTCATTGGAACCGCACGGGTAAGCCCTTCCTACTCCTGGTACCATTCATACCAATTTTTCTCCTAACATAAGTTATTTACGTTTGAATGATTTTTGTTCTACGTCAGATCTACACCATTCTTGTGCGTTTCTGGAGTCGGCGTTCGGGTATAACATTCGTTGACATATAAGGTAGGTGGCTTTGTGATCATTTTCCAACTGTCGTGCATTTTTATGTGTTTTCATGCCACGAACCCATGTTGGGGTGTTGTGTGGCTGAGGATGTTGCAATATTTAATGCCTAGAATTGCATAGGTGATTAAATTGTGATAATAAAATGCTGGTTGGGATCGTTTCTTGGATCCGGAACCACCCCCGGGGTGTGTTTCACTGTTTAGCCGTTTGGTCAGGATACCCGAGGGTATGCCTTTAAAGTAGTAATTGTAGAATTGCCTTGAGAGGAATTGCTTGTTATTACTTGTTTTCCTGTTGGGCATGGCCCGGTTACCTGTTTGGCCTGAAGGGGTTGTTTTGATTATCCTGAGGGCGTGACTATTTTAGCCCGAGGATTGTTGTTATTCCGCCTAAGGGCAACCTTTAGTGCCTGAGGGATTGACTTCTATGTCTGAGGGTGACACTGTGTATGCCTGAGGGTGAGAATTTTTGTTACACCGGAGGGAAATACCTGCGGGTTGGATTTTGTATGGCCTGAGGGCAAGCCTGAGGTCATGGTTACTATTTTATCCTGAGGGCACGGTTCTGGTTAGCCTGAGGGCTTGGTGCTGTTGAGCACAAGAATGTTACTGAATTAAAGAAATTAAATGAATAATAAAACGGAAATTTTATTGTTAAGTTTGTTACTTTTTAGTACATCTTACTTTATTTCATTTTATTACTGCACACTATCGTTGCATGCTTACACGCAGTTGGGCACGAGCCTTTGGTGGGTGCCTACTCAGATATATTTCTCACACCCTGTTTGGGTCATGTTTTTCGGCCCAAAAAGATTACATTGCTGCAGGTGTAGATAGGGGCAAGAGTCCCTATACAGGTACTTGACTGTTGCTGTGAAGTAGGAGGGCATGGGACCGAGCCTAGGCTCGCAATGCCGCTGCCAGCTGTTTTTCTTGTTTTTCTATACTCTGTATTTTGTTGTACTGTATTGATATATAACATGTTCTGGATATTTTCTTATAACTTCAAACATGTAGCATCATCACTTATATATTGTTGGTTATATCCACTACTGTAGTTATTTCAGTTGTGTATGTTTTCTGCTTCTACTGTCATTGAATGTTTTATTTAAATTCTGATGTGCTACACTTTGACAAAATGAGGGCATAGTTTCCCCACTATCAGACCTGGGCCCTCACTACTAGTCGGCAGCCTCTGGTGTTTGGGGAGATGCGCCTGAGGTCACGTGGCGAACCGGGCTCGGGGCACTCGTTGCGTGGCACCCAGGTCCATGACGTTACAGAATCGTTGATGAGGTGGCAGTTGTATTCCATTTTTTCAAGTCCAAAATCTTGATCACTTTCTAAGTATATAAATATTTTATGGTGGGGATATTATAGCATTCTGTTTCCTATTTTTATATATTTGTTGACCCTTTTTTGACCATTCTTTGTTTGGGTCATACATTGGAGTCATTTTTTGATTTCTTTTTAAATGGAATTCCTGGGGGATGTTCATGGTTGGCACATATTTAGGTAAAATCATGTGTTTTGGTCCACGAAAATGTACTACCAATCATGGTATGCAGGAAGGGGAACATGGTTTTTTGAAACCAGGCATCCACTCCCTTCAGACTATGCATTCTTGGATAGTGAGGGTTTTTATGGTTTGTGAATTTTTAATGTAATTGTGAATCAAAGATATTCACCCCAATTTGAGTCTCTATATAGGGATCATGGTTAAAGAACGCAGTTACATCTAACCGTGTGGACTCCCTAGAATACTATGTACACAGTTTTGAATACCCCAAATTTTTTTTTAAAAAAAACACAAGACCCTTGTTTAACCAATAATTACAACCCCAACCCACCCCAATCTCATATTAGATCAATTTAATCCTTCACTCTTTGTATATATTCTTCTCTCTTTTCTTCTTTTTTTTTAAAAAAAAAATTTGAACCATTTCAAGATTTGTGCATGTCATCCTTGCGCAGGGACCATGCTAATCTTCTCTGTATCATTCCAATTTTATCGGATGTCTCCGAAGAGACTTCTATCTTGGGATTATAGGAATATTTCCTTCATTGTTGATGGATCATCTAATGGTATGTTCCATTCTTAGTCTTGTTTACCCTCTTCTTTATAGATTTTCACTATATATATTCTCCTCTTATCTCATTGGAACCCAAAGGGGCTATTTCTGAAAAATATAAGTGTTTTAACATAGGATTTATTTTTTTTCTTGTGGATCTAGGATCATGATGACCCAATATACTCATCCCCAGTCACTTTGGTCAAAGGAGAACAATTTTACCTCCATTATTGAGATATGAATTTCTATAAAATAGGTTAATTCAATGAATTTCTTTCTGTTCCTCTAAAATTCATTTTTTTCATTTAATTGATTTTATTTTGGGTTTCAAAGGATGTATTGTAAAGATATGTGTTTTTAGTAGGGTTTTTATTTAAAAATGGGGTTTTTACACTAAATGTTTGGTTAAATTCTCAAATGGTGGTTTTGATATAGATATGGATTTTCAAACACCGAATTAGATTGTCTTGGATTTGAAAATTCTTTATAAATTTTGAGCATGGTTTTGAAATATATTCTAAAAAATGTAGAACATTGAGAACCATCGATGCATTGGGAACAGACATGTCACTCATAGAGTTCTTAATTCCACTATAGGTTTTATTATATGGACATACTATAGCATGACTCGATATCGATTGGCACCAACATATTTCTAGTTTATGCCTCTTTTATGTATAGTATATATTCCCAAAGTATAGAGCCCAATATGGTGTGATTTTTCATTTATGATTTTTTGATCACATGAAAAATTGTTTCATGTATAGTTTCTCACTTGATTTCACACGATTTTTTATTACATAGTTTATTGTGATAGAATATCTCAAGGATATGGGTTTACATTCTCACCTTATGGTGTGTGGATATTTTATCCTATTTTATCACTTATAAGTTTTATATAATTGTATTTTTGAATATGAATATATTTTATGAAAACCAATTGAAATTAATTATAAATGGGTTTTGATTTATGAAAATGATTTGTAAAAAAAAATTGTTTTAAAATATACAACTGTTTCATTCTTCATGTTAGTCCTTGTATACACTCTATGGTGGTGTCCTACTGGGATTTGTGCCCACACCCTAATTTTTCCTTTTAGAAGTTTTTTATGTTGTATTATAGGGTTTAGGAAATGGGAAAGGCCTCAGATATTATGTTGTATTCTCTTTTTTTTTTACCTTCAAAGCATGATGGTTTGGCGGTAATGATTGGTCACGCTACGATTTTTTGGTTTCTCTAGTTTTACATTTTAGTTAATCCAGTTTGGATTGGGTTGTATAAATCTTGGATGTAACTATTTCTTCTATGTTTTAATCTAATTGTATGTATTATTTTCATATATTATAGAATTGTTTATGCTATATTTGTTGAACCTCACCATGTGACAATAGGTTTGGGTGGCTTTCTTAGTTGACCAATGTTGTTTTGTTACAAATGTAGTGACTACGAGAAACAAGATAGGATTATTATAGTAGTGAAAGATATCAGTATTATTCCTAATCAGTTATCCTGAAATATTATTAACAAACAATACCTTAACTAACTCCTTGACTCACCAAATAATATGAGGATAGAGTTTGCTAAGAGATCGAGTGGTGGAAACGATGGAGGATAGAAGGTTTGAATTCATTTGTGATAGAAATGTGGAAAGAGAAACACATGAAGATGTATCAAACGAATGGTAAAAAAATTGTTCAAAATAAGGAATAAAGTAATGAATTCTATAGTAAAAATGAAGAATATTAAGGAAAGAAATAAATTTCATCCTAGAGATCAATTTATACTTCATTTTCTTAAATTTGGGGAACCATGGAATTATCTAATTTAATTCACTCATCTACAGGATAAACCCTGAAATAAGCAAGGGCCTATATTGAAATAAAATTGATGAAGTATTTCTGTATTGGGAATCAATAATTAAATTTTAGAACTATTTTTTCCAATGGTACTTTTGTTATAACAATCACGAAACATATAAGGATAGAGTAAAATTTTAGAAGCATATATATCCTCATTAACTTAAGAGTTATGGATACCATCATGTGTTATGAGTTTAAGGTTCATCATAAGTTCAAAGTATCAAACATAACTTTTTAAAATTTAGGTGGTGGGAATATAAAAATATCCATGATATGTTTGGAAAACATTTACAGAAATACAACCCATTGGTTTAGTATATGAAAAAATTATTTGAGGAACAATGCCTTTAAATTTTTTGGGCTTAAGATTAATGGTATTGGTAACCTTTCATGCTTATATTATCTTTTATATTTTAGTAATTATAAGACATGACAATTTGATAATATTATATGAATTATATTAATATGGTTTTAGAAAAAGGATAACCTGCAAGTCGAGAGACAACCCACCATATCTGGTGAAGGCTACGAGGCTGGAACCCACAACTAAAGGATGGTAAGGGTTTTGATCCTTACATTGGCCTTAATAATTCTCTGGTTAATAAGTAATTTTTAACAAAAATGGTTTGATGAATAAATATTAATAATGATTCTATAGTTTTACTTCTATAGTCTAGAGATTAATTACTTATGCTAACCATTTTGGTTTGGGAAAATATTTATAAATTTACTAAGAGACTTTTTACTCTGGTATGGATCTTACAATCTATTAAAAGTAATGTTTAGTGCTTCAGGAATAAAGATTCATTTTGGATATTCATTTCATGGTGTAAGAGATGAATTGAAAATTGATCAAAGCATAACCAATGGATGAAATTGTTCTTATGAAATAGAAATGTATAATGTATGTATATTTTCTTATATTCTTAAAGAGTAAAATAATTCCTCAACATTAGGAAAAATATCTTGAAACAAAAATTTTATCCCATTACATTAATATCTAATAAATCAAATGATCATTTAAATAATCAAAGATTTATGATTTTTAGGTCCTTAAATTTCCATTTATCTTTCACTTTCTTATGATCAATGATCTTTATCACTCTATAATTATTTATTCTTTTCTTCCATGTCCATATATTTACATCCCACTTTTGTTCTTCAACATGGAAACCTAGTTATGTGTTATTCTTGATGACATTTTATATTTCACTTTCCCTATTTTAAGGATATGTTTTATTATCCATTTTACGATCTTAATTTTTAATAAATATGTTTTTAAATTCCAAACCCTTGATTAATAAGTGCAATTTCAAATTAAGAGGACACAATTTATTGAAGGTGGAGAGAATATAGCACCCAAAGCTTTTAAAAGAGGGACATCTGGTTTGATAGAATATATGACACACAACACCAATATTAAAATAGAATGTAACACCCCAAGACTTTAAAATATATTTATTTATAAATAAATTCAATCTCTTTGATATCTTGTTATTCCCACAACTCTAGATTTAAACGAAACAAAATAGTATATAAAATTATTATTATTTAAAATGTGATTTTTATAACGTAGTCATTAAGTTAGTGGGTAAGAATATGAATAAATAATTTATTAAAATATATTTTTAACACATTTTAATTATTTTTATATTTATTATAAATAAAAAAATCATTTGAAATAAAATTAAATGTTTTTTGAAAAACTATTCTTTTTTAAAAGATGGTTTAGTCGGGTTTTTCACAAATAATTAAAAGTAAATTTTTAAACAATTTAGAAAATTTATTTCATAAAATTATCTTAATTTTGAAAATAATCATTTCAAAATTATCCTCAGCTAAATTTTTATGGATTTTTCTAAAAAGTTTTTTTTTTCAATGAATAGTGAAAATACTTTTATCGGAAACTATATTTTTAAAAATATTTTTCAAGGTTAAATTATATTTTAAATTAGTTTAATAGTTAAATTAGTTCAGATAAATTATAATTTAACTAATATATATCATTGGAATCAATTTTATATTGAATTGTTATACTAAAACCTTTTATACTTATGAGAGTTTTCTCTTTGGAAACCTGTTTTTCATCATGCATGAGGGTATAATTTTAAATTGGATTCCTCCAATTATGTGAAATTAATTTAGAAAATGGATTCAATATTTGTAATTAGAATAATATATATTTTCTAATAAGTTAAACATACTTTTCTACAATAATGAAAATTGAAAACATTAAAAATAAATTACCACCATTAAGAAAAAAACGGGTTTATCGGGGGTTAAGCTAGAAAGATAAGGGTTAAAATGAACATAAAATTGTAAAAAACCCATTTTATAGACATATTTACACCTTATAACAAATAATGTTTTATAATGAACCATTTTGAAGGTTTTTTTCATGATAAAAATGTGAGTGTAATTGATTTTTTTCAAAAATTCTATGTCTGTCCTCTCCCCTAATTATAAAAGGTTGCCCCCTCTCCTCCCGTATTCAAATTTATAAATACATTTGGTTCATCCAATAAGTACTGATATCAATTAAATAAATCCCTTACAACTTCCTAGATCCATTTTTAATAATAAATCCAACCTATAGGGGTTTGGTTTAAACCTAAAGAAGTTGTCTGAAGAAGAGATAACATTATTAAATGAGCGGTTTTATTTTGTTTCTTCTTATACCTCTTTAAAATATTACAAAACTATGATTATATATTATCCATAGTATATTAAATATTCATATTTTTTATTATGTTAATTCCATGACTTATATCCATCTTCTCTCGTATAAAATGGGAGACAAAAACCGATCATGTGTACGGCAAACTACCGTTTCACGAACCGATGTATTTCATTTTCCATTACAACGTTTCAAATATGGATATAATAATGGATTTAAAATATGTATATTATATTTTCGATATTATTATAATTGTTTAATTCTAATGTCACATATACTATCTTATGATTGATTCTATATAAAATATGATAATGTTCATCATTTGTATGGTGGACTACCTCATTGCGAAGCGATGTGATTCATTTTTTACTTATTCTTTACATAGAAGTTAATAAGAATAAATTTAATGAATATATTTCATAAGTAATTCCACGACCCCAGAATCCCAGAGTCAAGGCATTATTTTAATGCATTGGTATGATTACAAGGAAACAAGTCTCGAAAGATTAATCACTTTAACAGTCTTGGAAAATAGATTATATACATGAACGTTACATTACTCATTCGAAAATAAAACCCAACATAAATTATCCTTTTAGAACACCATTAATACCCTATCTTAACCCTACATATCAATCATAATACACTTCTTGTAATCCTGGTAAAACTAAAACATAGATAGGGGTGAGCTTAGATGCTAAATAAGGATAACAATATAGTGGAAAACTTTCCTAAATAAGCATAAACATTTAAGGCAATGTATAAAACTAAAACAAAAGCCTTTTAAACTTAAAAATCACCATAATATGGAATAGATAAAATAAAATAATTCCATTTACTTATTCACATAGATATTCTACTAGTCGAATAATCACATGCAATATTAATATCCACTTTCATAATGATGGAATGCATAATTCCAAACTTCATAACCACATAGTCAAGGCCTTGTGCCAAGACTAAAAATAAGATTTTTCAAGGAATTATACCAAGACACTAGTTTGTCTCATAAGACCTACCAATGCATCGAGGAGCTATAGCGGGCTCCACCCATCACTTACTAAGCCCAATTCATTCCTCATATGAAAAGTTTTAGACATAACATAAACATTCATATTAAAAATAGCATACGAAATGTCAATACTCTATCCATAAACCATGAATGGTGTAAAAATAACACATCCATAGTCAAACATATCACAAAACCTTCAATAAAATATGGAATTTTTTTATTATAATAAATCAACTTCAAACAATCTTAAAATCCATTAAAGGATGTTGACATAGATGAAATCAAAACTTTTTTAGAGAAATACCTATTTCTATTTTGAAATAATTCAAAAGTAATATAAAGGAAGTCATTTAAAAGATAGTTTTGAGTAAAAGTTTCCCATAACACTATGAATATTTTTAAATAAATTTACATTTTAAAACATTCATGTCTATATAAATAAATATTTAAAACCATTTTGAAAACATTAATATTAATGAGAAAGGTTTAGAAGAATAAATATTTAAAACATTTAAAATGATGTTTAAGTAAAAAAGTCCTCTAAAATAATCCCTTTGAAAATTGTTTTATGAAACATGGACATGGATAATAAATATGTCCCAGTAGATACTTGGGTAAAAACCACCTCGGATAATAAGAAGATTGTGAAATTAACCCTTAACTTGTACTTTCCTTTAGTCGAGGGTACGTTTAACCTACTATATAAACACCGTATTAGGTTATTAAATTATACCAGAACCATATTAATATTTATGATATCATGCATGATTCATTTATGACTTTATACTACCCCTTTAATAATAACTTCCATGTTAAATTAACATTTCGGTTAATAATTGCTTTCTTTATCATACGTGTTTTATCTTGTTACTCTTAATTTTATCACTTAGATCATGATTTAAATACTTCAAGAATATAAAACATGATTTATATATCATATATATTTTGAATATAATATGCATAATAGATATATATATGAAATGTAAAACATCGTTTATGGAGACGGTAGGTCGTATGTACGCATAAACGTTGTTTCCGTTTTCATATTGTATTGAACGGAACTAAGTGAATAAGATATATATAAGTACATATATATATATATATCTCAAGTAGAATTATTATGTCATATATTACATACTTATTAATGATATATATTTTTATAATCATCATTGAATGGTGAATGTGGAAATGAATCTCATCCCGTCGTGGAGACAGTAATCCGTACATAGGCACGAGCGACAATATCATTATATTGATGGTGAAATAGTATGTAATTGGATGGTATATCATATTTACAGATTCATTAACATTTTATATTTATTATTTACATTAGTTATACTCATTATTATACCCATCAAAATAATGATGTGTTTGAATAACAAACTACACCACGATGTGGAGACGGTAATCCGTACATACGCACGTATGGTGACTTTGTCATTTATAGGATGGATAGAGTAATGAAAATGGTTGTATCATTTTCATAATTAAATCATAGTATATAGAATATACTGGAGTTATTACTTTATAATGGGAAAAAAATAAAGAGGAAGTGGAAGAAGAAAAGAACTTGAAAGAGTTGATGAAATATTTACCTCTTCTCCCGGTTCTTCCTATTGATTTGATCAAAAGAGCTTTTTAAGTTGGATTTCTGACCAAAGGAAGGCCACTAGGATGAAGGTAGGGGTAGGGTTTGGCTGAGACAAATGGCTTTGGAGGTGTGAAATTTAGAGAAGGTGAAGTACCCTATTACAAGAGTGGTGGGGTTCACTTTAGGAAAAGCTTGAAATATTATTTAATAATAAAATAATTTTCGGTTTCTAATGGATCCAAAATTAATTATGTAAATTCTAATGTGGGGATGGGTTGAAAAAATCTCAACAAATAGGTTTCAGATAGGTTTATGTCATCATATTAACCATATCTTTTAGATTTAACTCTTAGTTAAATAGTTTGACATTTACCATGTCTCTTTGTATTTTTATATTATATGGTTAATAAACATACTATAAAATGGAAATAGACCCCAAGTGGTTCATTAATTTCCTATATGTTATTATATAAATCATTTTTCCGAACCTTATATTTTTATGAATATTATATCAATTAATAATATAATATTTGTTTTAAAAACTCAAGTATGTCAATTTTGATACTATTTAGTATTTGATTTTTTTGAAAGCCATAAAAACTTTATCACTTAGAATAAAAGTTATTTAACCAACTATAACATTTCATATTAACCCAAAACATTAGTGGAATTCATCAGAAGTCTCAATTTACATTTATTTGGATATTAATAATATCAATATTTTTAATATTTCATTAAAAAGGTAATTACTACATCATCACTGTGTCATAAATAAATTAAATTATTAAATGTCTAAAAATTATAAATAAAATACAATTATGTAGGAAATATTTTTATCTTTCTAATGAATATTTATAGTCTAATTTATATTGTGTGTAACCCAATATTAAAAATGGTTTAGTTATTAAACTTTGAATTTAACTCTTTTGACTCTTCTTTAAATAAAATAATAATAAATGTCCTCATCTAATACAAGTGGAACAAAGAGGATCAGAGTTTATTCCTAAGGTTATTTTTTAGTCTAATTATATATATCCAATAGAATTAGAACATTTTTTAGGGTAATTATGATATAATTTTAACTCTTAATTGCCCAATTTACTTTTAACCGTGGTAAATAAAAGTCAAAAGTTACTATTCACCATAAAATTATTTTCCTCTTATTGAACAACATTTTACATACTAATATTAACCGTGTCACTTGGATTTTTTAAATTCAACTCACAAAAGCGGTAAAATTAGTTTTTATGAAAATTTGTAAATGCTCTTAGAATGTGGGTAAAAGACTCTAAAACGTTCAATAAAGTTTTACATATCTAAACTTATTATAAAATGACTCCCATTAATTACATTGAACATATATAGGTATTATGTATCTATTATGACCTAAAAGAATTTAAAATAAAATAACTAATTATTTAAATAAAAAGTTGGTTTTAACCAATAATGTAGTGTTTTTTCACTATTCATCAAAAATTGAAAGTTTTCAGAAAAATACCAAAAATTTACCCCTAGATAATTTTGATATTATGAATTCAAAAATGATGTGTATTTTACAAAATTAAAAACATATGAGTTTCATTTATTAATTTAAAATTAATTTCTGTTGTCAAAATAAAAAAAAACAGGTTTTTTAAAAAGTAAAAAACTATTAAAAAGATTGACATGTGTTTATGCCAAATTTAAACGTGAAATTAATTATAATGAAATAAATTTTATTAAATGACAAAAATTTAATCTAATTATATTTCAAAACCTTTCAAATTCATAATTTATCACTATAAATATTTTGATTAAAAAATATGTTTTTAATTAAAACGTAGTATTTTTCATTATTCATCAAAATATACAAGTTATCAGAAAAGTAGCAAAAATTTATCCAAACTAAATTTTTATGTCCCTATTCTAAAGAAGAATTTAATTTCATTAAATTGAATATATAAAAGTTTCAAATAATGGTTTTAAAAAGGGTTTTCTATTAAAAGGTGGTAAAATTGCATTTTTTTTGAGAAATACTTATTTTATCTGAAAAAAATTAATTTTTTCCTATATTATCTCTAAGAAACATATAATATGGATGTTAAAATTATATAGAGTATATAAGATTCAAAATTCAGTTAATACTATTCATAACTGCTTTTTGAATGGTTAGTTTAGTAAGTTTTGGTGCGCTCGAACTCGGTGTTGCGTGTAGCGCAAGCTATTGAATTCTTTAATGAGATAATGTACTCTGAAATGTTGGGGTGTTACATGATATATAAGAAATCAAATTGAATTTTGAAAATTAATATTTCACCCACTATTTTACTCTTTCACCCATTAAGGAAATGATAATATTGCTCGCTTGTACGTACGACCACTTGTCTCAATGAAGTGATGTGATCCATTCTCCATGTTCAAATATCAATAATTATTATAAAAATGAATCTAATGAAAAAAACATTAAATTTATAACCTCAATATAATTCCGGATCTTATGAAACTATATAATATGTGTAACGACTAGAACTTTCATAACAAAACACACATGAGAAAACGAGATAATTAACACCCAAAATAATGAAAATAATGAAATACTATTAACAAATGGGTGGTAAAATGTTTTAATGGGATCATTAATAATATTATAAATATTAATATTTCTTTATTATAAATTAATAACATTCTTAAAATTACTATTCATAAGTTTAAATCATTTTTAACAAAAAAGGAAGTGTGAGGTAAGGGACTTCGTCTCAAATTCTCTTTATTGAGGCATATTGTAATGTTATGCACCTAATTTATTTTATATAGTGCTTATATTTTTCCCTTTAAATGTGATATCATGATTTATTCATACTTCAAGGTATTTTAATATTTAATTTGAATAATATCATCTAAGGGTATTCGACTTAAAAATTACCAAGTGGTAAAAAAATTTATAACTCAGCTTCTTTTAAATGGGTTATAATAAATATTAATTATATTTGAAAATATAAGATTATATGCGTAAACAATTTTGACTATATTATGCTTAATTTCCTTTTTTCATGTTTATATAAATTTGATATGAATAATATATCCATTTATTAATTCTCATTTCAACATAATGATCATTGTAAGGGTTTATTTCACAAACTCATTTAAATCAAGATTGTTTGGGAATAAATTACCATTAAAGGAAATAATTTGATTATTTTATAATAAAACCTTCTTAATTTTATTATCCAATGGTTTTTCATCATTGTTTTAGGTAATTGTAGCATTTTTATTCTCTTTAGTACATAAAATTATTCAAATTTTTTTAAATAAAATCCAACTTCATTCCTCTCTTCGGTCAAAAATCAATTTTCATCCAAACCATGTTTTTTTAAAAATATTATATAAATTGTTTTTAAAATTATCCAAATGATTTATTAAATACATTTTTACCCATTTTTGACTTTTTTTAAATGGTTTGAATGAAATAATCTTATCATTTTATGAACAATATTTTTTTCAACTTTTTTACAATAGTGTGAAAGGAATATTATTTTAAATTATACAAAATGTAAAAAATTTCCCACCATCATAACCACTTAATATTTTAAGGATTCCTTTATAATTGTTAATGTTAATTATCAAATAAATTTATTTTCAAATGATTTTTTTAACTTTTACATTCAAAAAAATATTTTCAAAGTGAAATGGTTATTCTCATCAAGAATGTTTTTAATTACATGTTTATAGTTCTTCTATTCGTCGATGGATTCGACCATTTATTATAATTATGAAACAATAAGGATATTATGTATTGATACCATCCTTTTTATTTTTCCAAATGGTTTGTGAACAGTTTAACACTTTAATTTATTGATATTATATTTCTTAATTGATTATTTTAATCACTAACTTTTCCTTGAAATATTCACTTTATTGTTATCGTTGGACATTACATTTCTCATAAATGACCTTATTATTTATCATCGAATGTCCTGAAGGCCTTCATTTTTTATTGATTTTCGATAATACACCTTTCAAGGGGTGAGGTGGAACCTTTACAAGGCTCATAGGTGTAAGTATTACATAGACCATAGGTCTTAGAGGAATACATTGCTCGTAGGCTTCAAACATTACATATAAACCAGACTAACTACTTGGAACTGCTCTTCCCCAGTATCTTCATCGTGAAATCTGATCTCCACCTTTGTATGGCTGTTCAACTAGGCATTCATGTGCATGCATAGGCTTGTCCAGATGGCAGGTTCCATAACCTCTCATTCTTGCAATCCGTTTAGCTTCTGCTATGTTGGAAATGAAGATATGGGTGGGCCTGAATATAGATAGCCTCCTGATGCATCTACGATCTCATGAGACAAATCAAGTGATTATACTTAATTTAATGGGGTTCTAGTTTATAACTACACATATGTTTTAAACCATATTTTGAATAGTCCTGACAGTATTTGTATCATGATGCCTAAGATAATGACATCCAATAATTAAGAATTTCCTTCATTAAGAATTTAGATATTATTTTACATGACATTTTCTAAATGATATTATATTTCGATGCATTTCATTATCAAGTTATTTATTAAATAGAATGTGTGTTTAAGTATTTACCTTGAGATACTGATTATTCCTTATATAATCATGATAGTCATGTAATTTAAATGGAATGTGTGTTTAGTTATTTACCTTTCCATATTTATTCTGCTTATTGGTTAATGATAACTACGGATTTACTTAATTATTACTCATCATTTGAGTACACCCTTATTTTTTTCCTTTCCCAAGAATCTAGGAAGTGTACTGTGAGTGATATTTAAGGATATTCTATAGGTAATAATGATATTCTCAAAAAAATTGTTTTAATATTTGTATTCAAATGAAAAATGGGAATCATGTATGTATATTCTGTAAAAATAATACTAAACTATTCACTCCTTCAGGATTTTATTCCTTCTAATTATGCCAATGTAAAAAATCAAACACCAGATATGTGTTACTGGGTTTAGGGTCTTTACATTTCAAATTTTATTTACAATCCATTATAATGGATTTGAAAATATTCTTATGTTTTAAATATATTATCAAAAAAACATGTTTATGATTCTGAGATTAACAATGCATAAATATTCAATTTATCTTATGTGATACATCATATTTATGTTTATATATTTAATTCATAATGTTATGAATAAATTCATTATATTCTATTGTTTAGAAATAGTTCCTGGTAGAAAGAATGGTATCAATACTCATGGACAATGTAGAAATTTACCTACTAAGAAGTACAACACAAATAGTGTTGGAGCTAAGCATATCATGTCTATATGAGGTTATATGACCTAATTTATGACTAATAACTGAGTACTTATAAATAAATATGATTTCTCATGGCACAATACACCTATATTGGATCGTTTCCTGCAACAGAAGCCTCCAAATTTTAGTGAAACTACCAATCCAATGGTAGTTGAGAAATAGATTAAGTCCCTTGAAAATATATTTCTATCTTTAGGGTCTGATAAAAAGTAATAAGTTATAATGGTGTTATATTTTTATAAAGGAGATACTTATCAATTGTTATTATTGATCCCGAATATTATGAAGGAATAATAAATAAAACACATGGAATGGAGAGCTTTTATAGTAACATTCTTCGACAAATATTTCCCATGTGAGTAATTATATAAAATGTACATAAAGTTACTTATCTTGAATAAAAATAAAGAGGGAAATTTTTCAAAGTTTGAGGTTAACTTTACAAGAATAGTAAGGTGTTCTATGGATTACATAGGTAATACAGAAATAAATATTGATTATTTATTTGAAGGGATTAATCTAAGTCTCCATATGGCGCTAGTCTCTAAAACATTTTCATCATATGATGAAACTGTTTATTTTAAATCAAAATAAATAAGTAATTTTCTAGATCCCATATATTTAAGAGAAATAAATAGAATAATAGGATATCTAAACACCAAGAAAATTAAATGTGTCAAACAAAAATATGAAGATGAATAAATTTACATTATATGAAAATTTTGGAAATAAAAATCTTGTAAAAATTTTGAAGGGCCTGGTAGTGTTAGATCATAATATAGATGTGTATTTATATTCTATGGCACAATTCAAGATGAGTAAAATTTTAAGTTTAAAAACCTTGTATTTAAACACTTAAGAAAGAAATTAGTTTAAGAGGTCTTAAACTGATACAATTCATAATCAATACAATTTACCGTAATGGTCTTGGATCTAATCGATATGATATTATGTAATGCTATAAGTAATGTAAAACAATATTATTTTAATTTAATATAGTCATCAGAGTAATAAAAGTGATAAAAATTCTACCATAAGGATTATAGAATCTATTAGTATAATATGTATCAAAAGAATCTCAATTGAAACAATT
The DNA here is from genome assembly GCA_963277665.1 of Viscum album. Taxonomy (NCBI): domain Eukaryota; kingdom Viridiplantae; phylum Streptophyta; class Magnoliopsida; order Santalales; family Viscaceae; genus Viscum; species Viscum album. The sequence continues at coordinate 463,949,197 of OY728138.1, forward strand.
ACAATTGAATTGAATATGAAAGGAAAGCGGAATCAATAAAATTACGTTTTTAATACAAATAGCAGTGGAAATGTAAAAGTGTTAAAATTCCTTTAACCCAAAGAGAAGGGTATCCTTTCACCTAGGATATAAGGTATTTCTTACCAACATCTTGTTAAGTACTCGATACGATGATTGGTACAACTATTTTCCTTTTCCCGGAAGTCCTCGATTAAGAAGGTAATCAATACCTCTTTCTTTCAAGCAATTGAAGGCCCTCGATACGATGATCAGTGACATGTATTCTTATCCTTATAAGACCTTGATCATTATCACCTAACCAGTCTCATAAGAAAAAACAAATTACTTACTAAAATAAAAAAGATAATAATGATCTGTTCACATTTTCTAATTCTAAGTCTTTCTCATGAAGTAAGAGAGAAGTCACAATGTCTCTCTCTAGAACTTGATAAAAGAAAAAGTTGATCAAAGTATCTTATATATTTAAAATGACATTCTATTTATAGGCCTCAGGTTCTAAAGGTCGTATTTTCTCCAACGGTTATATTTATTTGAAAAACATGGAGGGACATGGAAACCTAGAAATGTAAAAGTTATATTGAAACAGAAAACACGGCATCGTTTTGATTAAAAAAAATGTATGAAAATAATAACATGATTATGATTGATATGGAACAAGTGTTTTGATAAAAAGAATAAAATAATGCATGAGATAAAAGTAAAACATGATTATGATTAAAATTACATAGTGTAATGTATTGATATAATGCAAAGTGAGTACAATGAAAATTGTGGCTATGATGAAAATAGTCAGTATGGTAGATAGAGTCAGTATGATAGAAAGAGTTAGTGTGATAGACAAAGTCAGTATGATAAATAGAGTCAGTATGATTGACAGAGTCAGTACGATTGACAGAGTTAGTACAATTGATAGAGTTAGTAAAATAGACATAGTAAGTACAATTGACAGAGTCAGTATGATTGACAGAGTTAGTACTATAGGCATATAAATCATATTCAAAGAAAATCCTTTATTTGAGATATGAGTAAAATTATATTTGTGATTTCCAAAACAAAATACATAAAAGTCAAAAGAAGACTTTTGAAATAACAATCTCCCACTTTTTGGAAAGCACAAAACACCAAGTAAAACTAGAATGAAATACTTATCACCCCCTAAGTTATGAAAACTCTTCTAAAAACTTAAGTCAATACAAATAACTCCTCCTTAAGTATACACTTTCCTAATGATTGTATTCATAGATTTTCCTTTATTGAGATATATTACAATAAACAATTTTCCCCCTTTTTGAAACTTTCTCTCCTTTTATAAAAAATTATCCCCCTTTTATAAAACATTATCTTCCTTTGTGTTTTACAAAAAGAATGGGGTAATCTTGAGTTGCTTGAAAATGTTAGAGATAAACAAAATGAAAAACAATTGAAATGTAAACACACAGTTCATGGAATCATAAACTATTAACAACTATTAAGACAAACCAGTAAAGATACAAAAAACCTTTATTTTTTTCTCTTTATTTCTCTTTATGGATAAACTCATGAAGAATAGACATTATCTTCTTTATCTCTTTCTCTTCTTCTGAGATAGAATCACCCAGATATCTGAGAAGATCTTATTGGTCTGCAAAAAGTTGATCCCAGTTTTTGATAGTCTCTTCTTGAACTCTGATTACTTATTCAAGAGTACCAATTCTATCTTTTATATTCTTATTCTCTTGAGTCATAATAGTATTTTGTTTCCTTAACAAAACTATTTCATCAGTGGAAGAGGAAACCTTCAAAAAATCTAACTAGAAATCATTCATCCATTCTTGCAACTCTTTTACTAAAAGAATATCAGCTCCATGGGTTAATTAAATATGATTCAACCTATCAATAGATTCTTTTTCAAGTGTATTAAAAGAAATGGACAGATCATTTGAATTTCTCTTTAAGTCTTCAATTGATTTATCATGTTTATTCACTGAACATTTTGTTTTGTATGAACACTTAGTCATCCTATTTAAATCCTTCATATGAGCAACAGAACTATCACTCAAAACATTAAAATTATCTTCTATTGACAATAATCTCTTCATGATCTCTCTTACTAAACCTAATTTCTTACTTTGATTTTCTATAATAAAATTAATTTTTTCTTTCAATTCTTGGAAAATAAAGAGTATTCTTTTCAATTATTCACAAAACATGAACAATTTAATCACTTTTATTTTAATAAATTGTGTTTTCTAAATCAGTGTCATCATCATACAATTCCATTTCATTTGATCATCTAGAGTCTTCATCAATATGTATTCATTTTCCTTTCTATTTTTCCTTTTCCTCTCTTTCTACTTATTTTTCAACTCTTTCTTCTTCAACTTTATCACTGATAATAAATACTTTCTCCACATGAGAACTTTGATCCCATTTCTTTACTAAAGATGAAATTATTTATGAATGGGTTTCTAAATATTGAACTGGTGCTTGATCGGAATGAGGATTTTTTTTGTATTCCTTCACTTTTTTTAAGAGAAGATTCGTATCTACTCTTTTTAAAACATTAAATATACTCCAAAAAAAATCTTCTTCCTCTTCTTCACCTTCCTATTGTGAAGTCCATCATAAAACTTCTTTCACTATTTGTTTCATTTTTTCATTCTCTATAAAAGTCTATATAATTGGTTCTTGTTGAACTTATCCTATCAGTTGGCCACTTGCTAACTCATCACTTTTTAAAATTTTGGAAACATCAAAATCTTGAGCATTTCCTTTCAAAAGAATTTTCTTCTTCTTCTCAGACTATAGAGTATCATCTATTCTTATCTTACTGGTTAGAGCTTTAGCTGGGTTAAGACCAAATTTTGGATCGCCTTCTTTTCATTGTTATTTCTCCGTTCTCTACATGGCTACAGCTTCTTTATTGTATTTGGTTTTCTTCTTCGTCTTTGCACCGATTTGAGGATCTGACTTTTGAGAAGCAATAACTATTGGATCTAATTCTATTATAATTGGTTCCAATTGATTTGGTACCAATTATACTTCAACATATTTTACAAATAGTTTTTATTCTTAATCAAAATAAATAAACAATTTCTTCAATGTATTCTTACTTATCCAAGAAGGATTCTTCTCTTTAAGTTCCCCTTTCAGAGGAACATTACAAAACGTTAAACTTTCATGAATGAACTTTGTGAGAATATATGGATACATGATAAGATGATATTTGATTGCTCTAGACTTCACATTCATGATAGTATCGAAAATGTTACCCATGAGATTTACCTTTCTCATGTTTAAAAGGTAATCTAGCATAAAAATGTCAGAAACATTAATATTTTATCTATCCTCGTTGCTTGTAATTAGAAAAAATTGCATCCAAATGAAAACAAACAGGTTGCCTGGAGAAAATTGAGATACTTTCCTTTTCTCCTCATTTATAAGAAATAATGATTTTTCATCTATTTCATTATTAAACATACCAAATGTAACGACCCAATATTTTTGAGTAGTATATTAACTTACTCTTAATGATTTAATAAGATATTAATGGTTAATGCAGAAAGAGGAGTGGATGGCTTCATCCAGTAGACTCGACCCTTATGAAGCCCACTTATCAGAGCTTGGGAAGGAGGTAGCATTTGTGGGCTTCGCTTTGGACCAAGCCCAAGACGAACTCCAGCATGTCAAGCTTGAACGGAAACGCCTACGGGAGAAGTTCAAGTTAGTAGAGATTACTATTAGGGCAATGTTATCTGAGCCTCCCTCAGATTCTCTCACCATAGCACACCTTACACTTAGGTCTTATGCCAGTGTTATAAGGGGCTATGTGACGAGACCCTAGCTTCCTTGTGTAATCCTTTTGGGTGAATGAATTGAGATTTCTTCCTTTAGTGATGTTTGTGAAATTTCAAATGTCCAGATAATTTTAGAATGTATTTTATTGATGAATTTTGAAAAAAAGGATATTTTAAAATATTTATGTAAACCCTAAATAACTAATGATGTGTAATGATTTTCAAAAAATGGTCTTCTACAAAAGTGTTCAGTAAGGAATTTGGAGTCTAATAAGATCAACTTAATTTTTGATGAATAGTAAATTATGAATAGTGATTTTATGCTTAGGATTAGAAATGTGACCAAATGGATTAGTAATTTCACTCAAAGAAAGTTTTAATATAATTTAGACACCTAGATTAAGTAATGTGATTCAATAAAATGGGTAAATAACGGTTTCATAAATTATTAGTCAAGTATTAGTTTTTTCGGATGGATAGTGTTTTTTAATTAAAATTTTAATTAAAAATAATTAGAAAATTATTTTTATTAAAAAGGACTATTTTTGAACTCAGAGCATCGATATTATGTTAAGGTAATTTTTGGGGATTTTTCTGAAAAAAATGAATTTTCGATGAATAGTGTTTTTATTTAAAAATTAAATTAAAAATATTTAGAAAATTATTTTTATAAAATGGATTTCATTTTTGAAATCAAAGCATTGATAATTGGTTAAGGGGAAATTTTGGGATTATTCTGAGAAAGTTGAATTTTCGATGAATAGTGAAAATATAGTTTTTAAGTTACGGGTGTTTAATGACATCATTAAATGATGTATTAATTATATATTCAATATGGTCGAATTATTAATAGTAAGATAAGGTATGAGGTGTCGCAAGTGGCCAATACCATGGGCAAATAACATGGGCAAGCCCATGGTTTTGCCAAAACCACTAGTGAGGTGTCCCTTGGCCATTAATGCCTGGTCCACTCACTTTCCCTATAAATACCCACCCTTTCCTCCTTTAGTTTTCACTCCCAACTCTCCCCCAACGATTTTCTGGTCTTCTTACCTTCCAAGGAGTCCTCCCAAGGTGCCCCCAAGCCCTCAAGGTCCAAAACTTTGAGTTTCAAGAGTCGCATTTTAAGGTAAGGGATCCGACCCCTCTCTTTCTTTTCATGTAATCTCTTTTATGTCATTCCTTTTATGCTCCATGTTCTTATGTGATAGTTTGTTCTTTTCTATTAATCTTACTTCCCTTTTCATTTTTATATGATGTGAGATCCCCTATTACTCTCATCATTTCATTTTATGAAAGTTTAAGAGACGCCGTTAGGCTGCCGAATTTTTAAGGGATTCTTTCACCCTTCTCATTTTCAAGTTCGATTTTCATGTCAAGTCTTTCAAGTTCCTTTTTATTATGTTGGGGTATGATCTCTATATCTATCATACTTATCTCTTATGGTCATATGATGAGAGACCCTATTTGATCTTGTCAATTCATTTTTATTGACGTTTAAGTGACGCCGTTAGGCTGCCGAATTTTCATAAGAGAAATCAAATTTTTGTCTTCCTTCCATGTTTTTAATTTCAAATGGTATGTCCTTAAAACATCATTACCATGTACATATATCCTTATTATTCTGTCCCCCTACTGTTTTATGGATCAATTTTGAGTGGGTCACCCATGTCCCCTCTCTTTTCAATGTTTTCTAAAACCCCGAAACATAGCCGTTATGCTGCAGAATTTTCGTCTCAAAGTGCCTCTCTCTTTTCTCAAAATTATTTTATGTTATAAAGTGAATACTCAAAGATCTTATTTCTACAAGGGTATTCACATATATATCAAAATTTTCTATTTTAAATTCTTGTATTTACATACATGAGACCCGCTTTCCCTTTCTGTGGGTTTAAAGTGACGTAAAGATCATGTCTTTAAAGCAGTTTTTAAAACATTATGATTATGAAATGAAACCCATTTATTTTATGCTATATGGGTTATTTATGAAATGTTTGATGATGATATATGTGGATCACATGATAATAAAGCAAATTTAAGGGTGCTCCCTGATAGCGCTCCAATGCATTGGGTAATGATGTAACCACTAGAGATTACAATTTTCACGATACCTTGGTGAATAACCTTGGTAATTTTCAAATGACACCTTGGGGATGGACCTTGGTGATATGTTCATGATTTTCTATGTTAAATGATGTAGCCACATCTTCAAGTTATGAAAAATGTTATTTTTATTATGAAATGCCTCATGATTTCTTTCTCATGCCTTAAAGTTCTTTTCATGTCCTTATTGAAGTATATCAAGTTCACATGTAAAATGTTCCTCTTATTTCCCTTACTGGGCCTTCTGCTCACCCTTTCTTTTGATGTATGTCCCCAGGTTATGAGATGCAGTAATGAACCCAGGATGAACTTAAGGAGAAGCCTTTCAAGTGTTTAAGAAGAATGCTTTATGTTGCTTTTATGTATTTTGTTCATGGTTTCCAAGACACTAGACCTTAAATATCCTCAGTTATGTATAATGTAATGAAAGTTTATGTTATAAGAAGACGGGATGCTATAGTTGGTATCAAAGGATGGTTTAGTTATTTGTGGAAATTAGGATATAAAAACTTTAGGAAGAACCCTATAGAAAAGTTTTAATATAGGAAAACTTCCTGGTATTTTGGTAAGTATTGAGTAAGTGGTTTATCAAACAAATACATCCCTATCTCGATACAAGCAGGTAGAGGCGGCTCTGGCACAGATGTACATAGGGGTAAAACCCGAAAACACCGCTTTGAGCTAGACTCGAACGGGAACTGGTGCACCATAATGGGCCTTGCTGCACTCTTGGTTACGACACTCCTGGGGGATATGTTTGGTTAATCACAAGATTTTTATGAATCATTATGAAGGAATTATAGAGAAGTATAATTGTCTAAGCATGAAGTCTTAGTTAAAAGATTCATAAATGAAATAAGTTTCTCACTAAGGTTTTATTCTTTTAGAAGATGGTGGGCAATAGGAGGAACCGTGCCGATGGTGACCGCAATGCACCATGTGCTGACAGCCCTCCAATGGAAGCCGGAATGGAAACATTCATACGAATGATGAACCAACTGACTCAAGTTATGAGTAATAACTTGAATCAAGCTGAGAGGCCGATCTCACCACGAAGGGAGAAACTTTCTTTTGAGTCCTTTATGCGTCAACAACCACCAACATTCAGTGGATCTACTGACCCATTGGTTGCGGAACAATGGATAAGGTCTATTGAAAAGATCTTTTCTATACTTCATTGTTTGGAACAAGAAAAAGTCACCCTTGCTGTTTACCGCCTAGAGGGAGAAGCTGATCAGTGGTGGTCACTGATCAAAAACATGAAGCCACGATGAGAGATGGAAGCTATGGAGTGGGAAGAATTTCGGAGAATTTTCTTTAACAAGTATTTCCCTCGTTCCATGAGAACGAAAATGGAGAAAGAGTTTCTCGAGCTGAAGCAGAAGGAGAACGAATCTGTCGGAAGCTATGAGATGAACTTCACAAGGCTTTCCCGTTATACCTCAAGCTTTGTCATGGACCCTAATGTGAAGGTTGATAGATTCTTTGGTGGACTACAACCTCATCTGCGGAAGAATCTAGCCAACAGGGACTACGATAGTTATGAAGAAATAGTTCGAAGTGCTATGAAAGTTGAACTAGAGTTTGGGGAGACACAGTGGTCTCACAAATCTAATGAAAAGAAGAGAACTCTAGAACCAATCCTAGGAAGAAGTTTTGATCAGGAAAGAGGTGGAAAGCATATGCAACATGCCACATGCAATAAATGTGGGAAGAAACATCCGGGGAACTGCTTGATCGGAAGTGGTAAGTGCTACAGGTGTGGAAGAGAAGGCCATATTTCTCGTAATTGTCATAGTGATGTGAAGCCTCAACTTCCCAACACTAACGACAAAGGAAAGATGGTTCTGGACCTACCCGAAGTCACATGCTTCAAGTGTGGACAGCTTGGGAACTTTGCTAATCAATGTCCAAATCTGAGGGCGGTGGAGGGGAATCACCATCAACCTCAGCAGAGGCCAAGGGAGCAAGGTCATGCATTCGCTATCACAACAACTGAAGTTGAAGTTCCAAACGATGTGGTAGCAGGTACTCTTGTCCTCCTCTCAAAACTAGCAATTACTTTATTTGATTCTGGTTCTACACATTCCTTTATTTCCTCCAAGTTTGCAAGGAATATAGAATCAATCCCCGAACTGCTAGATGTAGAGTTGTCAGTCAAGACTCCAAGTGGGATTATCCTTACATCAACAGTATTTAGAGACTCTAGTGTTTACTTTGGTGAGCACAATATTATCGCAAATCTAGTAGTCATTCCCATGATGGAATTAGACATTATACTAGGGATGGACTGGCTCTCAAAGTATAATGCTAAGATCAAATGCAGAAGTAAGGAAATCTCAATAGTCTTGAATGAACGACCTACAGTTATCTTCCGAGGAGAGATATCCCGAACTGATCCCTATCTAGAATCACCTCCTATAGCTTTCTTTATGGAGTTAATCGGGGATGATGAAGAAGGAAAAGGGAGCATACAAATAGAATATGTTCTGATTGTTCAGGAATACATGGATGTATTTCCTAAGGAGTTACCTGGACCTCCCCCAGAAAGAGAGGTACAGTTCTCCATTGAACTTGTACCTGGGTCTCAACCAATATCAAAGACTCCGTATAGAATGGAAAATGTGGAGCTAAAAGAGTTAAATAAACAACTCCAAGACTTGTTGGAGAAGTGGTTTATCCGACCGAGTGTGTCTCCTTGGGGAGCACCAGTTCTCTTTGTGAAGAAGAAGGATGGATCAATGCGGCTATGCATTGATTATAGAGAACTGAATGGGATCACAGTGAATAATAGATATCCTCTTCCAAGAATTGATGATTTATTTGACCAACTTCACGGGGCTCAATTCTTCTCTAAGATTGACCTTCGATCTAGTTATCATCAACTGAGGGTGAAGAAGGAAGATATTCCAAAGACTGCCTTCCGATCAAGATATGGGCATTATGAGTTTATTGTTATGCCCTTCGGCTTGACTAATGCTCCTGCTATTTTCATGGATTTGATGAATAGAGTCTTTAAGGAATACCTTGATAACTTTGTGGTAGTTTTTATTGATGATATTTTGTTATATTCAAAAAGGCTTGAGGAGCATGAAGATCATCTAAGGGTTATATTGAAAACTCTGCGAAAGGAGAGGCTCTTTGGGAAGTTCAGCAAGTGTGAGTTTTGGTTACAACAGGTGGCTTTCTTGGGGCACATCATAACCAATGAAGGAATCTCGGTTGACCCTGCAAAGACAATGGTTGTGGAGGAGTGGCCTCAACCCACAACAGTAACTGAGATTTGTAGTTTCCTTGGTTTAGCGGGATATTATAAGAGGTTTGTGAAAAAGTTTTCATGGCTTTCTAATCCACTAACCAAGTTGACTCGAAAAGGGGTTAAGTTAATCTGGACAAAGGAATGCGAGGAAAGTTTCCAAGAGCTGAAGAATAGATTGGTTACTGCACCTATGTTAACACTACCCTCTATCGGAGAAGGATTCGTTATTTTTAGCGATGCATCTCTGAAAGGGCTTGGGTGCGTCCTCATGAAAAATGACAATGTAATTACTTATGCATCTCGACAGTTGACGATTCATGAGCAGAATTATCCTACGCATGATCTAGAGCTAGCGGCAGTTGTTTTTGCTCTAAAGATATGGAGGCACTATCTTTATGGGCAGAAATTTGATATATACACTGACCACCAAAGTCTAAAGAATATTTTCACACAGAAAGAATTTAACATGAGACAAAGGAGATGGTTGGAGCTTATTAAAGACTGTGATTGTTCAATTCATTATCACCCTGGAAGAGCAAACAAAGTCGCAGATGCGTTAAGCAGGAACCATCCTGTTGTTCTGGCAACAATGAGGATCCTAGGAGATCCCTTGATTAAAGATCTAGTAAAACTGGACATGGGAATTATAAGGAAAGGGACATCATCAACCCTATCCCAAATGATTTCCCAACCTTCATTACTAGTGAAGATCAAGAAGGCTCAAAAAGAAGATCCTTTGTTGCAGGAGAAGTTGGAGGCTATAAAAGATGGGAAGTTACCTGATTTCAATATTGATCAATAAGGTGTATTGAAATTTCATACAAGACTATGTGTCCCATATATTCTGGAGATAAAGAAAGAACTGATGGATGAAGCTCATAGCTCTACTTTCTCTATACATCCGGGAAGAACTAAGATGTATAGAGACCTTCGTGATCATTATTGGTGGGATAACATGAAGAGGGAGATTGCCGATTACACTACAAGGTGCCTGGGGTGTCAACAAGTAAAGGCAGAAAGACAACTTCCTAAGGGGGTATTACAACTGCTACCCATACCAGTATGGAAGTGGGATAATATCACCATGGATTTTGTAACTGGTCTCCCAAAAACATCCAAAGGAAACAATGCGATATGGGTTATTGTGGACCGTCTCACCAAGACAGCCCATTTTATCTCTATTCGGGAATATTTCTCTCTGGATCAGCTTGCCAAGATATACGTGAAGGAAGTGGTAAGGCTGCATGGGGTACCACTATCCATCGTATCTGATCGTGACCCAAGATTCACATCAAAATTCTGGAGAAGTCTGCAACATGCTCTGAGTACTGAATTGAATTTTAGTACGGCCTATCATCCTCAAACTGATGGCCAATCTGAAAGGACTATTCAGACACTTGAAGACATGTTGAGATTATGCTCAATGGAATTTAAGGGTGGATGGGATCAACACCTCCCATTAGTGGAGTTCTCCTATAACAACAGCTTCCATGCGAGTATTCAGATGGCACCCTATAAAGCTCTGTATGGAAAACAGTGTAGAACTCCTACTTGTTGGGATGAAACTGGTGAGAGGAAGCTTCTTGGGCCTGATCTCGTGCAAGAGATGACGGAACAGGTTCATGCCATCCAACAACACATAAAGGTTGCTCAGAGTCGGCAGAAGAGCTATGCTAACAATCGTCGAAAGGACTTGGAGTTTGGTGTTGGTGACAAAGTCTTCCTTCGAATTTCTCCATGGAAGAGAGTCATGCGGTTTGGGAAGAAAGGGAAGCTCAGCCCTAGGTACATTGGCCCCTATGAAATCCTTGATCGCATAGGAGCAGTGGCCTATCGTCTAGAACTTCCACCAAACCTAGCTCAAGTTCATGATGTCTTCCATGTATCTCTCTTGAGGAAGTACATACCCGACCCTTCGCATGTACTGAACCCAGAGGTGGTACAACTGGAACATGACCTCTCTTATGAGGAGCAGCCAGTGGAGATCTTGGACCGTAGAGACAAGGTCCTACGAAACAAGACTACCCACCTTGTGAAAGTGTTGTGGAGGAATCATAAATATGAAGAATCGACTTGGGAGCCTGAGGAAACGATGAAGCAAAAGTACCCTCACCTTTTCGACTAGATCTCAAGTATAAATTTCGGGGACGAAATTTCTTAAGGGGGGAAGAGTGTAACGACCCAATCTTTTTGAGTAGTATATTAACATACTCTTAATGATTTAATAAGATATTAATGGTTAATGCAGAAAGAGGAGTGGATGGATTCATCTAGTAGACTCGACCCTTACGAAGCCCACTTATCAGAGCTTGGGAAGGAGGTAGCATCTGTGGGCTTCGCTTTGGACCAAGCCCAAGCCGAACTCCAGCATGTCAAGCTTGAATGGAAACGCCTATGGGAGAAGTTCAAGTTAGTAGAGATTAATACTAGGGCAATGTTATCTGAGCCTCCCTCAGATTATCTCACCATAGCACACCTTACACTTAGGTCTTATGCCAGTGTTATAAGGGGCTATGTGACGAGACCCTAGCTTCCTTGTGTAATCCTTTCGGGTGAATGAATTGAGATTTCTTCCTTTAGTGATGTTTGTGAAATTTCAAATGTCCAGATAATTTTAGAATGTATTTTATTGATGAATTTTGAAAAAAAAAAGGATATTTTAAAATATTTATTTAAACCCTAAATAACTAATGATGTGTAATGATTTTCAAAAAATGGTCTTCTACAAAAGTGTTCAGTAAGGAATTTGGAGTCTAATAAGATCAACTTAATTTTTGATGAATAGTAAATTATGAATAGTGATTTTACGCTTAGGATTAGTAATGTGACCAAATGGATTAGTAATTTCACTCAAAGAAAGTTTTAATATAATTTAGACACCTAGATTAAGTAATGTGATTCAATAAAATGGGTAAATAACGGTTTCATAAATTATTAGTCAAGTATTAGTTTTTTCGGATGGATAGTGTTTTTTAATTAAAAATTTAATTAAAAATAATTAGAAAATTATTTTTATAAAAAGGACTTTATTTTTGAACTCAGAGCATCGATATTATGTTAAGGTAATTTTTGGGGATTTTTCTGAAAAAAATGAATTTTCGATGAATAGTGTTTTTATTTAAAAATTAAATTAAAAATATTTAGAAAATTATTTTTTTAAATGGATTTCATTTTTGAAATCAGAGCATTGATAATTGGTTAAGGTGAAATTTTGGGATTATTCTGAGAAAGTTGAATTTTCGATGAATAGTGAAAATATAGTTTTTAAGTTACGGGTGTTTAATGACATCATTAAATGATGTATTAAGTATATATTCAATATGGTCGAATTATGAATAGTAAGATAAGGTATTAGGTGTCCCAAGTGGCCAATACCATGGGCACATACCATGGGAAAGCCCATGGTTTTGCCAAAACCACTAGTGAGGTGTCCCTTGGCCATTAATGCCTTGTCCCCTCACTTTCCCTATAAATACCCACCCTTTCCTCCTTTATTTTTCACTCCCAACTCTCCCCCAACGAAGTTATGGTCTTCTTAACTTCCAAGGAGTCCTCCCAAGGTGCCCCCAAGCCATCAAGGTCCAAAACATTGAGTTTCAAGAGTCACGTTTTAAGGTAAGGGATCTGACCCCTCTCTTTTCATGTAATATCTTTTATGTCGTTCCTTTTATGCTCCATGTTCTTATGTGATAGTATGTTCTTTTCTATTCCTCTTACTGCCCTTTTCATTTTTATATGATTATAGATCCCCTATTACTCTCATCATTTCATTTTATGAAAGTTTAAGAGACGCCGTTAGGCTGCCAAATTTTTAAGGGATTCTTTCACCCTTCTCATTTTTCAAGTTCGATTTTCATGTCAAGTATTTCAAGTTCCTTTTTATTATGTTGGGGTATGATATCTATATCTATCATACTTATCTCTTATGATCATATGATGATATACCCTATTTGATCTTCTCAATTCATTTTTATTGAAGTTTAAGTGACGCCGTTAGGCTGCCGAATTTTCATAAGAGAAATTTAATTTTTGTCTTCCTTCCATGTTTTACATTTCAAATGGTATGTCCTTCAAACTTCATTACCATGTCCATATATCCTTCTTATTCTGTCCCCCTACTGTTTTATGGATCAATTGTGAGTGGGTGACCCATGTCCCCTCTCTTTTCAATGTTTTCTAAAACCCTTATGCTGCAGAATTTTTGTCTCAAAGTGCCCCTCTCTTTTCTCAAAATTATTTTATGTTATAAAGTGAATACTCAAAGATCTTATTTCTACAAGGGTATTCACATATATGTAAAAATGTTCTATTTTAAATTCTGGGATTTACATACATGAGACCCGCTTTCCCTTTCTGTGGGTTTAAAGTGACGTAAACATCATGTCTTTAAAGCAGTTTTTAAAACGTTATGATTATGAAATGAAACCCATTTATTTTATGCTATATGGGTTATTTATGAAATGTTTGATGATGATATATGTGGCTCACATGATAATAAAGTCAAATTTAATGGTGCGCCCTGATAGCGCTCCAATGCATTGGGTAATGATGTAACCACTAGATATTACAATTTTCCCAATACCTTGGTGAATAACCTTGGTAATTTTCAAATGACACCTTGGGGATGGACCTTGGTGATATGTTCATGATTGTCTATATTAAATTATGTAGCCACATCTTCAAGTTATGAAAAATGTTATTTTTATTATGAAATGCCTCATGATTTCTTTCTCATCCCTTAAAGTTCTTTTCATGTCCTTATTGAAGTATATCAAGTTCACATGTAAAATGTTCCTCTTGTTTCCCTTACTGGGCCTTCTGCTCACCCTTTCTTTTGATGTATGCCCCCAGGTTATGAGATTCAGTAATGAACCTAGGATGAACTTAAGGATAAGCCTTTCAAGTGTTTAAGAATAATTCTTTATGTTGCTTTCATGTATTTTGTTCCTGGTTTCCAAGACACTAGACCTTAAAGATCCTCAGTTATGTGTAATGTAATGAAAGTTTATGTTATAAGAAGATGGTATGCTATACCAAAATCCTTAGGTAGTTTATGAGAAGGATAAAAAGAGTCACCTTCTATAAGAACATTAAAAAAATGTGCTACTTGTTTTACAGACATTGAAAATTTTCTATTGTACCACTACTAGAAAAACAGGCTACAGCCATGGATCTATAGCCACGTTTTTAAAATTGTGGCTATAGGTGGCTACGAACATAATAATGTGGACTATAGATACAATTTTAAATCCATGGATATGGGTCTCTTTTTCATGGGCTATAGCCATGGTTTACAAAACTGTGGCTATATCCCACACCTATAGCCACGGTTATGTGTCTTATTGCCAAGGTTTTCGAAACCGTGGCTATAGGTCTCCCGCCCTTGCGTGGGAGAAATATTTTCCCACCAAAAAATTGGTGGGAAGAACTATTTCCACGGTTTTTTAGGATATTTCAATGGTTTTTAATAATATATATAACAGATTATATAGATATATACACAAAAGCATTGGTGGAGTAGTGGTTAGGGCGCTGGAACTTGAGGGGAAGGTGCTGGAATCAAATACAGCTTGGGAAATATTATTTTTAGGCTATTTCGATGGTTTTCTTGGGCTATAGCCATGGTTAAAACCATGGAAATAGGGCGCTATTTCCACAGTTAAAATTGTGTCTATAGGTCAACTGCCACAGTTGACAACAGAGAAACCTATTGCCACAGTTTTCAAAACCGTGGCACTAGGCCACCTATAGCCATGGTTAAAATTGTGGTAATAGGTCAGACCCTATTTCCATAGCGATAGCACCCACGGTTGGGCAAAACCATGTCCAAAGCCTATGGACACGATTTTGGGCCCTATTTCCACAGTTTTGAACCATGGCAATAGCCTTTTTTTTCTATTTGTGTACACAGCAAAGTTAATCATCGTATTATTATCAAAAGACACCATGTTTTAGAATTTTCTATCCTCTTCAACAAGAATCATTTATTGAGATATGGGTTTCTCAACACAAAGATGTTCCCAGTCTTAGAATAAAATAATCCTCTTAATTGTTGATTCATAAATTTCAAAAAAACATTGAGAAACAAACCTTTATCTGAAGAAATCCTTCTATGAGAACGTCTTTGAAGGCATTTTGGCAGGAGTGTTGGCAGAAGACTGAGGCATAAAGATGATTGGTAAAAGAAAAGATCATATAGTCTCTTAAGGATGAGAGGTAGAGCTTTGCTGATAAATTTAAAAAACTGGTGTGGGTTAGAGGAGGGGGTCCTCTATTTATATGCAAATTTTGATAACTGTTGGTCTCATACGGTTGAGATTAGAAAATAAAGAGTCAAATGGTGGAGAATAAAATAGGAATTTTTTAAAAAAAAATTAAAAGTGGGAAATAATAACATGAAATAAAAGAAAAACAAAAAGAAAAGAGAATTTACCTTTCAGATATTTCAAGTAAGTTGTTGGTTTCATAGTATCATCAAATTAAAGACATAATATAATAAAGAAACTAAATAGTAGATATAATTAAAAGAGAGAACAATCAAACATCAAACCAATGAAAAAGAATGTGAATACAATCGGTTTTTCAGACTAATGAAAAAAAAGGTCATTATTATTGGTTTTCAAACTGATGGAAAATAAATTTGTTTCCATAGATTTTCAAGCCGATGGAAAACAAATTCATTACCATTGGTTTTCAAGTCGATGGAAAACAAAGTCCTTACTGTTGGTAGTCAAACTAATGTAAAACAAAGTTGTTACCATTGGTTGTTAAGATGATGGAAAACAAATTCATTACCATTGGTTGTCAAGAAAATGGAAAACAAAGTTGTTAACATTGGTTTTCAAGCTGATGGAAAACAAATTCATTACCATTGGTTGTCAAGTCGATGAAAAAGACTCTGTCAGACTGATTTACAGAATATCAAAATGATAAAAAATAAATAGAATGTCAAAATGAAAATGAATCCTAATGACATAACTAAAGAAATAAATAAAACAAATATAACTAATCGTAATGAATTAAGATAAAATAAAATATAAAATATAAAACAAAATAATATAAAATTAGTAAAACAAAGAGAAAAAGTCAAATGTTCTCCACCTGGAAAAGAAGTGTTTTAAGGTAAGAAGAAATGTAAAAATAGAAATTAGATGTGAATGATTATTTTAGTGTAATAATTCCTAGCTTATGTTTAATAAATTCAAATCTATTATAAGGTAATGGTTTTGTAAAAAACTTAATAAGTTTTTCTTGCGTTCTGATGAATTGTAAAAGAATATCTCATTTTTGTGTATAATCTCTAAGAAAGTGATGCCTAATATCTATGTGTTTTTCACGTGAGTGATGTGCTAGGTTTTTACTAAGAGCTACAATAGTAGTATTATTACATATTATTTTAGTATTAAAAAAAATCATTCCATAGTCAGTGAGTGTGTGTTGCATCCACAACACTTGAGCACAACAACTTCCAGCTGCTACATATTCAGATTTAGTAGTTGAAAGTGCTACTGAGTGTTGTTTCTTGCATGAACAAGCTACTAAAAAATAAAGTAATAAATTAATTTTTCCAAATGTACTCCTTCTATCCATTCTGCAACCACCAAAGTCAGTATCTGAAAAAACAAAATCATTTCCAGAATAATAATAAAAGGCCTAAATCCAAAGTTCCTTTTAAATACTGGAAAATTATTTTCATAACTTTTAATTGGGATTATCTTTGGATTTTATTGATATATTTTAGATAATCATACTAAAAACATTAAGTCTGGATGACTAGCTGTCAAGTATAACAAACATCTATCATACCTCTAATTTTTTTTTGATCCACTGGTTTCCCAACATCCTCAAAATCAAGTGTATTTGAGGCACTAATTGGAATTCTAATACTTTTAGTGTTGTCATATCCATACTTTCTGAGTAAGACTTACATATACTTATGTTGAGATATATAGGTTCCTTTGGGTTTTTTAGATATTTGAAAACCTAAAAAGAATTTTAACTCACCCATCATACTCATTTAAAACTAATATTTCATTATATTCACAAATGAATCAGTCAGAGATTGTTAAGTTGATCCAAATATAATTTCCTCAACCTAAATTTGAATAATCAAAACATTTTTAGCATTTTTATAAAAAAAGTTGCATTTGTAGCAACTTTTTCATAATTGTTTTCTAAATTAAATCTTATAAGTCTATCATACCATGCTCTAGGAGCTTATTTAAGGCCATATAAATATTTGGTAAGTTTAAAAACATGATAAGGATATTTTGAATCTAAAAAACAAGAAGGTTGTTCTACAAAAAATTCTTCTTGTACAAAACCATTAAGAAAATCACATTTTACATCTATTTGAAATAGTTTGAAATTCAATTATGCTACAAAGGATAATAGAATAATAATGGATTCTAGTCTATCAACCAGAGCATAAGCTTCTTCATAGTCTATTCCTTCTTGTTGATTATATCCCTTTGCAACAAGTCTTTCATTATTTCCTAAAATGACTATATTTTCATCACATTTGTTTCTGAAAAATAATTTTACACCAATTACTGCTATTTCTTTAGGTCTTTCAACCAAATTCCAGAATTTATTCCTTTCAAATTCATTTAGTTTATCTTTTATTACTTTAATCCAATCTTTACCACCTATGGAATCACTTGTAGTTTTAGGTTCAAATTGAGATTAAAAAGAAATATGTTCTATTTTATTTCTCAAGAAATTTCTAGTCCTTGTAGGTTGATTTACATCACCAATGATATTATCACTGGGATGATTTCTAAGAAACAAATTATTTTTGTTTTTTAAAACCATTTCACCAACATAATATAGAAAGTCTTTTGGGGGAAATGTTTCAGAAACACTTTCTTGAGTATTCCCCTTATCAGAAGAGTCTTCAATCGTATGTTGATAATCAGTTTATGAAAATACGTCATTTGATGTAGGTAAGGATTGTTTAAAAACAAAGTGGTCAGTTTCATAAAATTTAACATGCACTATTTCTTCAACAGTACAAGAGTTTTTTTTTAACTCTATAAGCCTTAGAAGTTGTGGAATAACCTAGAAAGATTCCGTCATCATATTTGTGTGCGAATTTATGTAAATTTTCTTTTGTATTGAATATTAATACTTTTAAACCAAACACTTTGAAGTAATAAACTTTAGGTTTTTTCCATTCTACAATTCATAAGGTGTTTTATTATGAAAAGTTCTAGTTAAAATATTATTTATAGTATAAAATTCAATACTAACAGCTTCAGCCCAGAAATTCTTATAAATTAGGTATCACTCAACATGGTTCTTTTCATTTCCTCAAGAATACAATTTATTCTCTCAACAACACCATTTTGATGAGGGGTTCTTAAAGCTAAAAAGTTTTTAGTAATACCTCTATTACTACAAAAAGTTTCAAAATAAAAATTTTCAAATTTACCACTATGATCACTATCAATATTTATCAGTGGTAGGTTTTTCTCATTTTTAACTTGGGCTCTGAAATTTTTGAAATAGAAAAAATCTTCATGTTTCTTTACTTGAAAATAGATCCATGTAAATATAGTGTAGTCATCAAATAAAACAAATACATAGTATTTGCCTCTAATTCATCTAGTTTGTGTAGGCCTGAAATGATCTATGTGCACTAACTGTAATGCATTATAAGTTGAAACTTTATTGATTGATTTAAAGCTAGTGTTATGTTTCCTGCCATATTAAAAATGATCACGGTCATTTTAATAATCTTACCTAAGATTCTGTAGATCTTTAACAAGTATTTTATTTGATAGTTTACAAAAGTTTATATGGTTACAGAGTCCTAACCTTCTATTCCATAACCAAGATTGGTCTTCCGTTAAATTTAAGAAATGTACATCTTGGCTCCTAAGGTCTTCTATTTTAATTTTGTATACATTCTCATGACTATATGCATAAAGAATGAATTAATTATTTTAATTGTGAACTAAACACTTATCATTCCTAAAATTCACAAGGTATACTTCATCACATATTTGAATTACGCAAATAAGGTTGTTCTTAAGACCATTCATAAACAAAACATTGGAAATTAAAACTTTACCAAGGAAAAAATATTAACTATTCCAACATTATTTCCTTGAGCATTATCTTTTAAGGTAACTTTTTTACCTTTGGTTTCAATACTATTTTCGAGGAAATATTTTTCTCCAGTCATGTGTTGAGAACAAGCACAATCTATATACCAAATATTCTTGTTGGTAAACTTCTTATTTTCCTAAAAAAGAAATAATTAGTTTTTTGAAACTCAAGCTTGTTTGGATTAGAAAATGTTAGATAAAATAATTTTGGGTATCCACATTTGTTTTGAAAAATCATATTTATGAAAACATAATGATTTATTTCTATTAATAGAAAAATTTCATTCCCAATGTACACCATATTGAAATTTAGTACAGAATGGGACACTTTGAGGAACAAAATAGTTATGACTAAAAAATAGTTTTGGGTGAGTGTAACAAATTCCAAAACTATTCTTGAAACGATGAATTAGAGAATACAGTTTATCAAATTATTTTCCTCACAAGGTGAATTTAGTTAAAAGTTTCTTAAGAGAGAAGATTTTAGATTTTGGTCTAATGACTAAATTATCATTCCCATAAGAAATTTCTTTGGAATTGTTTTTTGTTTCTAAAACATTTTTCTTTAAAACAAGTTGTTCAAAATCCTTAAAATGTTTCTCCTTCTCCACTTTTTCTTGAATAAGAATTTTTTAAATATTGTAATAATAAAATATCTTCTTATAAAGATCCTTTGAAATATCTGATATTTCTTTTATAATAATAGTTATTCAATAATTTTCCTTATTAATATTTTTCTTGAGTTTGGAATTTTCATTCTCAAGTAATTTGGAAGATCCGGATACTTCTTCAAAATAAGGTAAAGTTTCTTCTGGTGAGGAATATTCTTCATCCGAAGACTAACATTATTTCTCATCAGGGTAATTAGAATTTAAAGAAACATTTTTAAGAGATTTAGAATTGTGTACCTTATCCATGAATCAATGGTTTTCAATCGGTAGTGTGCTTGTAAGTCCAATATTCCTTTTTTATGGAAGATTCATATTCTGAAGAATCATCTGATGAATTACCACTACTAATACTCAAACTATCATTTTCCTTCAAGACATTATTTGTATTTGACTTGTAATACTTTTTCTTGTTTCTTTCGAAATTATTATCCTTTATATGTTTTCTTTTAAGAAAATGACAATGTGGCCAAATATGATCTACTCTTTTTAATTCATAACAAGTTACTTTTGAATCTTTCTTATCCTTTTTATCTTTATTTTTGAATCTGTATTGAAAATATTTTTTCCCAAAATATAGTTCATCCTTCAAGCATGATTGGGTAACTCATTTTTATATTATTCATTGTCACTTGATTCAGATATAACAGCATTCATTACTTTGGATCTTCTCACCCTTGCTGGTGTCATAGCTTTGGATGTACTAGTAAAAACTACACATCCATTATCATTCTTCTTATTGAAATAAACATCTCTTTTCATTCCTGTTTAGTGCTGAAGAATAGTTCTAAATAACTCATCAAGAGTGATTTGAGTAAATTTCTTATTTTCATAAATATCTATCCTTTTCAATTACCATTCATTTGGAATTATATTAATTATCTTTTCCACAATTACTTCATCATCGAGACCCTTTTCACCTATAGATTTTAAACTATTGAAGAATGTCATAAATATTTTTTTCACCTTACATACAGGCTCTTCATACAGAAAAATAAACCCTTGATATTATGCTTGATTCATTTCTTTTCTTATTTATATAACTTTAGATATACCAAAATGTGTGACTTCCAATTTCTTACAGATACAATTGGTTGCTTCACATGATTATATCTGACTATATATATTCCTTATCATGGAACATAACAAAGTATTGTGTACCTTGTAATTCTATTTATATTCTTACTACTCTTGATTGGTGAAAGTATTCAATTCTTTGTCATGGATTTTTTAACCTCCAATAATCATAATAAAGTTGTATACTCTAGTATTAATAACAAATTTCTTCATTCAATATCTCTAGTACTCATAATCATTCCCTTCAAAAATAGGTGGTTTAGTTGGATTTAGGTTGTCAGTTGATCTAAAATTATTTCCTTCCATCTTATAAAACAATATTTTTCTACTCCATACCTTTGTTTAGTAAGTAGTTTAAAACCAAAGATTTTAAAAAAATGAAATTGTATTTCCAAAAGAAATAAAGTAAATAATGAAAATTAGTGGAAATCTCCTATGATACCAATTTCTAGATTGTAATATATATGTATATGTATATTAGATGGCACAATATAAGAGGGCGTGAATTGTAAGTTTAAAAACTTTGTATTTAAATACTTAAGAAAAAACATAGTTTAAGAGGTCTTAAAATATTACAATTCACAATCAATACAATTTACCACAATGTTCTTGGATCTAAAAGATATGATATGATGTAATACTATAAGTAATATAAAACAATGATACTTTAATTAAACAAAATTATCATAGTAATACAAGTGAGAAAGATTCTATCATACAACGTGTAGAATCTATTAATACAATATGTATCAAAAGAATAATAATTGAAATAATTTCAATTGAATTGAATATGAAACTAAAGGAGAAACAATACAATTCCTTTTCTGATACAAATAGCAGTGGAAATGTAAAAGTATTACAATTATTTTAACCAAAAGAGTAGGGTATCCTTTAACCTAGGATAGAAGGTATCTCATACTAACACCTTGGTAAGCCTCAATACGATGATCAGTACTGCTATCTTCCTATCCTCGAGAGTCCTCAATTAAGAAGGTAATTAGTACCTCTATCCTTAAATCAATTGAAGGCACTCAATACGATGATGGGTAGTAAGTCTTCCAATCACTGAAATCCCTCGATTGTTATCACCTGATTGGTCCCACAAGGTAAAACAAAGCACTTACTAAAATACAAAAACTATGAACAAGTTGTTCACATTTTTTAATTCAAAGTCTTTTGCCCAAAGAAAGAGAGAACTCCCAGTGTCTCTCTATAGAACTTAATATAAGAAAAAGTTGATCAAAGTCTCTTCTCTATTTCCAATGACTTCCAATTTATAGGCCCCAGGTTATAACATTCATATTGTCTCCAACAGTCATATTTCTCAGAAAAATTTAGAGGGACTTGGACACCTGGCATTGTAATAGTCATATTAAAATATAAAACACAACATCGTTTTGATTACAAACAAAAGATAAATGAAAATTATTACATGAGTACGACTGATATAGAATAAGTGTTTTGAAAAAAGAATAAAATAATGCATGTGATAAAAGTAAAACATTAGTACGATTAATATTACTTACTGTAATGTGTTGATATGATGCAAATTGAGTACGATGCACACTGTGGGTATGATGAACATAGTCAGTATGGTAGAGAGATTTTGTATGATAGATAGAGTCAGTGCAATAGAAAGAGTCAGTGTGATAAATAGAGTCAGTATGATTGACAAATTCATTATGATAAACATAGTCAGTGCGATTTATATAGTCAATACTATTAACAGAGTCAGTACGATAGATAGAGTTAGTATGATTTATAGAGTCAGTACTATTGACAAATTCAGTATGATAGACATAGAACTCGTATTCAAAGAAAATCCTTTTATTTGAGAAATTAGTAAAAAGAGATTTGTGATTTCCAAAACAAAAGACATAAAAGTCAAAAGAAGAATTTAGACTTTATAGGTAGTTTATTACAAGTATAGTGATAAGGTTCATCTAGATAATGAATGTAAAGGAAATAAAGAGACCACTATTTTCTAGTTCTTAAACTATAAATAAATGGTGAATTATTCAAACCAATTCCCCACGTGTTAATGGAACTTAACATAGAAGAGGTTAAGAAGAGAGGGACAAGATTATATGATCACTACAGTTGAGTTTGAAGTTTCTAAAGATGTGTTGGTAGGTACTTTTATCATATATTAAAATTTATTTATTTCTTTATAAGATTATGGATCATTAAAATCTTTTATATCTTCTATGTTATCCAATAAAATTAGATATTTCCTCATTACTTTCAAAATGGAGTTATCTATCAAAAAATTAGTGAATCTAACACTAGTAACCTGAATCCTAGGTCCACTTTATTATGTTATACTAAGATACAAGTAATCACATCCTGAATGACCAAATTGTTTATTATTATTTAATAACTATATTCATACTTAAAATTCACATTGGATTTTAAAACATAAAATACACTATTTATTTGCTTTGAGAACTCCATTATTCTCCATAGTGTATCCCTATATATAAATCACAAAATACTTCCCACCATCCAATGGAAAATAAAACAAAATAAACGGGAGATCATAGATTTTCAGTAATGGTATTAATACAATATAGGATATGAATAAATAATGAATAATTGATAAAACACTATTTTATTGAATTTTTTGTTGATAATAAATCATATAATTTCCTCACATTGTGTTAAATATGTTTAATTATAAAGTATTTGGGATTAGATCATTCATTTGAATATTTGATGAAAATTCATGTTTTACCCTTTATAGTTCACTGTAGTATTTCGAAGCTAAATATTTCTATTTTTATTATGTGAATTTGAAATTTTGTAAACGTGTTGCTGACATAATTAGCTACAACTTTTATTCAGTACACTAAAGCTAAAGAGTGCATTTGTTTGTTGAAAATTGGCCATGAAGTCAAAGTTGGGCTGGACTCGCCAGAATGGAGAAGCTTTTGTATTTCGGCCATAACTCCTTCATCTGGTCCTGGATTAAGCCCAAATATTTAGAGAAGATATAAGACTCATATCCTCACATATTAGCCTTCTGGAAGGCCAGCCAATGCACGCGTTTTGGTGGTGAAATGGGCGGTGCAATTGGCATTAAAATATTTGGCCGAATTTCCACATTCACACTTGAAACCACTTGTAACCTCTCCTCCCCTCCCCTCTATAAATTAGAGTTTTTCACATTTGGAGGGGTTGGGACGTGCATTAGGAGATTGGAGGAAGAGGAGAATTTGTTTCACCCAAATTCTCCAACCATTGTAAGAGGGGTAGCTTTTGAAGCAAGGATCCTCTCATCGAAGCCTCCTTCTCTTCTTCATTTTGTAATGTTTTCATTTGTGTAATAAACTTCATTGTTCTTCTTTTATTTCTTATCTTTTCTTATGTTTTGTTTAAATTTCTTATTCTCTTAATATTCCTCTTTGGTCTGGAATTCTTGAGTAGAATCGTTATTGGGTTATACCCATTATAAACCTTTGCACATGCAAAACGCTTCTACGATGATTACGCCACCCATGGAAGAGTAGTCTTTTAGTAATCGATCTATCTTCTACCATCTTCATTTAATTATATTGAATCAATGAGATATTGTAATTCAAATAATATGATCCATGAATTGTGTTTTTAAATTACAAGAAACTAAGCAATCAATTGAATAATTAACACAAAAACACGCGATGTCGGGATTTTGTGTAAATTGTGGGAGCGTAATCTTAATCAGCAATACAAGACCACACGAGATAAATTTGTAGAGTTCAAATATAATCCCTAAACACAATTCATCCTCATTTCTAGAATGGATATGTGCTCTAATTAACCTCTGACCATATGTTATCCTTAGAATAACAATCAAAGCAGGGTGTTGTGATTGCGTGTTCTGAAGCTAGCCTAGGGTTTAAGTAATTTCATCTTTGTGGTTAAGTTAACTCTCGTAGGGTTCGAGGGATAACAAATTAAGGGATCATAATTAAGTGGATATTGATTTAGATGATAATTATTAATAAGTGAATGAATAGGTATAGTTATATTTATTACGCCTTTTAAAATAGATTTCTAAAAAAACATCTTCTTGTTGTGTCATTTTAATCAAAATTAATTTCAAAACTAAAAACAAAAAAATATACAATCATCTTCCAGAAAAATTCTTCTAGATTCATAAACTATAAAAAAACACCAATCCTTTAAAGTAGTGTTTTTATTTTATTCTCTTTTATTTTATTTTTAGAATACCTTTAATAAGTTTTTAAATTCACTTCCTCCTTTGAGAGACGACCTTGGTCAGCCACTCTACTGCACCTAAGTACCCCAAAATCACATTAATCATTTGAGGGCGCCCACGACAGCGCTCTATCAAATTGGCGTCGTTTCTGGGGAGGCAAGTAATTATTTCAACCAATTAGAGGTATTTATTTTATTTTACATTTTTTTCTCTTCCTCTCTTCTTTATTCCTTCTTTACCCAATCTGATTTTTCTTCTTCTTCCTTTATTTTCTTCTACTTATTTTTAGACCATCAACTCAAACTTCTCATTTTTATTTTACTATGGTCCAATTTCTTTCTTTTCATTTTTATTTGATCTATGACACGAACTAATCCCTAAGATCTCTTAGATCTTGACCGTGAGATTGATCATAGCCTTAGGGCTCGAATCAGAAATTCTCAGTCTACGGGAAGTTTCAATATTCAACCAGTTGGTGAATTCCTCTATTCTGAAAACATTGAAATTGGAAGCTATTCAAATTAAAACATAAAAGAAGAACCAATGGCTGAAAACAATGGAAATGAACTTAATAGAACCATTCGAGAATTGGCTGCACCTGATATTAACTATCAACCAAATTGTATTGCATACCCAAATCTCGAATCAGACTTTGAACTGAAATTTGGGTTAATTCACTTACTTCCAAAGTTTCAAGGCCTCTCTGGTGAGGATCCCAATAAACATTTGAAATAATTTAATGTTTTTTGCTCAACCCTTAAACCAAGAAATGTTTCTGAAGATCAAATCAAATTAAGAGCATTCCCATTCTCACTTGATGGAGCTGCAAAAGACTGGATGTATTATTTACAACCTGAAGATGTAACTTGTTGGAATGATTTGAAACATCTTTTCTTGTAGAGATTTTTTCTAGCATCAAGGACCATTTCTATTCGAAATGAGATATCAGGGATCAAGAAATCACAAGGGGAGTCAATGTATGAGTACTGGGAGCGATTCAAGAAGTTGTGTGCAAGCTGTTCGCATCACCAAATCAGTGAGAAACTCCTCATCCAATACTTCTACGAAGGACTCACACCCATGTAGAGGAGCATGGTGGATGCTAGAGCTGGAGGAGCATTAGTGGACAATACACCAGTAGCTGCACGAGCATTGATCGACAAAATGGCCCAAAACTTCCATCAATTTGGCGATAGAGGTACACCACATATCAGGAGAGTACATCAGGTAAGTCCTTCTTCTCTTGAGAGTCATTTGATTGATACCAAGTTAAAATAATTGACAACTATGGTGAGGTAAATTGCTTTGGCACAAAATAAAACTCTACCCCCTTCTTCAAGGCCTTGTGG
Source organism: Viscum album (assembly GCA_963277665.1). NCBI lineage: Eukaryota > Viridiplantae > Streptophyta > Magnoliopsida > Santalales > Viscaceae > Viscum > Viscum album. Next base: position 463,975,763 of record OY728138.1, read on the forward strand.
TATTTGCACTAAGACAAGCCACCCAACTGACTGTTGCCCAAAACTACAAGAGACAGAAGATTGTGCAGCAGTGTTCCCTGGGAGACCATATCAGCAGCAACAACAACAACCATATCCCCAAAAGAAGTTTGATTCATTTGCTCCAACATACAACTAAGGGTGGAAAGATCAACCAGACATGAGGTATGGCTCTGGACAACAACAAGGGCCCCCTTTTCTACCAAACTTCCAGCAGCCTCCACCTTACCAACAGGGTTTCCAACAACCCCAAAGGAGATTTGAAGCTCAGCCATCAACAAGTCAGCAACAAGGGAATCCTCCACCAAAGGTAGATTCTAATACTGATGATATTTTGAAGCAAATTGTTCTTAATCAACAAAATGAGCTGAAGAGTCAAAGTTTAGAGCTGAGGGAGTTGAAGACTCAAATGAGCCAGATTGCCACCGCCATCCATGAACTTGTAAGTAATAATTCTGGAAATCTACCTTCCCAACCCACTCCAAATCCAAAGGGTAATGTTAGTTCCATCACATTGAGAAGTGGGAAGAAAATGAATGATACATCTATACCTACCATTCCACTGGGATTCACCTCTACTCCAGAGAATCCGCATTCCATACCAACTGATGAGCAATCCAAGGAGAAAGATAAAGGTAAGAAAAATATTGATGATGTTCCTTCTAAACCCCTTCCTTTCCCCAACAGGGTTGTTTAAACCAAGAATATGGCTGAAGAAGCAATGAAAAAGGAGGTTTTGGACACATTCAAGCATGTGGAGATCAACATTCCTCTACTTGAAGCCTTTAAGCAAATCTCAAGTTATGCCAAATTCTTAAAATAAATCTGCACCAATCGAAGAGGTCTCAAGGGAAATGAGAGGATCAACCTTGGAAGGAATGTCTCAGCACTCATTACACCAACTCTAGCAATGCCAACAAAGTGAAATGATCCTGGGACATTCACCATCCCATGTACCATAGGGGAGTTGCACTTCTCTGATGCTCTTTGTGATTTTAGAGCTTCAATAAATGTGATGCCTCACTCTGTATTCTCTTCCTTGCAGGTTGGTGAGTTGGAGCCACCAAGAGTAGTGGTGAAGTTGGTGAATAGAGCTACGGCATATCCAGCGAGAGTCCTTGAGGATGTACTTGTCCGGGTAAGAGACATGATCTTTCCAGTGGATTTCTATGTTCTTAACATGGAGGATGATCAGGTAAGTTCTCATGCCCCCATTATCTTTGGTAGGCCCTTCCTCAAAACTGCAAAAACTATCATAAATGTCAATGAGGGTACACTTTCCATGGAATTTGGGGATGAAGTTGTGATATTTAATGTTATGGATTCCATGAAGTACCCCTATGAGGACCATTCTGCTTCTGTTATCTCCCATTTTGAACCACCAAGTAAAAATTCCATGGATTTTGATTGTCATATGCTTAGGGAGATTATGAATATTGGTTCTGGTTTAATGTCTAAGAGAACTTCCACACCTGTTTGTAATGAACAAGACTCTCTAAGATTTTATTTTGAAATGGATTCATATTCTGATCTTGTTTATGTGAACTCTGATTATGACATGGCTATAGAGTATGCTGATGGATTTGATGCTTTATTCTCTGATTTTGATGATTTATATTCTGATAACGATGCTCTTTGTGCACATATTTCGGTTCCTTCAATGTCTCCATCCATACTACACCTTTCTTCATTAGAACTCAAACCATTGCCACCAAATCTGAAATACTCATACTTGTTGAGTGGTGAGATATTACCTGTTATCATTTCTAACAATCTCCCTTTTGAACATGAAGAAAAGCTTTTGAATATTTTGACGGAGAACATCAGGGCAATTGGGTGGACCTTGGATGACATATCAGGTATTAGCCCCTCCATTTGCATGCATAGGATTCTCTTGGAGGATGGGGCTAAACCGGTGAGACAGCCACAAAGGAGACTCAATCCCACCCTCCTGGAAGTTGTTAAAAAAGAAGTTGAGAAATTTCTCGAGGCAGGTATAATCTTTCCCATTTCAGATTCTCGGTGGGTAAGTCCAATTCAGGTTGTGCCTAAGAAAACTGGTTTTAATGTTGTTAAAAATGAGAAAGATGATTTAGTTCCAATGAGGGTACAAAACAGTTGGCGTGTGTGTATTGATTATAGGAAACTAAATCAGACCACTCGCAAGGACCATTTCCCCCTCCCATTTATTGATAAAATGCTCGAGAGACTAGCTGGGAAAACACACTATTGTTTCTTGGATGGATTTTCTGGATATTTTCAGGTTCCTATAGATCCATAGGATCAGGAGAATACTACCTTCACCTGTCCCTTTGGCACATTTTCCTACTGGAGGATGCCATTTGGACTTTGCAACGCCCGATGTACCTTTTAGAGATGTATGGTGAGTATTTTTTCTGATTTTATTGAGACCTTCATGGAGGTATTTATGGATGATTTTACAGTGTATGGTTCTTCATTTGATGAATGTCTAAGTAGTTTGGGAAAGGTGTTAAATCATTGTATTGATAAGAATCTGGTCCTGAACTTTTAAAATTGTCATTTTTTGGTAGATCATGGAATTGTATTAGGGAATGGAGTGTCAAAACATGGGATAGAGGTTGATAGATCTAAGGTAGACATTATTTCATCCTTACCCTATCCTTCATGTGTGCGTGATGTTAGATCTTTCCTAGGGCATGCAGGATTTTATCGGCGCTTCATCAAAGATTTTAGTAAGATCACTCTTCCTATGTAACGATTACTTCAAAAAGATTCTGATTTTTTATTTGATGATTCTTGTAGGACTTCCTTTGATGAGCTAAAGAAGTTTCTGACCACTCCGCCTATCATACAGCCCCCACGGTGGGACCTTCCATTTGAGCTTATGTGTGACACCTCCAACTTCACAGTTGGAGCTGTCTTATCTCAGAGGGTGGAAGGACGTTCACATGTGATTTCCAATGCATCAAGGACATTGGATTCAGCACAATCAAACTACACAACCATGGAAAAGGAGTTGCGTGCTGTCATATTTGCCTTTGATAAATTCCGTTCATATTTATTGGGCTCTAAAGTAATTGTTTTTTCTGACCATGCATCTTTGAGGTACCTCCATAAGAAGCCAGATGCAAAGCCATGACTTATCCTTTGGATGCTCCTTCTTCAAGAGTTTGACCTTGAGATAAAGGACAAGAAGGGGTCAGAGAATTCGGTGGCGGACCACATGAGTAGGATTACTCACACACTAGAGGATGACACCTTGGACCAGGTACCACTTCGAGACACTTTTCCCAATGAGCATCTTTATTCCATCTCAGGTACGCATCCTTGGTATGCTGATTTAGTGAACTACATTGTTGCCTCTGAAATCCTTGCAAATTTAAAGAAACATCAAGTACAAAAATTAAAAAGTGAGTCTAGGTTTTATGTGTGGGATGATCCTTACCTCCGGCGCATGTGTGGTGACCAAGTCATTAGGAGGTGTGTTCCCGATCATGAGTTTGAGTCTGTTTTGCATTTCTGTCATACACTTGCTTGTGGTGGACACTTTGGACCCCAACGGACAGCTAGGAAGGTTTTGGACTCTGGATTATATTGGCCTAGATTGTTCCATGATGCCCATGTGTTTTGTAAGTCATGCTCTCATTTCCAACACAATAGGAACATTTCTAAGAGACATGAGATGCCCCAACAAACCATACTATTCTGTGAGATTTTTGATGTATGGGGAATTGATTTTATGGGTCCTTTTCCTAGTTCATTTGGATTTTTGTATATTTTGGTTTCTATTGATTATGTGAGTAAATGGGTGGAGGCCAAGGCCACCAGGACTGACGATTCTCATGTTGTAGTGGATTTTTTCAAGGCTCAAATTTTCTGCAGGTTTGGAGTACCAAAGGCCATCATTAGTGACCAAGGGACACACTTTTTCAATACGAATTTTGCTTCCCTTCTTTGAAAGTATGGGGTGACACAAAAAACATCAACACCATACCACCCCCAAACAAATGTCCAGGATGAGGTTTCAAATCGTGAGTTGAATCAAATCTTGGAGAAAACCGTGCAGCCAAATAGGAAGGATTGGAGCAAGTGCTTGGATGATGCATTGTGGGCTTATAGGACAGCATACAAGAACCCCATTGGTATGTCCCCATTTCGGATTGTTTTTGGGAAAGCGTGTCATCTCCCCGTGGAAGTTGAGCATCGGGCTTATTGGGCTATAAAGAAATGCAACATGGATTTGGCCCAAGCTGGAATCCAAAGGAAGCTGCAAATTCAAGAGCTTGAGGAGATTAGATTATCATCATATGAGAACTCAAGGCTCTATAAGGAAAGATCAAAAGCATATCATGACAGAATGATCCAACAAAGGGAGTTTCATATTGGAGAGAAAGTCCTTCTCTACAGTTCACGACTGAAGCTAATGCCTGGTAAGTTGTGTTCCAGATGGTCAGGTCCTTATGTTGTGACTAATGTTTTTCCTTATGGTGTAGTGGAGATCACACAAGAGGACACTAGAAGGAGATTTACATTCAATGGGAAACGTTTGAAGAGATACATTGAGGGACTTCCTACTGATGCAGTGGATTTTATGACACTGCATGACCCCATCATCACTTGAGCACATCAGGCTGTTCCTAACCCTTTCACTTTTATATTATTTGTCTTATTTAAAAATTCTGCATTTCATGTGCATATATCATCTCATAGGTTCACATTGAGGACAATGCAATATTTTAAGTGTGGGGGAGGGAACCTTTTAGTTTATTAATTTCAATTGCTTTCCTGTTTAAAAAAATCCAAAAAAAATTGTGCATTTTTCAAATTTGGCGTGTTTATTTTAGAAATTTTCTGTGTGTTTTTGAAACTTTTGAGCTGAAATGATTCTCATCACCATTTTTAAATCCATATCAATAAGTGAAAAAGTTTACCCCTTGAAACTAAGCTTAAATGAATGCTGAAATGACTTTGTTTCAAGTTCAAATATTTAGTAATTTCATGGAAAGTACATCGAATTTTGAATCCCATGCCACATCTCACTGTCTTTATATTTGAAATCACTTTCCAGCGAGGCTTATGAACCATTGTTTTCATATTCTTTACATTCACCACACTTCTTGAGAGAACCAAACCATGCTTGATTTAACCATAATTTGATTTATTCCTATCAAAACTTGAGGGTTTGAGGTACTTATGTTTAAATGATTGAGGCATTTGTTTGGTATTAAAGCCCCTATTTCAAAGAATACTTTTTTTATAATGGCCTACCTTGAATATTTAATCCTTGTATCTCTTAGAATCCATGCACAGCCTATTAGGTTAGCCACATTACAAGCCAATTTTTTCTATCCAACCAACTCTTGAAGTGAAATTGCATAATCTAGTTGAGCTTAAGTGTGGGGGAAGTTGTCTTGTGTTTTGCCACCACATTCTATGATACTTTGGGTGGAAAATTAAATTCTAAAGAGATGTGTTTGCTACTGAAGAAATTAATTATATTGAAAGTTGTGCCTTTTCTGGAGCTTTCATGACAAGTGAAGTTGTGCCTTTTCTGGAGCTTCTAATTGAGGTGGAAGGTTGTGCCCATCTGGAGCTTTCAAGAAAATCATGTTTGAGATGATTGACATTTTTTATGCTGAAATGATGAATGGTGTAAGCTTTTCATGACTTTTTATGATGATGGAGCTGAATTGGTACTATGGGGATTGAGAAGAATACCATATTTAAGTGAAAATTAGATTAATGCAATTTTGCTTCAAAAGAGTCAAGCCCTCCTCATTCAGCCTTGGAGTTTTTCACATCTTAATCCTACCAACCGAAAGCCACAGAACAACCCTGAAAATTCCTCATGATAAACATATGTCCTTGACTCACATCGGGTAGTGATGAAGGAATATATCAAGCCTATGGTGACCCTTGTATGAGTTTGGATGAGAAAGACATTGCAAAAAAATTGATATTTGAGTGATGAGAGAAAATTCAAGCGAGGTAAGTGTTTTGTGCATGGGAGGATAAATGAAGTGGAAATATATTGAATGATATAAATGAAGAACTTGAAATAATGTTTTTTCATGAGGCATGATGTCTTTTATTTCTTGGTGTGTAATTGTTTGATCTCAAGAATATGTGTTTTAAAATTGGTTTTGATCTGATATTGATGTTTACTTGATATGAGGTTTTGCTCAGGAGTGCAAAAGGGTAAGTGTGGGGGAGTTGATAAAAAACTATTTTTTTGAATATTTTATTGATAATAAATGATATAATTTCCTCACATTGTGTTAAATATGTTTAATTCGAAATTATTTGGGATTAGATCAATCATTTGAATATTTGATGAAAATTCCAGTTTTACCCTTTATAGTTCACTGTAGTATTTCGAATCTAAATATATCTATTTTTATTATTTGAATTTTAAATTTTTTAACCGTGTTCCTGACATAATTATCTACAACTTTTATTCATGAAACTAAATCTAAAGAGTGCATTTGGTTGTTGAAAATTGGCCATTAAGTCAAAGTTGGGCTGGACTCGCCAGAATAGAGAAGCTTATGTATTTCGGCCATAACTCCTTCATCTGGGCTTGTATTAAGCCCAAATATTTAGAGGAGATATAAGACCCATATCCTCAAATATTATCCTTCTGGAAGACTGGCCAATTCACGCGTTGTGGTGGTAAAATGGGTGGTGAAATTGGCATTAAAATATTTGTCAGAATTTCCACATTCACACTTGAAACCACTTGTAACCTCTCCTCCTATCCCCTCTATAAATTAGAGTTTTTCTCATTTGGAGGGGTTGGGACGTGCATTAGGAGATTGTAGGTAGAAGATAATTTGTTTCAACCAAATTCTCTAACCATTTTAAGAGGGGTGGCTCTTGAAGCAAGGATCCCCTCATCCAAGCCTCCTTCTCCTCTTCATTTTGTAATGTTTTCATTTGTGTAATAAACATCATTGTTCTTCTTTTATTTCTTCTCTTTTCTTCTGTTTTGTTTAAATTTCTTCTTCTCTTAATATTCCTCTTTGTGCTAGAATTCTTGAGTAGAAGCGTTATTGGGTTATACACATTATAAACCTTTGCACATGCAAAACGCTTCTACGATGATTACGCCACCCATGGAAGAGTAGTATTTTAGTAATCGATATATCTTCTACCCTGTTCATTTAATTATTTTGAATCAATGATCTACTGTAATTCAAATAATATGATCCATGGATTGTGTTTTTAAATTACAAGAAACTAAGCAATCAATTGAACAATTAACACAAAAACACGCGAGGTCGGGATTTTTTGTAAATTGTGAGAGCGTAATCTTAATCGGCAATACAAGACCACACGGGATAAATTTGTAGAGTTCAAATATAATCCCTAAACACAATTCATCCTCATTTATAGAATGGATATGTGCTCTAATTAACCACTGACCATAAGCTATCTTTATAATGACAATCAAAGAAGGGTGCTGCGATTGCGTGTTCCGAAGCTAGCCTAGGGTTTAAGTAATTTCATCTTTGTGGTTAAGTTAACTATCGTAGGGTTTGAGGGATAAAAAATTAGGGGATCATAATTAAGTGGATACTGATTTAAATGAAAATGATTAATAAGTGAATGAAGAGGTAGAGTTAGATTGATTACGCCTTTTAAAATAGATTTCTAAAAAAACATCTTCTTGTTGTGTCATTTTAATCAAAATTCATTTCAAAACTAAAAACAAAAAAATATACAATCTTCTTACAGAAAACTTCTTCTAGATTCATAAACTATAAAAAACCTCAATCCTTTACAGTAGTGTTTTTAATTTATTCTCTTTTATTTTATTTTTGGAATACCTTTAATAAGTTGATAAATTCACTTCCTCCTTTGAGAGACGACCTTCGTCAGCCACTCTACTGCACCTAAGTACCCCAAAATCACATTAATCATTTGAGGGTGCCCACGACAGTGCTCTGTTAATAATCAATATAGAATGTTAAATAACTAAAACACCTTCAATTTAATCAAAAACATAATCATAATATGGTAGGAATAAATGATGTTAAAATAATGAAACATAAATAATCACATGACCTTGATAACATAACCATAGATATTTTGAATAATGAAATAATCACATTTAATGTCAATAATTGTATTCATAATTATGGAATGGATAATTTCGTACATCTAAAACATATCTTTGAGGCTTTATTCAGAGACATCTAAATAAATGGGTATGGCCTCATCAAAAAGATAATCTAGTTTCTATCACGAGACATGCTAAGGAATTAAAGGGATATTACAGGCCCCACCCATCACTTACTAACCCAAATTATTTAAACATATTAAAAGGGGTGAAATATAATCAACATGAAAATTCATATTGAAAAGCTAATATATGACATTTTAATATTCAACCCAATAAATAATCATAATCCTAAACCATCCATAGTAAAATAGTGAATGGTAATAAAATTATTCATCCTCAATCAAACTTATCATAAACCATACCAATAAAGAATAAGGATGATGCCAACACAACATATTCCTAGTAGATAAAAATTAAAATAAAGGTTTTATGTGATTTATCAATAGAAATACCATAAAAATGACATTAAAACATTTTTTGGAAAATAAAATTTACATTTTAAAAATCAGCTTTAAAAAATTCAAAAAATAATTTGAAATTAATTTCTTTGAAAGTAACACTGAAATCATGTAAAATAATTTTTAAAAAATTAAGTGGTCATGATAGTGTAAAATTTTGTTCTGGCCATACACATTAAAACAAATATTTCTTTCATATTTTTATTAAAATACAAACAGACATTATTTTGAAAATTACATGAAGATTCCTTTAAGAAAATTAAAAATTAAAAATGATTAAATTTTATTTACTAAATAATTTTTAAATGGTTAAAAAAAATTTTGAAAACATTTTTGGAAAACATGGTTTCTGATGAAAAAAATATTTTCTACCTAAGAGAGAAATAAAGTTGAATTTTCTTAAATACATTTTATCAATAATTTTAAGTGTAAAAGAATGGGGAAATAGTAACATTACATAAAATTTTCATGAATGACCAATTTATAGGAAAATATATCATGTTTAAAATAGAAATATAAAATAATTCCCCCATGGGATACATAAACAAAAAAATCCTGAATAGTGATGAGATTGTGTAATAAACACTTACCACTTTGGAAACATCTGAATATTGATCCCTATAAAAGAAATAAAATCAAATAAAACATTAAATACTGTGAATAGAAATAGATTTTAACATATCAATAGGTTCTTTATATACACCAAACAATTGAAATAAGTTGTGAATATGGTATATGTCTCACTGAAGTAAAAGTGAGATGATAAACCCTTACTTTACATATGATTTACTTCATATGTGTTTGTGCCTTCTGTATAATGGTTTTATACATTTTAAAAATTTATACCATAATCATAATAAAATTTATAATTTCACATATGATCCTATTATAACATTTTATCAAGCTTTCTATATTAAAATTTCAATATTTTCATTGTTTTAGGCGGTAATTACCTTGTTTTCTAATGAATGTTTTTTCATGAGAGTTCCATTTCATGTGAATAGGATATATATATCATATATAGAATTATTATAATTTTAAAAATTCATATTTACTCAGTAGAGTCATTTTTCGATCCATTTATGAAAGTTGGACATGGAAAATGAATCACATCACATTGTGGAGATGGTAGGTCATATGTATGCATGAGTGATGATATCATTCCCTTAACAAGTGAAAGGGTAAGAAATAGGGTGATATATTAATTTTTAAAAATCAATATAATCACATATATTCATTAATTTTATCCTTATTACATTCCATGTAAAGTGAACGTGAAAAACGAATCACATTGCTTCGTGAGGTGATAGTTTGTCATACACATGAGTGATGTTATCATATTTGAAATAGAATAGAATAGAAAAAGGTATATGTTATTTTAAAATTAAAGAAGTATAATAATATCATAAATATCATATACATGTGCTAAATTCATCATTATGTCCAGCATTTAAAGGTGGTGATGGAAAAAATAACCACATCAGTTCATGAAGTAATAGTCTGTCGTATACACGATCGATAATTTCATTTCCCATATGATGGAATTGGAGATAGATAAATATTATTAAAAAATCATAATAAAATCTTATTATTGTTTATCTGATAATTTTATTACCTTGTAAGTTTTAAGACATAATTAAAGGTATAAAAATAAGAAAGAAAATGAAACAGCTTTGTTAAGATAAATTTATTCTCTAAGAAAAACCTCCTTTGGACATCCTCTTAAGAACCAAGTGGATGGGTTTTCAAGAGGATAATCAGATCTAAAATATGTAAAAGGGTGTTTTTGAGATATTTTGGTATGTTTTTTTATAAAAATTTCTTGAGGTGTGTGAAGATGTAATGAATCGTGTTTTGTGCCAAGGTAAAATTCCAAGGGAATTTGAATTTTGGATTTTATTAGAAGGATGTTATTCGAACTAAGATTAGAAAAAAATTTATGTGAGTTGGAAAAATTAAATATTTTTTCAGTCTTAGTTAATGTACTAAGAAATCCCTAGGATGTCTCTTTGAGTTTCATGAGTGCCGTACCCCTAAAATCATAATTTTGGACGGTCTGCACTAGGCACACGGTTTGTCTAAAATAGAACGACCCCAATACAGAACTGTACAGCCAAAATTAGAGGATAAGATATTCATTTTATGGTATGTACATGTTTTTCCCAAAACATGTTCCTATTCTAAATGATGAGTGTCACTTAAGGAGTATCCTTGTACTATTCATCACACGGTTAGCGTAAGATTAGCCAAACTGTGCGGGTAAATCGTGTGATGTGGGTTTACTAAGGAAGGGGTGGCACATGTTTTTGATGAATTGTGCCACCATATCGTGTAACCTATTTTTTATGTATAAAATGATTATTTTTCTTTTAATTAAGTTTTTATCAAACATACTTCTTGTTTCCTCCTCCAGTAGCCATGTGAAGCTCCTCCCCCTTGCATGTAACCTCTCCTCCTCTATAAGCTAGGATTAGTAATAGATCCTCCATTCAAAGTCTAAATTGAAATTTGTTTGTATCTATAGATCAACATTAGTAATCTCTTATATCCACTCTAATCAATTCATGTTCCTCTTTCCACATATGGAACTATTTTGGTGTGATTTATTTTCCTTATTTTTAGGGAAAATGTTTGTTTCTTCATTTTCTTCCAAACCGGGCCAAATCGAAGAAATATATTGGATGAGTGATATGTCCTAATAATAAGGTATTTGGCCTAGGATTTTCCCCTAATTTTTTTCATTTTATAAATACCATAATTTTACTACATTCCATTTTTCTTCATGTTTCTTTATAATTGGTTATTTCATATTAAATTTATCTTTTCACCCTTTATTACAATCACTGATTTTGAGTAATTAGAGGTTTCCATTTTCAATCACGAACACTCGTGGGGTGAGTCATCTTAACTCTACCATTTATAATTAAATGGTCAAATGCTTAGGAAACCTTTTTAGATTTCGACTTAGTTTGATAATGGAATTACCTTAAGTAAGATTTTGTTTAAATTGATAATGGCACCTCCTAAGTTTCATGTTGAACCATATAACTGAGTTTTCAATTTTTAAATTTATTCTAAATGATTATTTAAGGTAAATTGAGGTGTGAATATTATATTCTAAATTTAATTGATTGTATTAATAGTTTTTAAATTATCATTTTGTTAAAATAAAACCCATTAGATGAGGTGAAATGTATTCTAAAAAAACTATTGATTAGTTATTTTATATCATGCTTGGCCTTATGGATTTGATGAATTCTTATGCCTTTTTTCAGACATGTGGCATGTGTCGTACATGGCTTCTTTGATCTTCATAGTAGGATTTCCCCTCCTTTTATATAAATGTTAAATGAAAAAAAATCTCATTCTATGGGGTTGGATTACTTAATGAATGGGATTTCCCATGTAGGTAATTCATAATTAGACCACGATTTCCCTTTTTTTCTCACTACCTGATGTGGATTTCTTGTCAATGTGGATCTATTTATAAATATGGGAATTCATGAATGGGTGTGCTGCCTTATAAATGGAACTAGTATTAGGGTGTCACATTCCATTTAGCATGTCCTTTTTTATTGTTAAATAAATTTATTAATTAAATTATGAATGTTGAGAGTGGTACTTGGGTTTACTTTCATGTAATATCAAGGACAGACTTGTCAATCTTGTGATTAGATTTACTATTTGGGTTGTGCATACACTGGGGCTGATACTAGAATACCAAGATGGGCTCACTCTGAATTATTATTACCTAATTACGAGTGATACCAGTTCCTTAGGGGAGAAACCTTGGGCGAGCTTGATGGAAAGATGGTTACACTAGACCATGAGTGAGACTTGGTCCCCTACATGAGAAACCTATTGTATGCTCTGAGGTTGTTTCCTCACATTAAGCTATGAGTGATACTTATGAGGCCTTCCATGGATCTCATTGGATATAATCCAATAAAAATGAGATTTATGGTGCCTTAAGTGTGATACATGGGTTCTTTGTTGAAGGTTCCCCTATGATGGGCTCAAGAAACTACCTATTTGAAATTTGGTAGTTACTTTTATAGAAAAGGCTAATAGTATATAACTGTTATCCAAGGGACGTGCCCACCCATTCGAATCACATGCTTGGGGTCAGTCCATATCATGACACAAAATTCATGATGTTTGTCATAACATTCTCCCCTAATCACATCTATACAGGTTACTTATGGTTTAGACATACCAGCTCAGGTCGAAGCAGGTATAGTTGGCCAGGTGTTCTTGAAGAACCTGGTCCTCTTTCTTCATTTATTTATTTTTCATTAGTTATTTATTTCCATATTATGTGGACACTTATTTTATTTATATTCATAGACTAGATTTAGTCATAGACACCATGGGTGGTAACCTACTTGGATTTATATCTCACAACCTGATCGGGACACCGTTGCACTGGGGTACCTGAGTAGACCTTATGTTTTTAGGACCATGTATTCTTGTGTGTTTTAATTTTCTTATACATGGGAGTTAGGAGCATTGAACTAAGATGGAGCTCAGGATGTTCCTGGAGATCACACATGGGGTTCTTTTTCTTTCCTTATACATTTATTGTACTATAAATTGTTTCTAATTGTATGTATGTTTCTTTAATTATGTATCATTATCTGAGCATGCATGAATTATTATATATTACCATTGTACATCTCTTTTATATTCAGTTATTTTACTCTTCCATTGTATATTATTTCATTTATTAATTATTATTGTATTTTCTATTATTTGCTTTCTGAATTACCATTTTTCTACTCTGATCATGAGGGTATAGTCTCCCCATTATCATCTCTTTACACCCTCACTTCTAGTTTCATGCCACTAGAATACATGGAAGTACACCTGAGTCCCTGATACCCACCGGTCTAGCTACCATCTTAGAGGACGTTCAGTTCAAGATGTTACAAATTAGTATCAGATCCTTCCTTTTCCATTATCTAACTCTTTTGTTTTGGTAGATAGTAGACTAGGAATGTGTCAGTTATTGGTAAATTGACATGTCTGAGACTGATCACCCTACCCACGGGAAAAATTCAAAGTGTAAGGGGTTGGGATTTTTTTCATGTTATTTTCTATTAAAGTTGATTTTTATTTCACCATCAGTGATTGGTGTATCTCCATTACTTATTGATTTATGAAATTTATGGTATTTTTTCAATTAGTCTGGTATGGAAAGGATAAATCATTTCATGAATCATCATAGGCACATATAAATTCACATGTCACATATTTTCGTTTATAGTATAACTTCTAATTAAATTTGTTCCCCTTGAGTGTTGTGACATGCTTTTTTTTCCTTAACATGCCTATTAAAATATCAAGATTAGGTGATTATATTCCATGATGTATGTTATTTATAATTTCTTGTCTACGTATCATTATTATGTTCTTATTATCATTCTTCTCTATGTTGAAATTTTGGAAATAACATGCTAGAAATGTTCTTATATTTAATGGTGTCATGGGATAAATACATGGGTGGCGATTAAATGGGAAGAATTTTTCAATTGTAAGGTGTATGTGAGCCTTATGATTAAGAAAAGGTAATTCATATACGTGAAAAAACTTTTTATATTTTTATATATATTTATATTATTGTTAAAATGTATAGGGATTCTAATTTTTAAACTTGAAAGTGTATTGGGTTTGATTAAATGAGATCTCAATACCAACTTGTAAAGTGTATAGGCACTTTATGAATTGGTAGGTGGAAAACCATATAACTAAATCATTATATATGACCATGATATGATTTGAAATTCTTATAAATGTAAAAGTTGTTTTTTAAATATGAAATGAAATTGATTGCCTTTATAAAGGATTGTGACACTATCACATGGGCATGGTGATAGTGTAGTTAATATTTAAAATGAACAAATGGACCCAAGTAGGTTAGTTGGGGTATTTTTCATATGATATTACATGTGTGGGTGTTTATAACTTCAATAATTAAGAAAATGCTACTTTTTACATTCTAATAAACCCAAGTTGGCTTAATAGGACCCTTGTAGGCCGCTTTATATATTAAAAAGAAAATTATCTGATAAATTTCTTAATTATGATGATATGTTGAGTAATTTGTTTATATTTAAAAAGAAATTTGGATATAAATTTCTAGTTTTTTATTTGGAATTAATTAAAAATGGTACCAATTGATTTTGTTTTATAAATGGTACATAATGTTCTATTTTTAAATATTTTAAATGTTTAAATATTAATCGTAAATAAATTTAATGAGTTTAAAGTGGAACCCTAAGGGGTGTATCTTGTTTAAACCCTCATGTAAGGGTATTTTAAGTTTCTCTTTGAGTTTTCTTATATAAAAAATGTGATTGTCTTTCATAGGTCTTTATTATTTTTTTAGAAATATCTTAAATGATATACTTTATAGCCTATTAGTTTTCTATAAGATGTGACTAATCAATAGGTTCTATGCTTATGCTTTCTTAAGGGTCTAGCTCGAGGTAGGTATCACCCTTATATATTTAATAACATGCTAAATGGATTGCGTTTTTTTATGCTTGATGTTGTTCAGGTGTCATTGTCCGTTGTAGGACTCTTATCATCAAATGAAACCCTTCTTCAGATTGGTGGTCATAGTATCTTTGAAATTTTTTATGGTTGTTATCATCATGTAATGCTTGGTTTCAAAATATTAGACATTCCAAGGGCATGGTCGACCACTTCATAGGTATAGTGACCCTATTTTTCATTGCTTGCTCAACTTGAGAGGTCATTGGTATATTTTATAGTTTTTTGGAATAATTTTCTTTTGAGACGACTTCTTTATGAACCACCATATACTTGAATGCATAGGTTGAACAACCTATGGATAGTATTAGGGATTTTATGTTTTCTTTTTAAATATCGAGGTAGTATGAATTGATATACACGATACCCATAGAGTTTTTAAATGATTTAATGAACCGGTTGAGTTCATTGTAATTGTTGATCCTTGTGTTGTTGATTACATTACTGGGCCATCTCTTGAGTAGAGTGACCTATGAATTAAAGGAATAAATTAATACCAATGGTCGAGATGGCTTCCAAGAGTCTTGGGTGTTTTCATATGCCGGTCAGTTTGGTTTTATTTTTCATGCCAAATGCCTTACATATGCATTTAAGGTGAATATGACCTACTATTCTTATAATTAGTTGGTGTTTCCTTCTTTTCAATGACTTGGACACTCCTACAATGGTGATAAGCATGTCAATACTGGTGAATATTGTTCCTCCTAGGCAGTAGGATCACAACTAAATTGAACAATTTGTAAATGGTAAATCTTTCTTGAATGGTATTAAGGTTTATAAGGTTTAAATTGTGCCTGTGATCACTCGATAACACAAAGTTGATGAGGTTGGTTGTGTATGTAACCTTTGAGAAGACCTTTTTTCTCGGATAGAAATTGGTGGTAATGTTTCAACAATCAAGAGGTACCTCGAGTGGTAAAGGAATTGTGATTTGTTGTTGGAGACATGTCGGTAGGTGAAGCTGATCTCCTTTCATGAAAGAAACTAGTAATAGATCAAATTTTCTTATTTTTATCTTCATGGAAATTTTCTAATACTCTTAGTGTAATATTCTTTAAGATGTGAGCATATACTACATCTTTTCATTGTCTTGATGCACTAAGATAGAGTCGGTTATATTCAGCGCTAAAGTTTAAAATATGTTCATATATTTGTGGATATTTATCAATATTTCATGTAGACATGTGGTTCTTATTGAGGCATGGTTAGTCCTAGGTGTTAGGATAGACTCTTGGAGGCCATTCATTTTCTTTTGAAGTGAACACCAGGCAGATTCCACTCTAGTCCATGTTAATGATCTAATGTGGATATATTGAACTGCTTCAAACATATTTCTTGTGAACATGGAGTATGGACTACCTTGGGTTAGTTACTTGGAATCTAGTTTGGTGAATACTAGGTTACCCCAAACTTGTTGTCGGGGTCGGGGTTAATTTTTAATGGATGAAAATTCCAGTGGTCTAGATAGGGTTACACCCTTATTCATGTGGAGGAAAAAAAATTTAAATGGATAGGTGATGGATTGATTAGAGAACGTCATTGGAAGATGTGTATGGTCTTCTATGATGGTGCTCCTAGTAAATGTGAGATGCCTGAAGGAAGGAATCTTAGTTCTGTTGATAAATATGATAACCATCTAAGCCGAGTTTCTTTAGTATGGTCATCCAAATATGTCTTGACTTGTTTTTCTCTTTTTTATTTTATACAGATGAGTGGAACCATTTTAAATACACTTTCGGGTTAAGGTGGGTGTGGAGTAAAGATCGACGGTGTATCTCAAATAAATCTTCCATGACTAGTTCCTGTTTAGTTGATTGGGATTCAAACGTCTATTTATGATGAGGTCCTTGATATGGCCTCAGATGGTTTTAGGTTTTCCCAGTTAAATAAAAACACACTTAGAGTGTCGCTAAAATTCCTAGGGGTGTTATTGTTAAGGAAATTCTGAGGGTGGAGGTATTGTGACATAGAATTGACCCATTATGATTTTAAAACCCCTTTGTAAGGAGAACCACCAGTTGTATGTTTAAAGAGATGATAATGTGATCATGTATCTATTTGACTAGTCTAATTTAATCACTTTTCTGTTGTTTTTGTTAGGAAATTAGTGTTGGATTAGGTTTTTATGGCTTGAGTGCCTTATGATTGTATAATACTTGGAGAGGCATTAGAAATTTGAAAATGAAACACGGTCATTTGAATGGGAATTAACGACCCTGGTAGGTTGGGTTATGTTTTCATTATTTCCCCAAGTTTTCTTGCGGATGATATGTTCTGATGTGGGGAGGCTGTAATGACAAATGCTTTAATCCAAGGTAAAATTCCAAGGGAATTTGAATTTTGGATTTTAAAATACGGGTCATTATTTGAACCGAGCTTCAAAACGTAATTCTGAAAGTGGTGAAACATCAATGTGTTGTTTTAAATATGGTTAAAGGCCTTAGAGAACCCTCATATATCTCATTAATTTTTAGGAGTACAGGACCCTAGAAATACCAATTTTAGAGGGTCTGAATAGGGTGAATTCCTTGTCTGAAACCATGTGGACCTTACAGAAAACCGTGAAACTGGAATCAGAGGATAAAATTTTCCCTGCATTGGCTATGCACGGTTTTCCCAAAATATTCACCTATTCAACAATTTTATTTTTTACTTAAGAATTAACTTATCACTATTCATCACATGATTGGTGCAAGGTTAGTCATATTGTGCAGGTAAATCGTACAAGTTATATTTCTTGAGGAATGGGTGGCACATTGTTGGTGCACGATTCAGACAAACCATGAGGAAAAATCGTGCGAATTAATTTTTGGGGGTAAAATTACTAGTTTTCCCTTAATAAAGGTTTTATTAAACTTCCTTCTTCTTCCTCCTCTAGAATGTACATGATTATCCTCCCCCGCGATTATGATCTCTCCTCCTCTATAAGATATGATTGATGATATCTCTTCCATTAAATGTTTGAAGCATTCTATATCGGTCCTTATGTATCTACATCAGTAAGATCTTTGATCCTCTACAATCATTTTCATGTTCTCCATTCCACTTATTTCTCTATTTTGGTGTAATCTCATTTTCTCTATTTTTAGGGAAAATGTTCATTTCATAATTTTCTTCCAAACAATGATGATTAAAATCTTGATATTGGATGAGTGATAATTCTTAAGAATAAGGTAGGTGGTCTATAAAAGTTCCCCTAAAAATTAATTGTGTAAATAGTGTAATTGTGCCACACACTGGCCTTTGTCACGCGTTGCTTTATAATTGGTTCCTTTATATTAAATTGATCTATGCATCCTATATTACACATGTTGATCATTATTGAGTAATTAAAGGTTTCCATTATTGATCATGGACACCCCTTGGGGTGAGGGATTAGAATTCCCCTTTATAATCAAATCGTTGAATGCCCATAATGCCTATTAAGCACTCTTATTGGTTTGATAGTGGAATTAACCTGAGTAAGATTTTGTTAAAATTAATACAAGAACCTCTTAAGTGTCATGTTGAACCATATAATTGAATTTTCATATTTAATAGTTATTCTAAAATTCTTCTATAAGGTAAATTGTGTTGTGACTCTTATATTTTATATTTAATTGATTAAATTAATTGTTGTTAAATTCTCATGTTTTTATAATAAAACCCTTCAGATGAGGTGTGTTTTCTTTTGAGCTAAAAACTGTTGATTAGTTATTTTATATAATTCTTGGCCTTATGGATTTGATGAATTATAATCCTTTTTTTTTGTTATACGCATGACATGTTTTTTGCATGGCCTCTTTGAATTTCTCAAATAGATATTCCCTCCTTTTATATAAATGTTAAATTTAAAAAAAGATCCTTTTAATGGAATGGATTTCATAATAAATGGTATTTCTAATGTAGGTAATTCCAAATTAAACCAAGGTATCCCTTTCTTTCTTGCTTCTTTATGTGGATTTCTTGTGTCTGTGTCACTTATTATAAATAAGTGAGGTGGTGAATGGGTGTGGACCATTTCAAATGGAACATGTTTCATGGTGTGGCATACCCTTTATCATGGAATTATATATTATAAGATAAATTTATTAATTGATTTATAAAAGTTGAGAGTGATACTTTGGTTTCAATCTATGAAATACTGAGGACATACTCATCAAGATTGTGGTCAGATTCACTATTTGGGTTGAGTATACGCTGGGGGAGATACTGGTATGTCAGGACGAGCTAATTTTTCATTCTTCTTACCTCATTATAAGAGATATCAGTTCTCTTGGAGAGACACCTTGGATGTTCTCAATGAAAATATGGTTTTACCAAGCCATGAGTGAGACTTATTCCCCTGTGTGAGATACTTAGTATGGGCTTAGAGGTTATTATTTCGCATTAGTATAAGAGTGATACTTGGGTGGCCTTCCATGGTTTGTATTGGATGAACTCTAATGACTGTGATTTTTATGGTTCTTTAGGTGCAAAAAATGGATTCCTTGCTAAAGGTTCACCTAGGATGGGGTCAGGAACTTGCATGTTTAAAATTTGGTAGTTAAGTTTATAGAAAAGGATAATAATATATAAATGTTATCCAATGGATGTGTCCACCAAGACAGATCACATGCATGAGGTTGTTCTATCTGGTGACACCTGATTCATGTTTTTCCATCAATTTGTCCCATTATCACATCTATACAGGTTTCTTATAGTCCATACATGTCAACCTAGGTCTAAGTAAGTATAGTCGACCAAGTGTCTTTGAGGAACCCAAGCTAACTTGGTCATTTATTTATTTTTAATTGTTTATTTATTTTCATATTACTTGAACACTACTTTAATTTATATCCATGAAATGTATTTCCTCACAAGTATTAGTCTTGAGATTTATATCTCACACCTTACTCAAGACACTATTTCACTAGGGTACTCGAGTAAACATTGTGTTTGTAGGACCATGGATTCTTTTCACTACAAGAAACCAAACCTATACCAAATGTTTTAGACAAACCATTGTTATAGTTAACTTAAAATGAACTTATGCCAACTTTTTGGCCTAACCATTGGTATAGGTACCATAATATGACCCTATACCAATATTTTTTGAAAACCGTTGGTATAGTTCCTAGATATTACAATGGTTTTAGACAAACTATTGCTTTAGCTTCCTTAAAATGACCCTATACTAATGGTTTTTTCAAAAACAATGGTATAGGTGATGGTTATATTAATTTTTGGGCTAAAACCATTGGTATAGATTCCATTTAAAGACCCTATACCAATGGGTTTTTCAAAACGTTTGGTGTAGGTCCCAAATATCATAATAACTATACTAATGGTTTGGAAAACCATTGTTATAGGTATTTTTATTTTTGACAAATTCTTTTATCAAATAACATTGAATAAATCAAAAAATAATTTACTCTCAAATATACATATACATATTTATCATATTTTGTTTCCAAAAAACATTGTATCTTAGTGGTTAGGACATTGAAATAAAAAGCATAGGTCGAGGATCAAAACCGATCATGGTTTTTTTTAATTATCTATACCAATAGTTTTCAAAACCATTGGTATAGGTATTTTATATAACCTATACCATTAATTTTAAAACCATTGGTGTAGGTATATACTTATGCAAAACAAGCCAACGGACAAAAAAATCATTGGTATATCAGAAACCAATCGTTTTTGGGGCTATACTAACCATTCTAAATTGTTGTTATAGTTTTATTTTCTAATAGATTTTGTGTGTTAATTTTCTTGTACCTTGGAGTTAGGAGAACATGATTAAGATGGAGCATAGGATACTCATCGAGATCACCCATGGGGTTTTTTCTTTCTTTATAGATGTATTATACTATAAATGGTTGCCGGTTGTATTTATGTTTCTTTAGTTATGTATGATCATATGGACATGCATACATTATTGTATATTGTCATTGGTAGTCTCTTTTATATTCTATTTTATAATTCATTCATTTCACTATCTTTCATTTATTACTACTTCCACCATTATCTATTATTTAATTTCTAAATTACCATTTTGCTACTCTGGTCATGAGGGTAAAGTCTCCCTATTATCACCTCTTTAAAACCTTGCTGCTAGTCATAATCCACAATAGTGTGGTTTTAATCATGTTATTAATTTATACCAGAACCAAAATTGTATTTTTAATATCATATATTATCCTCTTATAAAATTTTATCACCTAGAGGTTAATAATATTACATTGTTTTCATTATTTTGGGTGTTAATTACCTTGTTTTCTCAAATGTGTTTTTCATTAATGTTCTGATTATTATGCATAGGATATATATATAATATAAAAATAATAATAATGTTATAAATATAATATTTACTTAGTAGATACATTTTTAGAATCATTAATGATAGTTGGACATTTAAAATGAATCATAACACTTCATGGAGACGGTGGGTCATATGTAGGCATGAGCGGCAATTTCATTCCCTTAATGAGGAAAATCCTAAATAATTGGGTGAAATATTTATTTTAAAGAATAAATATAATCTAATATATATTAAATATATTCATTAATTTTATCTTTAACACATTTCATGTATATTGTAATTGAAAAACAAATCAAATATTTTCATGAGGTGGTAGCCCGCTATACACACGAGTGGTGTTATCGTATTTAAAAAGAAATAGAAACTAAAAAGGTATATTTTTTATTAAAATTAAATAATTATAATAATATAATAAAAATAATATACATTATTTAAATAAATAATTATATATTTTCTTTAATGATTTTGATAGAAAACAAACTACATTAGTTCATGAGGAAGTAGTCTGTGATACACACGATAAGTGATTCGGTTTCCCATTTTATGGAAGTGGAGATGGATAAATATTATTAAATCATCAGAATAACATATGATTATATGATAAATAATTTTTTTATTATATTTAACGTTTTAATACATAATTTAATGTAGAGAAATAATAAATAAAATAAAATATCTTTGTAAAGATAATTACTATCTCTAAGAGTAACATCATTTGGATCTCCTCATAAGGACCTTAGGGATGGTATTTTTTGAGAACCAGAAGCTCTATAATGTGTAAAAATGGATTTTTGAGATATTTTAACAGGATTTTTCAATCCAAATTGCTTAATCGATGTAAATATGTTATGGGAGCGAGTTCCCTTTTATAAGTAGGGAAAGGTAACCCTATTATAAATTATATAGAAATTTCCCAAAAGAATCTGAAATATAAATTAATTCACATGAAAAAATCTTTTAAATAAACATAGGTTCTAATTTTAGATAATATAATTTGTAAATATATCTAGATAATAATATTTTTATATTTTAGTATGTCATTTTAATGCTTACCTTCTTAGTTTAACACAGTGATAAACCCATTTTTACCTTAATCATGGTAATTATTTTTTACAATTTTCACTGTTCATTTTGGTTAAAAATTATGTTGAACTTATTAGATAATATAAAATTTTTCTGATTTAAAATATTCAATCCAAATTTCCAAATTAAATTTATATAATCTGAAAATTTCAATTTAAACTTATACCCACAGATGTGATGAAAAGGTGGTTTTTCAAAGAGAAAATTCTCAAAAGTATATAATATTTTAATATAAAAAATTAAAATTAAATTAATTAAAATTAAATAAATTAATTGAATTATAATATTATTTATCTAAATTTACTTTAAAACCAATTTTAAAAGTAATTTATCATTGTAAATAATTTAAAATAAAATGTAGTTTTTAATAAAAATCTGTATTTTCACTATTAATTAAAAAATGAAAATTTTCAAAAAATACACAAATGATAATTTTTATATGATTATTTAAAGATGAAGTTTATTTTTTGAAAAAAAATATTTTAAAATCGGAAAAAAAAATATTTATGAATTTTGTGCACAAAGAATGACTAAACAACCTTTTGGAAAAATAAAAAGTTTTAGCAAACATTTATTTTACTTTCAAATGATTCTTATTTTATTTCTAATAAATAGATAAAAAATTATTTTATTTTATTCATCTATAAACCATAAAATTTTCATAATTTATTTAATACAATTCATACCTACTAACTTAATGGCTATGTTATAATGGTCATGTTTAAATAATAATTCTTTAAAAGAGTATCATGTTTTATTTAAACATGATGTTGTGTGCATTACAAGCTATTAAATAGAATGATTTTATTTAAATAAAAATATCATAAATTATTGGGATGTTATAATATATTATATTCTTTGTGTTTTGTGTCATATATGCTATCGAAGATGATGTTCATTGTTTAAAATCTCGAGGTGTTACATTCTACCCCTTAAATACAATATGTCCACATAATATTATTTCTATCTCAATAATATATCAATTGAAATTAGAAAATAACCTTATTTAAATACCATATACTGATAATGGTTAAAAAACATCCTCTTGAAAATAAATAAATTTAATTATGGACTCCATTAGGAATAATCACATAACAAGATTTCTATGTAGGATAACACAAGTGGGAAATGAAGATATTGACATGGAATAAAGGAATTATTCCTAAATAATCATGGTGGGTGATATAGGTCATTGAACAAAAGAAATTGAATAATAAAGATAAATTCAATAACCACAAAACCATAAATCTATTATGATTTTAGGGACCACTTTATTTATCAAAAATTAATGTACTATGATAACATTTTTTTCAATATCATTTTCCTAGAGTTGGGGAATTTCTTTACCATAAAGACTGTGAATATATAAAAAATATACTTATATGGTATATTTCTATTTTATTGGATCAATTTCATATATTTTTTTCTTTTATCATTTTCCACATCATTTCTTATTATAAGAAATTAATACCCAAGATGATTTCTTTATTATAGAAGTAATAAAATTAACTTTTAACAATCATAATATCCATAAAAGAGTGAAAAGTACTTCCATATATTTATAACTATTTTTCAAAACCAATATAGTTATCACAATTTATAAAATATAATATAGTAATCTCTGAACATCCACAATATCATCACTGGTTCAACATTAATATTTGTCCATGAAATCATTTAACTAAAAATAGTGGCATTTTAACCAGTACATCATATAGGCCAATGGTAGGTGATAAACCCATTTGATTCTTCTATTATGGTTTCAATCACTTTAGCCTTATTAGATGTGATGGGTTGTAACTGGGTATGTGGGTTGTCCTTTTTTCTAAAACCATATTAATATAATTCTGATAATGTTACCAAAATTTAATATCCCATAATTACCTCAACATTAAAGATTAGATAAACCTTAAAGGTTATAAATACCTTTATAAAAACCTCTTTATCACTATTATATCAACATTCAAAACATATGAAATTTTATCCTCACTCAATCATGTGTTTTTTAAAAAGTTCAACTTATCACTGAATCGCTTTTATTGGTACTATTCCAACATACTTTCAAATCCTTAACAAAATAATATTGTAGTTAAATCCTTATATCTATCCAATATTAAGAGATTTTATTAAAAAAAATAGGTGGTTGTCTAAAACCAAAAAAAATCAAATAGGCCTGAAATGATTCTTTCCGAGGTCATCCACCTAAACAGTATTAACACACACCA
Organism: Viscum album; assembly: GCA_963277665.1. Classification (NCBI taxonomy): domain Eukaryota; kingdom Viridiplantae; phylum Streptophyta; class Magnoliopsida; order Santalales; family Viscaceae; genus Viscum; species Viscum album. Next base: position 464,000,495 of record OY728138.1, read on the forward strand.
CTGGAACGGATCCAACACAATTATAAATAATATAAGGATTTCTTGGGTTTCCACCAGAAGCCAAATAATCTACAACCATGTTTCTATCTCAGAAAATATGTGAAATCACTGTGTCACTAGGAAGAAGTGTTTTCACTTAAGAATAAGGTAAATGATAGTACAGGGCATGGTGATCTCATCCTCTATAGACCTGTCAAGAATAAAAGAATCCACCTCCACCCAATTTTGATTTATATTATGAATAGTGCATAACACCAACCCTTTAAGCATAGTGATGGATTCTACCTTGAGAGAATATCCATGTCCAAAAAATAAACTAAAAGTGAAAAAAATAGATCTATCTTGGTTCTAGACGACCCCCCCCCCCCAATAAATCATTTATTAAATAATTCTTATAACCATGATATCATTGATTAAAACACTCCTATAACATAATTACTAAATCCATACATAATCACATTAATTATTCCACTTTGTTTATAGTAATAGCATAATCTTGAACTTCATCCCTTAGCTTCTTTTAAGGCATATTACCTTGATTATTTGTTAATTCATTTTTGTATTCCCTCATCTTCTTATAGTGAAAGCATTCCACATTGGTACATTCTTTCTTTCTGTCGCAATCACAATTATGGTGGCCTTTTTCTATACACTTTAAGAAAAATCCTTTCCTTTTTAGAATGTACCATGTTTTTCCCTTCCACAAGTATCACATGTTGTAAAATCCTTCTTTCCCTTACTAATTTTAACCTCGTTTTCTCTATTGTCTTATTCTTATCTTTATTCCATTCAAATTCATAATGATTGGAGAGTTATTTCTCTTTCTTTATGGAACTTGATATAATATCCATGTATGATGAGAAAGTATGAGAGGGTAGTGGCCTTATGATTATTGGATTATTACCATAAAATGAATGGTCAAATTGATCTTTGGATTATCTACATAGTCTTTATTATTCCTAGATAACCTTGTAAAGGTGGATTAATACATAGAAACACTTTCGTATTCTTTCTATCTTAGACTCAATAACTATATTTCCATATATCCACATTTCTAATGGGGAAAATATTTTTATAAGAAGAGTTCCTTGAAAAACTTACACTATGTGCTTTATATTCCCTTTACATCCTTAGAGTTTTGAATTAATGTCCTCCATTGATACATATCTTCTAATAGATGATAAACTATCATGAAAACTTTCTACCTTTCACTACTTCCTAGAGTGAGAAATATCCTCTCTAAGGAACTTATCCATTTCACTACTGAAAATTAATTTTTAATCCCATTGAATGACAGAGGTTTCTGAATCATCAAGCGGTATAACATCATCAACCCATGTGGTGGATCAGTAGGTTACTGTATACAAGAGAGGTTATTACTTATAAAATAAGTTAATTGTCCCAATATGGTTATGATTTGATCAGTTCCAGCTCCATCCCCAACTCCAACTTCATTATATTTCCTGAGGGGGGAATTCCAAAAATGGAGTATATGCATTGATATGGTTGTCCTTACTTCCATTGGGGTCCACTTATAAATAATGGAATATTCTAGATTAGACTATAACATTATAAAACATAATTTATAATCCCAAAACTACTGACACACAAAATATTAATTGAAAAAATTATGCATAGATAATCTCATAATAATAAAAATTGTTTCTTTGGGGATATCTTTATTTTTAACTCCTTCATAATGGTTTATAAAGAAAATGTGGTTTAACCTAAGCATATCCCTCTAGAGTTCCAAACTAGGTGTGCATTAAAGCATGTTTTCATGCACCAGGTAATGATTGGTTCAAGCCCAATGTGCCCTTTTCAGAGTTATTAACCCTAGGTACATCTATTCGAAAACTATCTCCACTTGAAATATCCATACAAAGATGGGTTTTCCAGAAAAGAACCACATAATATATTCCTTAAAAAAAATATTAGGATATTTTTTAATACATATCCTCAAATTCTATCGTAGGTTTATGTTCGCTAATATATATTTTTCTTAATCTATTTCCAATGGTTTATACTAAACTTCCTCTAATACCAAATGTAGTGACCCCAACGATACTAATCCTTGAGTCATTGTCTACTTTATTATATTGTAATAAGATATAAGTAATATCATCATAAAGGACTAAATAGTTTATTATTCTTGGTAAACTAGATATATAATTTAAATTCACATGAAATTTTAAAACATAAAATACACAATTTATTTTCTCTGAGAACATCATTATTCCCTTTAGTATATCCCATTATATCAATCATAAAACACTTCCTAGTGTCCTTAAAAAATAACAGGGTGAGCTTATATAATTTTTAAGGGTATGTGTACAACAGAATCTATGAATAAATATGGCTTAATCAATATACCAAGGTAAATAACTAAAACACCTTCCATTTGATCAATGGCTTGAAAATAATATGTAAGGAATAAATGACAACAAAATAATTATATATAAATACTAAAATGATATTTAAAACTTACCCACTAATTTTTTAACTAATAAAATAATCACATATAATATAAATAACAGAATTCGTAATGATGGAATGAATAATTGTGGACATTTAAAACATATTATCATGGATTTATACCAAGAAATCTAAATAAATGAGTAATAACTCAGCTAAAACTAAATCTATTTTGTCTCATGAGACCTAAAGATGCATCAAGTGGATATATATGGATCTTCCTATTACTTAATAAGCCCAATTCCTTACTCATATTGAAGGGTTAAAACATAATCAATTTAATCATTTTTATTTAAAAGTTAGCAATGAAAAGTTTTAATACTTACCCCAATCAATAAATATAATCATAACCAATATAGAGTAAAATGGTTAATGGTACTAAATTGTACATCCCCAGAAAAAATAATCATAAACCATCAAAAAAATAATAAGGATGACTTCAATACAATATATGCCCAGTGTATCATAGTTACTATAAATGGTTGATGTCATTAATGAATAGTAATCCCATAAAAAGCCATTAAAACATTTTTATGAAAATAAACTTTTCATTTTAAAAACAACATTTAAAAAAAGGATCAAAAAATATTTGAAAATAATTTTCCTATAAAATAAACTTTAAATATTTTAAATTAATATTTAAAACATTGAGTGTTCATGATGGAACAAAATTATGTTCATATCGTAAACACTAAAACAAAAATTCCTTTCAAATTGTTTGGTAAAAGCCAAATGCTAATTATTTGGAAATAACATGAATATTACTTTCAAAAAAAATAAAAATTGGGTAAAAACATCTTCAATAAATAATTTTTAAATGTTTAAAAACATTTTGGAAAACATTTTTAGAAAACATGGATTTTGATGAAAAGGGTTTTTGACTGATGAGAGAAATAAATTCATATTTTCTTAAAAATATTTTATCAATAATTTTAAGAACCAAAGAGTGGTAAAATGGTACTATTATATGAAAATTTTAAGAATAACCAGTGGATAATAAAATTTATTTATTATAAAATATAATTTTCAAATAATTCCCCCAAAGGGGACATAAACATAAACAATCCTAAATAATGATGAGATAGTGAAATAAACACTTATCACTTTCATAACATCTGAATCGTAAGATCCATATATGAATTAACATAAAATTATAAAGAAAAATATATAAGGATAAATATATTCATGACATAACAAAAAATAGTGATTATATACACTACCCAAGGGAAATAAGTGGTGAATTTGACATATGACTCACAGAAGTAAAAGTGAGACGAGAAACTCTTACCTCATGTCTGCTTTCCTTAGAATGTGTAGGTACCTCATTTATAATGATTTTAAGGATGTTATTAAATTATAAACAAAACATAGAAATATTTATAATATCATATATGACCCTCTTATAACATTTTATCACATGTTTGTTAATAATATTCCATTATTTTCATTATTTCGGGTGTTAATTGCATTGTTTTCTCATACATGTTTGTCCTAAAAGTTCCAGTTGTTTTTTATTATATATATATATATATATATATATCATCTAAATAATTAAAATAATGTTATAAATATAATATTTACTCATTATATTCATTTTTATAACCATTTATGAAATTTGGACCAGGAAAATTAATCACATCGCTTCCTAGAGACAGTTGGTTGTACGTATGGATAAGTGATGATACCATTCCATTAATGAGTGAATGGGTAAAGAGTGGGTGATATATTAATTTTTAAGAATAAATATAATTTTATATATATTACATATATTCATTAATTTTATCCTTATTTCATTCTATGTAAATTGTAAGTGAAAACCCACTCATATCGCTTCACGAGGTGATAGTCTGCCGGACACATAAATGAAGATATTGTATTTGAAACGGAATGGAATGTAAAAAGGTATATGAGATATTAAAAAATAAGTATAATAATTTCATAAATATTATAAATATAATATTAATATATTAAATCCATCATTATATCCATCCTTTAAAGTTGGTGATGGAAAACGAACTAGATCAGTTCGTGAGGTGATAATCTTTCGTACACACGACTGATGATTTCGTTTACCATATTATGGAAGTAGAGATAGATAAATATTATGAAATCCACATAATATAATATATGTATATAGAATATAAATTTTTTATTATATTTTAATAGTTAATATTTAACTAAAGATTGAAAAAGAATAAATAATATAAAACAAATTGTCTAAGATAATTACCTTCTCTTAGATAAAACTCTTTTGGATCTCCTCTTAAGGACCCTAGGGATGATCTTTTGGGAGGACCAAAATATCTATAATATGTATAAGGATATTTTTGGGATATTTTGGAAGGTTTTTTCTTATAAAAAGTTCTTGAATGGTTTCAAGAGGTGTGGGTAGGTAGTTCCCTTTTATAATTGGGGAAAGGGAACCCTTTTGTAAATTACTTAGAAATTTCCCAAAATAATCTAAATTGATAATGTAATTCAGATTCAAAATGCATAAATATGAACATGTTAAATAATTTAGGACATTATTATGGGTAAATATGTAAATTGAATAATATTTGGACAACTTTTTAAGTTTTTTAACCATTGTCTTCTAATTTTAAACCTACAAAAAACCCATTTTTACCTTAACTATGGTAATTAATTTTTACTATTTTAACTATTCATTTTAATAATAATTAATTTAAAATTATTATATAATATAAATTACTCTGATTCTAAATATATAAAACTTCTTTATAAATTAAATTCAAATAATTTTCATAATTCAGTTTAAAATTATACCTGTATACATGATGGAAAAGAGGGGTTTCAAAGAGAAAATTTTTTAATATCAAAATTAAATTTAAAAAGATCCCAATGACCTAAATTTTTTATATTTTAATATTATTGAAATAATTTTAATTTAAAATCAATTTAAAATATAATTTAACTTTGTAAATTTTTAAATGAAAATGTGGGTTTTAGTAAAAATCATTATTTTTCATTGTTCATCAAAAAATTGAACAGTTTAGAAAAAACCAAAAAAATAACCCTAATATAATTTTGATATTATGGATTTAAAAATTAAGTTTATATTGTTAAATAAATTTTCAAAAATTGTTGAAATTTAATTATAATTTATGTGTCAATAGAGGGACTAAAAATACTTTTATAAAAATATAGTTTTTCAGAAAAAATTTCTTTTAATTTTGAATGATTATTATTTTATTTATAATCAATAGATAACCATTGAATTTATTTTATTCTTTTTTAAACCATAAAATTTTTATAATTTATTTATTATAATTCATACCCTCTAACTTAATTTCTAGGATATAATGGTAATGATTAAATAATGATATTTTAAAAGAGTATCATGTTTCATTTAAACTGGGTGTTGCATACATCACAAGCTATCAAAAATGTTGAATTTATTTAAAAATTAATATATCATAAAGTATCATGATATTTTATTATCTTCTACTCTTGTAATTCATGCCATATACTCTGTTGAATATGATTCTCATCTTTTAAAAACTTGAGGTGTTACAAAAACTCTTATGGGAAATCTCACTATAATAAGGATGTGTTAGGAAGTTCCCATTATAACACATAATAATTCCCTATTTTCTAAATTTATTATCATACCTATGGTTAAATTTTATATAATCCTTTTTATGTACTATATTTCAAAATATTATAAAAAATTTGTTTCAAAGAGAAAGAAGTTATAATTTGTGATGAAGATATGGAATTACTTATATTTATAGGGGAGGCATCATCATATTAGTCATGTTTAGATCGACCCACAATGTCTCTTTTGATCAATGTTTTTAGGGAATAAGAGTAGACATAATATAAAAATGGAAAATTTAATCTATAAATTGATTATGTACCTATTTTATATAAATACATTGTGTTTCCTAAGAAATTACCTAGACATCCACCAGAGCACGAAGTTGAGATTTCTATTTATTTAATCACTGATGTGATACATATATCAAATAATCCCTATATAATGTACACTATAGAATTATTTGTGTTAATGAATCAATTAGATTAGTTTCATGATAATGGATTTATATTCCCTACTGTTTCACCTCGAGGAGACCATGTTATTTTTATAAAGATGAAATATGTATCCATGAGGATGTGCATTGATTATAAGTAAATTGATAACATTATAATAAAGAGAAACTATCCTCAACCTATCATTGGTAATTTGTTAAATAAAATTCATGTAGATAAATTTTTTTTAGAGATTGAACTTCATTCTGGGTATCATCAAATGCAATTTAATAAGAAATATATTCCAAATATAGCATTACAAATGAGGTATAGACATTATGAGTTCAAATTAATTCCGTTTGGATTGAATAGTTCACCATATATTTTATGGATATAATGAATATATTATTAAAGGAACATCTTGATGATTTTTTTTAAAATTTATTAAATATATATTAATTTATTATAAAATATTTGATGAATATAAGGATCACTTTGGATCATTCTTGAGACTCTTAGAACAGAAAATTTATGTGGAAAATTTAGCCAGTGTGAATTATGGATTCATAAAGTTTCTTTTCTTGTCCATAATTTATCCTAGTATGGAATCTTAGTTGATTAAAATGAAAAAGGTAGTCAAATAATTTCCTAAAATAAAAAACATAATTGAGTTATGTAGTTTAATTAATTTAGTTGCTTACTATCTATGATTTTTTCAATCAATTTCTTGATTTGGTAACTCGTTAACTAAACTTACACGTAAAGGTGTTATGTTAATATGGAAAAAGGAATGTTAATAATGTTTTGAATGATTTAATAGTATAATGTTCAATGCTATGATTTTGAATCAACCATTAATAAATGATGGATTTGTGATATATAGTGATGTAACAAAGAAGGGACTACATTTTTTCCATATACAAAATGATAAAGTTATTACTTATGGATTGATGCATTTAAGGACTCGTGAATAAAACTATAATACTTATGATATTTAGTTGGTGTATATAATCTTATATTTGAAAATATAGAGACATTATCTCTATGGTGAAAGTTGTCAGATATACATAGAACATAAGAGCATAAAATAAAAAATTCCACAGAAAGTACTCAACAAGTGGCAAAGGAAATGGCTCAAACTAAAAGAGGATTATGATATCTCAGTAAACTACTGTCGAGGGATGTTTAATAAGTTAGTGAATACATTGAGAAGTAAAGATCATGTATTTACAACCTAAATGAGGATTGAAAGAGATCTTATTTTCATGGATCTAGTAAATATGGATATAGGAATTATTAAGGAAGGGGGTATATCACTCCCCTTTGAAATAATTGTGAAAATATTTTTTTTTAAATATAAAAATTTCTCAATATGATGATGATAATTTTCAAAATAAAATTAAATCCAGGAATGATGGAAAATTGGAATACTTTTTATATGATTGTAAAATTATAAAATTAGGAAAGAGGATATGTGTTTCATCTATACGTGATCTAAAAAATAGAATTATTGGATGGTGTTTTTAGCTTTAATTTCGCTATGAGTTGTGGTAGCACCAAGATATAGAGGAATTTCAATAAATATTTTTGGTGGGATAATATGAAGGAATAAATTTCTGATTATGTATCAATATGCCTATTTTTTAATAGTTTAAGGATAATATATTACATCATAGTGTATTTGTGCAACCTCTACCTACCCTATATAGAAATGGGATGAAATTACTATGGATTTTATCAAATAACTATAAAATAATGCAATAAAGAATGATAAAATATGGGTTATTGTAGATATCCTTACCAAATTTGTACATTTTCTTTCTATAAGATAATATTTACATCTTGATTACCTATAATGATTCTATATTAATATATTTTTAGGAATTTATGGTTCAACTCTTTCAATTATGTTTGATCATGATCCATAATTTATGTTGAAATTCAAATTTTTTTTAGAAGGCTCTAGATATTGGGCTTCATTTTAGCACTGCCTAACACCCACAAATAAATGGACAGTCCGAGAGGACTGCTCAAACATTATAATACAAAGAGATGTTTTACTCACTTGACTTTAAATTTATGTGGGATATGTATTTAACTTTGGTGGAGATTTCCTATAATAATAGTTTCCATTAATTTATTCAAATGAAAATGTATGAATAATTATATGGAAATAGATATTGTACTCTAACTTGTTAGGATGAAGTTTGTGAAAGGAAACTTCTAGGCTAAGAACTTGTTATGAAGACAAAAAATGTTAAAGACTATTCTATATCATATTAAAGTTTCTCAAATTGGGAAAAAATATATACCAACAACCAAAGGAAATATTGTTTATTTCAACTGTGGGGTCATATTTTATTGAAAGTATATCTATTGAAGGTTACATTGGATAAATCATAAAATAGAGGAATTAACATGGCAACCAGAGGATGTAATAAATAAGAACCACCCTCACTTGTTTAGAAATTGATATCCATGAAACTTTTATGGATGAAATTTTTATCGGAGGAAATAATGTTACACCCAAGAATCAATTATAGTAATTTGAATTAATATTTTAATAAAAATATAATAGAATTCAAATTCTAATATTTAATGTCACAAAAATTATAATCTTATAGGATGAGTATCAATTTTTAACTTACTCTATCAAAATAATCCTGGAATAAGTTTTTTAAATTTTACCTTAAAAATAATCTTTTATGAATAATTGAAATTTTTGTATTTAACTATTACATATTTTATTTATAAAAATGAATTATAATATATTTAATTTAAAATTTATTGAATATTAATTTTATATAAGTAAAGATAATATCATTTAGAAGTAAAAAAGGGATATTTTTAGAAAATTGTTTTTTAAGGTATAATGTCTTCTCATTTTAAAAAATTAATAATAAATTTTTAAATTTTAATTTATAGAATATATTTATAACTATATTAACATTAATCCTTACAATGATGATTTTTAGTCATATAGTTAATATAGTATTATCTTATGATTGAAAAATAATTTATAGAAAACTCATTTTTCAACTTGTTTTGTGGGTTTATTTTAAAATTAAACTCTCCCACTTCAAGGAATTTAATTTCATAAAATGGATTCCATATTTTTAATCACAATAATTAATATTTTTTAATAAATTTAACTTAATTTTTTATAATGAATAGTAAAAATAGTCAAAATTAATTACCTTGGTTAACGTTAAAACAGGTTTATCGGGTGGCTAATCTATAAAGAAAAGGGTAAAATGACATTAAAACTTTGTAAAAACTAATTTTTTGGTTTTATTTCAAACTTATACTTGTCATATTATACTATGATCCATTTTAGATTGATATTTCTAAGAAAGTTATTTAAAATAATTGAATAACTTTTAAAAATTACAAGTGTGTCACTTGCCTCAATTATAAAAGGGTGCATCCTCCCCTCACTTATTCACACTTATAAAGCCACTTATCTCAACCATACCTAACATAAATCTCTCCATAAATTCCTCATAAATATTCTCTATGGGTTATTATTCCAAAAATACCAACCCTATGGTCCTTAATAAGAAATCTGAAGTATATTTCTCTAAACATAAGTAGTCATCTTCACCAAGATATTTTGTTTTTTACTTCTTATTTTTTTAACTTCAATTATGACTTAAAAATTAAAATATAATAATATTTTATACCATATAATTAGATTTTATTATGTTTATGGACTAATATTTATCCATATTCTTCTCCATAAAATGGGAAACAAAACCATGGCTCGTATATATAGCGGACTATCACCTCACGAACTGATGTAATTTGTTTTCCATCACTGACTAACATTTATAGTCATAATGATAGAGATAATGAACATATATGATACTTAAAAAATGATATTTATTTTTTAAAATTATTATATCATTAACTTATTTACCCTTTCACCCATTAAGGAAATTATAATTTTTCTTGTGCATGCATACAACCTACCATCTCCCTGAAATGATGTGATACATTTTCCATGTCCAAATGTCAATAATGATTCTAAAAATGTATCTAATAAATAAGTATTAAATTTATAAAATTTATATAATTATATATATGATGAAACTATATCCTATGTGCAAAAACTAGAACTTTCATGAAAAAATGAGCTTGAAAAAATAAAGGAGTTAACGCCCAAAATAATGATAATAATGAAATATTAATAACAAATGGGTGAAAAGATGTTATAAGAGGATAATATATGATATTATAAATATGAATATAATTATAGTAAATCCTAAAAACATGTTTAAACCATTATAAAAGAAATTAAATCATGTTCAACTAAAGGGAAGCATGAGAAGGGATTTCATCTCAATTTCCATTCCATTGAGACATATTTGTTATTATGTGCTTGTTCACTTTTATGTGGGGTATATACTGACCCTTTGATATATTTAACATGAATACCTATTTATTAATGATGATTAATTTTTAAATTAAATTTTATTATTACAGGAGGTTACAGTAAAAAATTTCCCAAAGAGGTGAGAATTTATTTTACAATCTCACTTTTTTTAAGATTTCATTAATTTTTATTGAAGGAATATTATAATTTTTTCTTCATTATATCCAATAGTATTATTATCCTTTGGATTTTTATGTAATATTTATATTTTATTTCAACTTATTATATCTTTATTACTTGAATCAATCAATGTAATGATTAAATGAAAAACCAATTTTATTTCTCTTTTAATCAGATATATTCTTCTTCATCAACCATATTTTCAGCAGACACATTGCATCAATATAGTCATGAAAAAACAGAATATCATAGTAAACATAGCTCTATGACCCAAATACCAACTGGAATTCAAAACATCACTTTCACTCTACTAAAGTATAACACTATGCATGAAAATCCTATGTCATCTCATCCAACCCTAACACTTCACATGTCATATATCTATAATAATAACCCTTGATGATCTCAAATACCTTAGGACATGATTTATATACCACACCTAATTTTATGATATTACTTGGAAAGACAAATTATACATACCTATCTCATACCAGGTAATATCAAATCAATCCAAAGGGGCCTACCCAGGCTTCTTCTACACTAGCTAATCTAGTAGAAACTATCCAATGGTGGTTGTGACACTTGACCACTTATTTCTACCAAACCATGCTCTAATATTATAAGAAACCCATACATAACCTATTACCATACAAAATATAAGTTATAATTCTCTATCACACTATCCAATCTATAAATATCTCCCAACATAAGACACATGTCCAACATATTCCAATTCCTCTCTCCAAGAACGAATAATACCTAAGGGATACTATATTCCCACTTTCACCTCTTAATTCCACTTGGAACATCGATAATGAATGGTTACACCCATTATAAACTTTTAGAAATCAATTTATCAAGATAGTATAAGAATAATAAACTAAGTTTGCTCAACTATACCCATTCCCAACAATTTAACCCCTTAATAGGGGTTTCAAGGCTCAAATGTCATATCTGTAACCTGTTCCATACAAATTCAAGAGTTATAACCTAACTGAACCATTACCCAAATACTTACCTACTTGGGATTACATTATATATTACTTATAATCCCTTTCCATTCCAATCATAATTAAATACATGAAATAATACCATTTAGGGGTCCATTGAGTGTGACTATAAATGTCATGAACCAGCCTGCGTTAACCCTGAACTGGTCACCCGAGCCAGCCTGCGACATGTCCTAAGGGGCGTTCCTAATCCCTATGGGCTGGAAACTAGTATTGGGAATCAAAATCTTACCATTGAGAATTATTTGGCCCATGAAAAAAAGATAACCAAATAAATAAAGATTGATGATAACAAAATAAAACTCTCAGTGGAAATAAAATAAACTGTATATACATCTTTGTGACCCTTCAGGTCACCACCCAACTCAGAACCAAGTCTGCTCCAATATTGAGTAGATGAACCAAGAACCTGAATAAGAAACTGAAGCTACAACTATAAAGATATAATAGGTGTGAGCACTGATATGCTCGGTAGGGATTCTAGGAATAATCCACTGAATTCAAAAGTTCTATTTTTCAAAGAAATCCATAAACAGAAGATTGAAATACAAGTATGAAAGTAGGTTTTTTACATTTTAAAATAATTAACAAGTTTTTTTTGTTTAATGTAAACCAAACACGTGATACATATAATTCCAAAAACCATTTTTTATTTTATAAACAAAACCAAGACAAAAAGACCAAGGTTGTACTAAAATAAAACATGTAAACAATGCAAATTGGGAATAAACTACTAGGTATAGCTGAAAGTAGACAATAAATGTAAATAATTAAGTAACCATGGGTGATCCTAAATATCCCTAGAAGACCCCTAGGCATACTCGGTTTGGAACCACCATCAATCGTATGGTGAAGCCTCGTGGTCTATAACAAACTCATAACCCTCATTTAAAAAATAAATCAATGACACTTTCCATATGACCTTTACACATACCAGTGGGTACCAACCCATCTAATTGGGAATGATAAGAAACCATAACTTGATCAACTAAAAGATACCTAGGAACCAATGGTGGTTATAATAATAATACTATGTAAGTAGGATGCTCTTGCATGTGCGACTCACCTTACCATGTCGTCACTGCACTTTCCTACCAGAAACACAAATGTTTCTTATGATTTCACCAATAAAGGGTTACCCTAGATAGGAGCACCCTGTATAAAGACATATATATATATAAATATATATATGCATATATGTAAAACATAAAAATTTCTAACTGGGCCTCACATCATTAGGTTATCAAAACCACTTCATTAAACACTTGGAGTTGTCAAATGTCTTTATGAAAATATTGCACAAGATCTTTTAAAACAACTCTAGACACAACTTTTGTATTTAAAAAGACAAAATGGTCTTTAATTTATAAGTTTCAAATAATTTAAATAAAATTATTTAGTGATATTGTGTACAATTTTTTCAAAAAAACAAACGATAAATTACACCACACACTCAACAAAATATACACCGAAATCTAAATGGCCATATACTTGTAGATTTCTTTTCAAAAAAATTATAGAGTTGCATGAAGAGACCCACAACATTTATAAAACAAGAACTGATTATAAAACTGAGGTTTCAAGAAAAATACCAATTCAATGCACCATCTTCATTTGAGGGAACGTCCATGTGTGTACCCAGTGCACCCATGGATGTTTCAACATCTTATAATGTATCGAACCTCCAAAGAGACGTGATATCATTTCCACAAAAAACACTATGTTCTATAAAACCAACCAACACAAGACAAACATGTTCCATAAAATGTTTTACAATCGAACACAACTCAAGATATCCAACAATACCTTTTGAAGATAAAGGGATTTAGTTCCAACCATGTTGGAATGGCATAAACAAGTGCATGAATAGAGGAGCATCCCAAAATCCATTTTTAATCAAATATTTCAAGAAGAAAACACAACCATAAGTTAACTATAATCTTAATAGAGGTTCAAAACATAATAAAAGATTTAATTAATAAAAAATAAGCATTAAATGTATTAAAATTGGGAGAATGGTTATGGAATCACCAACACATAACCAAGTAACTACTTCAATTCTATTTTTATCACTTTTAAACATCATTAAAACACTGCAATGAATTGACTATCAAGATTATAATGGTGCAATACAATTTATAAATTAAATGAAATCATATAAGTTCCTATGGAAAGCTTTGTAAAGTGGTAAATGATTGAAATTATTACCTCAAATAGAAACCGAGTCATGTCGAACACTTTGGAACTTCACGAAAAAAGTGGCGACCACTCGTAACCAGCCCTCACTCGCATGCACATAACTCTATATATACATATATCCATAATCCAATTCACATATTCCCTATGCCATGAGGGAATACGTACATGGAGGAAATATATATATATATATATATATACATAATTTAAGTATATGTGTGCTCAAACCTTCAAATTTGGCCAAAACCCAAAATAATAATTACAAGGACCATAAAAACTTAGCGGTATTGATCAATGAACACCTAACTAAGTTATTAAGAGACCATAAAAAATTTAATACCCTTAAATAAAGGTGTGATTCCAAATAGCAGGATTAGAACCATACCCAAAACATTGGTGACATAGCAAAATGAGTCCATATTCCACAATAATGCGCTGAAACAACTGTAAAAATCACTAAAAACACTGATTTAAAATAATCCAAATGATGAACCAATGCTACCCTCACCTCTGTGTGGAGGTGCGCTCAACTATGAAAGAGAGACAAGTTGAGATTGCATACCAAATTATTATATGTAATACAAATAAAACACTAGGACATCAAAACATAGTTTTGACACTAAATTAAATGTGTGTAACCCAGTGGCGATAAAAACTCTCACCTCGAATGGAAACAATGGTCTTAAAACTGGAAAGGGGTTCACGCCAGAGTAGTGCGTCACTGTATCAGTAGATGGCCGGAGAAAAGGAGGTCGGGGTGGGGCTACTGGCACACTATTGGTTGAGAGGAAGAAGGGTGGATGCATGAACGAAGCACGAACGGATGGAGGTGGCAAGTCTAGGATGCAGAGAGCGAGGGCTGGCCAGAGCGGGGCCTCACTGGAGGCAGTGTAGATGGAGTGCGGGAGGTCGAACAGAAGAGGCGAGGTGGAGTACTAGTGGGGGTCAAATGGCAGCAGCGAGGTGGAGGTAAATCTATGGTGGGTAACATCTTGGTCTACACTTGGTGGAGGGGAGAGTTGCGCCCGCAGCGCCTCTTGGAGGAGGAAAATGGGGGGGTTATGCCTCCCCCTTAGCATTTATATTTTATTTTTTTATCTTAATAATAATATTAATAATATTAATAATATTAATATTAAGTTTAATAATAACATAATTATAATAATAATAATCAAAGTAAGAAGAATAAAAATTATAATCTTATTCATTTTGTTTCCTTTTTTCAAATATCAACAATGTTAATAATAATATAACATTAATAATATTTTTAATAATAATTTACTCATAAAAATATTTGAAACACTTTTAACATCCAATTAATACTAAAAATATTAATGACAACAATAACACTGGCAAAAATAATATTAGTGTTATTATCTACAGAATAATAATATTTTTTTATTATAGTGCAAACAATTAACACATTTTATTTTTATAAAATTTTATTTGGTTTAAATATTTCATAACTTCATAGGTATGTGGACTGACCACATGGCTACCGCCAACCATGTGGTTCCTGTGCACCAGTTTGAAACCCAACAAATACATTAAAAGTTAAAAATATTAGACCCGCTCTTTCCCCGCACCTTGGCGATACTAACCTAAAACAATAAATAATAAAATAAAATAATTTATAAAGTATTCGGGGTGTGACAATTCTCCACACCACAAAACCTTCTACCACTAGAAAGTCACCAAGCCAATAGTTGACATAACTTGATTCCATGACCAGAAAAAACCTTAGAGAACCGAGAGCCTCTTGGTGACCATTCCCAACAAAAATCACACCCAACCAATTCCAGGAGGACCATAACCCAAGATTAAGGAGAGAACATGAGAGGGTTCTCCCCACCATGATAATTTGCTAATACAGAAACCATTGAAACCCAAACCCACCACCCCCTGGGGGGGAATACAGGAACTCCCAAAAGGAACTCATTTATTTTCCCCATATGGACCAAACAACAAACCCGAGACATTGACGAAAAACTTGCTACAAAAGAACCCAACAACATGAGGATGATAAATTAACTAAAAACCTCCCATTAATTTCACAAAATGAAACACCCCCTTAACAATCACAGTTGAGACCAACTAAGGATTAGGACGAGCCTCTTTATTCATGGGACTAACACCCTTCAAGGACAATGAATGATTTGAAATCCATACAAGGAGACGATAAGGCTAATTGAATTGTGGTAGAATGAGCTCATCACCCGACCACAACAAGGATAATCTTAGGATGATGATAAAAATAGAAAAAATAAACTTTTGGTATTTCATCCCAAGGATGGAAACATGATCCGAACCAAGGTTCCACACACCCTTGGAAACTCTTTACTATGTGTGAGCTTTACCCTGAGACCTGTGGTTGGGGCCCTGATGGCTGAAGCATCTCCTACCTCACAGTCAGTAATTTGCATCCTCTAGTCCTTAACTCCTTCTGTTTGATGATTCAAATAACCACAATGGTGGTACCTTTTCAAAGGGGTGTAACATGACAGCTTATAAAGCTCGGACTAGCCATACTGATGGCATACAAGAAAGTGGTCCGAAAAACTAGGAGCTGGTACCGAAAAAGAATATTTTTCAGAAACACGTTCCTCTAGAAGGCACCCCTCGCCATACAGGGAACCATTACAAAACCAAACCACCCCCAACTACACCCCAATCTCTAACAACCATGAGACATCCCATCTTCACTAGTCCAAAACTGGACCCTCAAATAAACTCAAGGCGACACAAACCTTAACGTCCTTGGGAGTTCCCAACAAACCAAAGACACATTAGATTTCCACGAACAACACAACTACTTATAACTAACTTAGATTACCTTCATAAACAAGAAACACATGAAAATAACCAAGAACTGGGCATGAATCATTAGCAACACTGGGAAACTTTCTGGGCGGTATATTCAAAACAACATAAAAAACACAATCGAAACTTGCATCAATTCAAAACTCAATCAAAAGAAACACCTCAAGCTGAAAACAACTGGCTTGGAAGCCAGACGAACTCAAGAACAACCAAAAACATCTTTTCAAAAATACAATTTTATATAAATTTTTAAAATTTCTAGATTTCCTAATTACTTTAAAAATATTGAAACCCTATTTTTATACTAAATTTAATTTCACAAATTTCATTTCCATTTTTGTTTTAAAAACTCACATGTGGTCCCTTATGAACTGTCACATGTGAATTTATCCAATCTCGCTTACATCATCCACAGACAAGTGCCCCTGCGTACTCTCCCTATATACCCACACACATGTGACCCTTTATATAGAATGTCAAGGATGAATCATCTCTTTTCTTTATCAAATCCAAACACATACCAAACCTTCCAAATCAAAACACTACCCCTTTTAAAAACCCTCTTTACCCATTTAAAATAATTTGAGGAAATTACTCCCATTAAAACCCCATTTTCACTTTAAAAGTCCAATTTCAATTTCAACACACACTCACATAAAATGAAATCATAATGAAACACAGCCAATGATAAACCATCAGAATGAGAAACTAGTGTCTATGTATAACCCGGCAACATGGTGGTGATCCATTCCCCAAGTAATGAATAAAATTAAGATATCATTGAACCGGGAACTTGGACTCTACATGGGTCACCACCCTACATGAGGCCACAACAAAACATGATTCACCTCCATTGTCATCCCTCAATCCAAAACAACCCATGAAAAAGACTCAAATCTTGGACTACCCCTGGTAACTCGAGGATCAGCACAAGAAATAGTTCGCGACGCTCTTCCCTCACCTACCTCCAGAGTCACGAAAATCCTAATCCCATATACCAGACATCCCAAATAGTAAGGGCCTACTATGATACTATTTTTTCATGAACCAACCCGGGTCGACCCTGAACTGGTCACCTGAGCCAGCTCACATCATGTCATGAGGGGTGTGCCTGATCCCCACGAGCAGGCAACTAGTTCCGGGAATCAAAATATAACAGTTGGTAATGATTTGGCCAATGAACAAAAGATAACCAAATAATGAAATATTGATGATAATAAAATGAAACTATAAGCAGAAATAAAATAAATTTTACAAAACTTTTTGTGACCCTTTAGGTCACCACCCAACGCAGAACCAAGTCTTCTCCAATATTGAGTTGTTGAACTAAAAACATGAACAAGAAACTGAACCTGCAACTAGAAATATATAATAAGTTTGATAACTGAGATGCTCAGTAGGGATGCTAGGAATAAACCACTAAATCCAAAAGTTCTCTTTTTTTGAAGTAGACCATAAACACAAGATTGAAATACAAGTATGAAAGTAGGTTTTTCACATTTTAAAATAAGTAACAGGTATTTCCATTTAAATTAAACCCTACATATGCTACATACCATTCTCAAAACCATTTTTCATTTTATAAAAAATCCAAGAAAAAAAGACCATGGTTGTGCTAGAATAAAATAGGTAAACAGTGTAATCTGGGAATAAACTAACGAGTATATCTAAAAGTAGAAAATAAAGGTAAATAATTAAGCAACCATGGGTGATCCTAAACATCCATAAAAGACCCCTGGACATACTTGGTTTAGAACCACCGGCTAGAATATATTGAATCCCCATAGTCTATAATCAACTAATCTCCCTCGCAGGAAAAACAATCAATGGAACTCCCCATCTAGCCTTATACCTATTAGTGGGTACCAACCCATCTAATCAAGGCTGATAAGAAACCACCACTCGATCAACTAAAGGGTGCCCAGGAACCCATGGTGGTTATAATAATCATATTGTGTAAGTAGGAGGCCCTCGCATGAATGACTCACCTTACCATGTCATCACCGCACTTGCCTACCCCAAATATGGACACTTCCTATGCATTCACCCATAAAGGGTTACCCAAGATAGGAGTTCCCCATATACTTATTTATATATATATATGAACACATGTCAAACATAAAAAATGCCAACCAGGTCATCACATCATTCAGTTATTAAAACCAATTTATTGAACATGTGGAGTAGTTAATCGGGCCTTTAGTTTTACATAATCAAATGCCTTCATGAAAATATAGCCAAAGGTCTTTTAAAACAACTCTAGACACCACTTTCGTATTTCAAAAGTAAAAAGGGTATTTAAGTTACTTGTTTCAAAATCATTAAAATAAATTTCTTTAGTTATATTGTGTACAATTTCATAAAAAACCAAATGACGCCTTACACCACACACTCAAAAAAATATACACCAAAATCCTAATGGGCATATACTCATGGATTTATTTTCAAAGCAATTTAATGAGCCACAAAAATAGACCCACAACATTTAGAAAACAAGAACCGATTAGAAAACTAAGGTTTCGAGAAAAATTCCAATTCAAAGCACCATCTTAATTTGTGGGCACGTCTATGCGCGCACGTAGTGCATACATGGATGTGACAACTTCTAATGGCGCATCAAACCTCCAAAGAGACACAATAACATTTCCACAAAAACACTAAGTTCTATAAAACCAACCAATGTAGGAAAAAAAAGTTCCATAAAATTTTTCTACAAGTGAACACCTCTCAATGCATCCAACAATACCATTTGAAGATAAAGGCATTTAGTTCCAACCAATTTTTCAAGCCATAAACATGTTCATAAATAGAGAAGAATCCCAAAATCCATTTTTTATCAAATATTTCAACAACAAAACACTACCATAAGTTAACTATAAACATAATAGAGGTGTGAAAAATAATATATGATTTAATTAAGAAAACACAAGCATTAAATGGATTAAAATTGGGAGCAAGGTCATGGAAACTCCTACACATAACTAAGGAGTTATTTCCAAGATATTTTTAACACTTTTAACAATCATAAAAACACTGCAATGAATTGACTATCAAGGTTATAAAGGTGAAAAATATATTTATAAATTAAATGAAATCATAAAAGTGCCTATAGAAAGCTCTGAAATGATTGAAATAATGGAAGAGCCTGCCTTTAAGAGGAACTGGGTCATGCTGAACACTTTGGCACTTGACGTAAAATGCAGTGAGCACTCATAACATGACTGCACTTGAGCGCACATACCTATATATATACAATACAATAAACATATTCCTCGTGCCATGAGAGAATACGTACATGGAGGACATATATATATATTATATATGTAAATACCTTAAGTATATGAATTTTCAAACCTTCAAAGTAGGCCAAAACCCACTACAACAATTACAAGGACCATAAAAACTCAGTATAAAGGATCAATGCATACATAACTAAATTATTAAGAAAACATAGACACTGTAATACCCTTAAATAAATGTGTGATGCCAAATAGATGGTTTATAACCTTACCTGAAACATTGGTGTTATTGAGAAACGAGTCCATCTACCTCTCCAATTCACTACAACAACCGTCAAAATAACTAAAAACATGGATTTAAAATAATCCAAATCAAGAACCAACACAACCCTCACCATAGTGTGGAGGTGTGCTCAAATATAAAAGCACGGAGAGGTGAGATTGCATACCTAATAATTATCCACACTACAAATAAAATACCAAGACTTGAAAACACATTTTTGACACTAAATTAAATGTGCACAACCCATCATCGATAAAAACACAAACCTCGAATGGCGGTGATGGTCCAAAAACTAGCGAGGGGTTCACGCTGGAGAAGCAGATCCCTGGAGAAGGAGATAGCTAGAAAAAGGAGGTCAGGGTGGGGCTACTAGTGTGCTACTGCTCGAGAAGAAGGAGGGGGAAGCATGGACGGCTGGAGGCAGTAAGGGAGGGACACAAAGAGTGAGGGGTGGCCGAAGCGAGGCATGTCTAGAGGCATTATAGCCAGAGTGTGGGAGGCTGGTATGTGGGAGGCCGGTATGCGGGAGGCCGAACAAAAGCAGAGAGGAAAAGGTACAGCAGGGGGCCAGACGTCTGGGGTGAGGCGGAGGCGAAGCTGAAGTAGGCGGCGACATGGTCTATGTTTGGTGGAGGAGCGAGTTGCACCCACAGGGCCTCGCAGAGCAGGAAAAATAGGGGGTTGTTTCCCCCCCCCCCTAGGGTTTAGATTTAATTTTATTTTATCTTAATAATAATAGTGGTAATAATAATCATCATCATAATTATATTCATAATCTTAATATTAATAGTAACATAATTATAATAATAATAAAAGTAAGAATAATAAAAATAAAAATTTTGCTCATATTATTTCCTTCTTTTCAAATATTAACAATGTTAATAATAATATAACATTAATAATTTTATTAATAATAATTTACTCATAAAAATATTAAAAACACTTTTAACAACTAGTTAGTATTAAAAATATTAATTACAACAATAACACTTCCAATAATATTATTATTTTTATTATCTACACAAGAATAATTTTTTATTATTATGGCACAAACATTTAACACATCTTATTTTTATAAAGTTTTATTTATTTTAAAAATTATATTACTGTATAGGTATGTGGACCGCCTGTGTGGATACCACCGACCGTACGGTGCCCGCGCACCAGTCTAAAACCCAATAAAAACATTAAACGTTAAAAATATTAGACTCTCCCTCTCACTGAACCTTGGTGAGGCTAACCGAAACCGATAAATAATAAAATAAAATAATTTAAGAATGAGTTAGGGTGTGACAATAAACATTTCCCATTGGATACATAATCACTAGAAGTTTATGTATTTTATAAAAGATACACCAAATACCTTCTCTAATTCTAGAATTATATACCATGGACTCTTACATTATAGGTTTCCATATGGTTTCTATATGGAAATCCTGAATCCAAACCCCTAATCATGTGAATGCAAGAACATGCATATGTAACATACCATTAAGTATTAGAGAGACCACCTGCCTAGATATTAGATTTATCACTTCTTCAAATATGTTCTTTAACCTTCCATCCATTCCGCTATAATTTCCATGGATTACTAGGTGGCCTCTCATAGATGGAATCATATACAATGATTAGTGAACAACTCATAGATGAACTTAGGCTGTGTCACAGGTAAAATATCTAATTTTCATTTGTAAAATGATGAGTTGTGGGGTGAATCCATCATCATTAAACATGATTTATCCCTTATATCAATAATACCACTCATATCTATTAGATTTCACTTTGACTAGGTGAAATCGTATATAAATTCCTCAAATTGCTATAGAAATGGATTTTAGAACAACCCATACCCATGGGGATCTAAGGGAGGAGAATATAGGGACAGATTCATCCAAATAGATCCCATGTGAGCCCCCTATTTTCATAAAATAATAGGTGATTAAATGTAAAATTATATTGGTGATGCCTCCATAAAAATGGAATCCACATCCACTAGGTATGTAGTTAGCCTATATCAGCTACCTAATGCCTCATCAATCACCCAGTACAGGCCCACCAGCTAGCCAGTTGGGAATCTATAGGAACCCCCTTGGATCAATCACTGGGTACTCATATCTCATACATCAGGTACCCGGTGCCTTATTAATATATAAATTTAGAAGAAGGTCCACCCTAACCCTTCTCCACTCTTTCATTGGAACCCAAAAATTCTAAACACAAGAAAAACCATCCTAAAATTAATTATTAACACTTGAAAAATTAATCTTAAATAAAAATATAAAACAACCTTACTCTCAATAAAAAAACTCAAATTTCCACAAAAATCAATTACCCATAGTGACTCAAGGTCATTAAAATTAATCTAAATAGACAGATTTTAATGCTATATAGAATCTTTATCTTAATAAAAGATGGAAAATATAAGAGTTATGAATTTCTCTCATTTTTTATGAGTATGTTGAAAATTTGAGAAGTCAGGTTTAAAGGTGAACTACCATTTTCTTATTTAAAGTGTAGAAATATTAGAAACATGGAAACAAGGTATCACATAAGGAAATATCAAGATGATATCAACTCAAATTTCTCAAAAATTCATTAAAGTAAGTTTTTTCCTAGATGAAAAGTAAAATATGAAAATAATTCTAGAAATAAATTCAAATAAAAGATTCTTATGGGATAGGGAAAAAGGGTGATGAAATTTTTATTAAAGAAGGGGAAAATGAATTCAAATTAGATTCAAAGGATACTATATTAGTGTTAATCAAAAAAATATGTGAAAACAAAGAAGAGGAGCAACTAAAATGAGTTATTAATATTAAATTTGATCTTATAGAAATACATTAGGATTTTTACATTTAAATAAATAAAAATAAAAATACTTATGGTATATTGAATGAATCCTCAGAGTGTATAGACTAAATCAAATGTTATATCATAAAATTTAATAAGGTTATATAATATCATTTTGTTATATAATAAAATTTTAGAGATATAGTTGATTTAAAGTTGAATATTAAGTAATGGGATTATATAACTAGCTTAAATAATTATTGTATTAAAGAGAAAGAAAAAAGGATAGAATAATTTGAGGATGAAGTGGTTACTCTGATGAAAAAACTTCAATCTATATTCTAATTTGAAGGTTCCAAGAACAAACTATGATTTCAAAAGTTTCTAGATGAATAAGTAAAAAAAAATAGTAGAATGAGATATAATTATCTTTGATAATTTCATGAATTATAAAAGTACCAATTCTAAGGGAAATATTCGAATCAGATTTGAGGGTGAATCATCCAAGACATAAATACCAAGTAGTATGAAAAATATAAATTAAATGTTCAAAAAATCATAATCCCAATATTTGAGAGTTATTAAAAAACTAAAAAGTTGAATAAATTTTATGAATATTTATAGAAAAGTGATAATATGTTTCTATTAATTATTTTTCAATTATTTGTCTACTTAAGTTACAACATGTCCAATTATAATGATGTAAGGATTTACCTACAAGGTGGTCCAATTGAAACATGCAAAAAAGTAATGTTAACATATCCTACACAATAAATAATGGATTATATTTATTGATATTTTTTCACTTCTCAATCTTTATTAATACATTTTTTCATTGTGTAATATTATGGACAGGAGATAAACCCATTAGAGACTCAAGGATAAGGGTAAGGTAATAAAAAATACTATTCTATTGGAGAATAAATTTACTATATTTAAAGAAGAGGAATATTTCATCACAGCTCATACTGAAAAGAACAAAGAGATATGCACTTATATCTTAACTCAACACAAAATAACTTGGAAGGAAAAGAAGAAGGATTAGTATTATATTTTGTCTAAAATTTCAGTCATGGTGAGTAACAAAAATAGAACCGAGATAATTGGAAATAGATGTTCACCACACATGATTGGAGATATGATATTTCAGAAGAAAAATAAAAATATTTTTTTTATTGTGAGAGATATTTAAAGATAAAAAGAAGAAGTAATATTAAATTAGTTGGAAAAGAATTAATAAAAATCAATGTACTCTTTTTATATAATATTAAACATAATCTTTTAAGTGTGGGTTAGCTTTCAAACTTGGTGCTCAAAGTCACATTTAATAAAAAGGGATTCTGATCAAAGGAATGTCACATAATCCAATATTTCTGGGATATATGATTAACAGTAATACCTATTAAGTTGATATCAAAAAATATATTTTTACTCATGGTGGAATATGAAGATAATTTATTCCATTGACAATTGGGACTTATACACCAATAGATCATGAAAAATATTTTGAATCTTAATTCAGTTATTGATATTTCTTATATGAAAAGAGACATAGAAAATACATGTGATGTGTGTATGAGATGAAATATATAATGAAATATCTACATGAAATCAAATAAGAAAGGTTTAAATTTTGTCAATTTGGTTCATATCAATATTTTTGGTCCCACAAATAATGTGGGAACAAGAATAGAATGGTATTTCATCTTTTTTTTGGATTAATATAGTGTGATGTCATCTATAATGTTCATTTAAACAAAAAAGTAAGTGATAGAGTGTATCAAATAGTACTATATTCATTATTAAAATTAAATTTAAAGGATAATAAAAATATTATAATCCTAAAATGACAAAAAGCACTCATTAATCATTGTTGATAACAACCTTGGAATGTATGAAATCAAACATGAGGTTTCATCAGTGAGAACTCCATAGTAAAATAGGGTCTTTAAAAAAGAAAACATGAGGTTAAGAACATTAAAATGACACTACTTATTTAGAATGATGTCTCTATGAACTATTGGAAAGAGGTATTTCAAGTGATATTGTATACACAAAATAGAGATTCAATAAGTCCTTTAGAGAAAATGACACCATATAATAATTTTCAAGGAAGGAATGAGGCTTTGAAATGGTTTAGAATATTCAAAAGTAAACACTACATTTAGAAAAAGTAATGAATATAAGGAAAGTGCTGTGCTGAAATAGGTGAATAAATTTTTCTAATTTATTCAACTGAGATTAATGTATATAAACATTTCAATAAGTTTTATAAAAAATTGTGGATATAAATGATGTAAAATTAATTGATGAAAAAATTAGAATAAAAAATATATGTTCAAATATAGATGAAATTTGTATATAAGTAAATTATTGTGAAACAATTTCTGGAGAACCTCGAGATACAATACATGAGAAATACTTTGAGGTTGAATTGATAAATAAAATAGTAGTCGAATTGATTTCAAAATTGACTTAAATTAGAAAATTGATATCTTAGATTAATGATTCTAATATCTTTGATAATAATTATACTCCAACATAAACTTTAGTAAAGATTAGTATTGAGGAAACTTTTTTTAGAATTGGTGGACTCTATATCACTTAAGGATGAATCATTAGAAAAGGAAATTAGTGAATAGTTCGATAAAATAATGAATATCAAACCTGGGATCTTGTGAAAAGGCAAATTTGTTATAATTTCATTAAAACCAAATTGGTGTTCAAAAATAAACATGACGGTCATGGGAATGTGCTTCCAAATAAATCATGTTTGGTATATAAATTATATTCTCAAATTTAATTCTTGGATGTTGAGGAGATAGTAACAATAGTATCATGGCTTGAATCAATATAATTATTCTTATCCTATAAATTAAAAATATATTCAAGTTATATTTAATGTCTATGAAGATATAATTATTGAATTAATTTCTTAAAATGGAATTTTATATCCAAAAACTAGTGCGTTTTTAAGATAGTAATGATAAATAAAATATATATCATTTAAATAAAAAATTTTATTTATTAAAGAAAGATCTAATTCTTGGAATTCTCATTTATATTTATAATTGAAGAATCTATAATTTAATACAAGAGGTATTGACCGTAACCTTTATGGGAGTTCATTAATGTAATGAAATTTTATAGTAATCACATATGTTAGTGAAATAATATTTTGAAGTAATAAGAAGGAATTAGTGGATGAATTTTTGAACTTGATGTGGTCATAGTTTGATGTTTAAATGATCAAAAAATTATCTTACTTTATTGGGTTGAAATCCTTTCATTTATGTGACTATAATTTTATCTTTGAGGATAAATACATAAAGGATCTCTTAAAAAGTTTTGATATAAAATATTTAAATCTAGTTTCAAAACCAATCATTATTGGAATTAAACTCGTGAAGTATAAAAAAATTAAAGCATTTAGATTATACATTATTTAAGATAATAATTTTATGTTTATTATATTTTATAGTACTAAGGTTGGATATCATTTCGAAAACAATATTAGTTTCAAGGTTTCAAATAAATATAAAAGAGGATCACATTATACAACTAAAACAAATATTGAGGTATGTTTAAGGTTCCCTTGATTTTGTAATGATATTTGATGTAAGAAAAGGGAAAGAAATTTAGATTATTTATATATTTATTAGAATAAAGTTTTTATAGATATAAAATCCATAAGTAGAAGAGAATTATTTAATATAAGAATGTATGTTAGTTGTATTAGTAATAAATAAAAAATTACTTCACTTAGCATAGCTAAAGTGTAGTGTGTTTTGGTAATAAAATAATATACCCAACTAATTTATATGAATCCATAGTTATAGGATCTTTGAAAATAGTGAAGATTCATAGGATGATATTATTAAATAATAAAAAATGAAAAATAAATTACTATAAAATGATTACATAATTTATTCTTGAAGCATGTCGAAATTTTCTATCACTTTATCAAAGAAATGAGTTGGATAAGGAGCTGGTAAGATGGGTCAAATTAGAACTAATCAATAAGTGATAAATATTTTCACAAAACTATTGGCCACAAAAGTATTTTAGAAACATAGGTTGAATATCATAACTCTTTTATCAAGGGGATACATATAAAATTAAGATAAATTATTTTGGTAATAGAAAAAAGGATATATAATTTATATAGATTATAATTAAGAAATTATGAAGAGAGTGGTGGAATGTGAAACTAGTGGTTCATAGTGATGAATTTTTATGTTAAGAATAGAATGATCTCTATAAATCTTGTTTTCTGCACCAGGAATGGATCATATATAATAAGAGTTTTAGATTATAATTTTTGTTTCTATGTGGATTTTATATAGTTTGTTATATTTTCAACAATATTTGAGAATATAGAAATTAACTTGTTGTTTATAATAGGCCCAAGGTGAGGATATTGGAACCTAGGTTAATCACAAAATAATAATAATGGAATTATTTTAAAATGTGGTTATGTTTGTTTTAAATAGGTCATGTTTGTTGAAACATGTCTTTGGTGAAATTTTTAATATGTCTTGAGGAGTTTTGGAGTTAAATTTATGAAGTAAATAATCTGACCATGGTAATTATGTTCACATCATAATTATTTATAATATTTTTTAATGGTTAATGGAATAAATATTTTACCATGGGGAAAAAATATTATGTCATAATTCTTATCAAATAAATTTTATGGTTTAGGATTTGATGAAGGGTTTTGTATTATTTCTTAAGGATCACACTATAATTTGAATCCTCGATAAAGAATGTGTTCAAAATATTGATTATAGATTTAAAATCATACCAGAAAGTTACCCAATGATTTTTTATGAATATTATTATTAAAGTAAGTATACAAGGATTTGAATTAAATTATATTGGTTAGGAAATAATTGGAGGTCATGATATTGTATAAAATAATGTATCTCACATTAATAATATTGATTATGTCATAACATATTTATCTAGAGAATTTCTAAAATTTAAAAATCAATGATTTAAGAAGTTTAGATTAGCTAACATGTTATGTTTTTGGGATAGATAGGGTAATCTATAATCATTACATCATAATATAAAAAAATATATTAGATAATGGGTTATTAAAATTAACTAACATGTTATGTTAGATAATGGGATATTAAACCATTAAAGATATTTTTTTAAGTAAAATAAGGTTTGAAATGTGACATGTGAAGGGAGGTATTTTTAGATAATGTTTTTAAAAGATATTAAAGAAGATGAATTGAATAAATTTAGAATATATACAAAAAGAATTATGAAAGATAAATTTTATCCAGAATTTTAAACTAATTTGTTGTAGAGAACTTGAATTTTATTGAATACCTAATATCATTATCTTTGAGTGGGATAAAGAGGAACACTGTTATTGATTCGTTGTATTGATTATTACTATATCTTTCATTATAAATGACCTATTATCCCCATTCATCTTGTCTTTAACTAAAATTAGTAAGTAATGGGAAAGGATGAGGGAGATATTCTCAATATCAGAAGTGATATTATAATTACTTAGTTCCTAAAAAACTTTCCTTTATATTTTCCCCTTGTCTTAGAGGTTCAAAGGGGTGGTTGGGGTCTTTTATTCCCTAAAATTATCAATTTCTTCTTGGTATAAAGGTAAAAAAATTTCTAAAGCTAGAATTTTTTTTATAGTAGTAATTTGTTATAGAGATAGAAATTTATTGTAGAGGTACCATGTTTTTTGGGTGGTAGAAAGTTGTTTTAATGGTAGCTTGTTGTTTGGTAAGTATTATGTTGTTCTCTTAGTATAATGTTTTTTATGTGGTAGAAATTTTTTCTAGTTGTAGGAAGCAGTTCTGGAAGTAGAAATGTATTCTAGTGATAGAAATATTTTTTCCCATAGAAATTTAGTTAGGTGGTAGAAAGTTATTTTAGTGTTAGAATTTTTTATTTTCATGATATCAAGTTGTTCTACAGGTATCAAGTTATTCTGGTGGTATCAAGTTGTTTTGGTGGTAAAAATTTTTTCTAGAGATATCAAGTTATTCTAACGGTAGAATATTTTTCTAATCGTATCATATTGGATAATGGTAGTAGAAAAAGATTGGATAATGGTATCAAATTGGCTAATGGTGGCATATTGTTCTAAAAGTAGTAGATTGGATAATGGTATAACATTAGTCTAATGGTAGCATATTGTCTAATGTTATTATATTGGTCTAATGTTGATAGATTGGATTGTGGTAGGAGATTGTTCTAATGGAAGTATATTGGAAAATGGAAGCAGATTGTTCAAATGGTAGCAGATTGGGTAACAAAAGTATATTCAATATTTTTTTTAAAATTCTAGTTTTTTTCAGAATTTCATAAATAAGATTTTTTATCATAAAATGGTATTAAATTCATAAATAAGGTAAACTAAAGCACATTTATAAAAGGATATTTTTAAATAAAATCTTTAAAATTTGAAGTTTTAAAAAAGGGTTGTACCACAAGTTTTAAATAAAATTAAATTAAATAATAATGAAACCATTTTAATTATCAGGAAAATCATATCCTAAATCTTAAAGGAATGGGACTGTCTCCATTCATGTTCTTATTTATTTTATTTAATTTTATAAAAACCAACACCCTATTACTAATCCATAATGAGTCACAAAAATCTACGGGAACCACCATGTTCATGTTTTCTAGGTGTGATAACAATTTGGTTCACACTATTTTATACAGTAGGGAGGTGAGTTTGATGTAGTATCTTGTTTCTATTTCATTATTTCTCCTACTATAAATGATTTTAATTTTTTTTTAATCCCTCATCTTCAATATATCCCGACAATGACATCAGCTTCTTTTCTACTCCATTTTTAGTATAGCATGGTTGGAAACTCCCTTTCTATGTAGGGGATACATTTATTCTTATGTTTTAAGTACAATCAAAAAGTTTCCATGATTTATCTCTCTGGGTAATGGTGTAATTGACTTAATAAATATGTCAAAAATTTAATGAAAGAATTTGTTTATGGTCATAGTGATCGTATATATTTCCACCATGATAATGGTTTTCCCTTTTTTTCTAGATAGTGTTCTAGAAATGTTTATATTATGATTTAAAATTTTATTATTGAAAATGGATAAAGAAAATAAAACTTTTAATGGATATAGGATAATCAATAAAGAGGCATATTAATCATATATGTTCTTCCTTATAGTTTGATGAAATTGAAAGATATGCCTAAAATCATGTTTAAATAATTTATATATTTTTATAGATAATGACTTATATTACCTGTGGTTTCAACCCATGATAAATAAATTGATTCATTTATGATGGTAATGAACTGGTTTTTTACTAAATATAAATTTTTAGGGCAGTACGAGGAAATTTTTTTAAGTTTGGATACTTTTTTAAGGGCCTAGATTACCAACTATCTCTATTTTTTGTTACTTTTTTTCTTTTTTAATTTATCTAGATATGATCCATGTGATTTAATGTGATCTGAGCCAAATATGGTTGATGGCTTGGTGAGATATGATCAAGGAGACCCAATATTGTGGTATTATTTAATTCTAGAGGTGGTGTACTTCATGGTTTCAGGGATGGAACTGGGACTAATGGGATGGGTTGAATATGATATTAACCATTTTTTGTATTGAAATCTATGATTATTTCTTGTTTATAAATCTATTTAAAGGATTAGAGGATATGTTGTTTGTTTCTATATTTCTCTCCCCACTATTTGAATTATTTGGTCATGTAATATTTATACATATCTTTTATATTATTTTATGAAAAGTCCTAGAGTACCTATAATTATGTAATAATAATGAATAATAAATGTTTTAACCCATGGGGTTGGTGATTGAATGGAATTCCAAATGATAACTCTTGAGGAACCATGGAATCAGTGGGATTAAGCTTATAGGTCATGGAATTTGGTAGTAATTAATGGAATAAGAAATTTTAAAAGGAAATAATTAAGTAAATAAAGTTCCTTGAGTGATTTTATGATTATAGGATATCAATTCCTTATCATTGGTATCTAAGTTTTAGGGAGACGATAGGTGCAATTGATCTAAAGACTACATATATTCCCATAGTGTGGTATCAATTATATATGTTTCTATCTGTTATTTTTTTCATATGCATCCCCACCCATGTAGTCTGGTTGACTAAAAACCAGAGGACTCTGGGAGGTTGTTTTCTCTAAATTTATAGTTAGCAATGAATGTCTGGATGAATCCCATATTTTAACCTGCTCTCTTATCCTATAGATTTATATACCAATATACATTGTGGTTATCATTTTCTATATATGTGTTTATATAGGGTTGTGATGTCTTATGATTATTTCATGCACATGTATCTCCAGATATAATATCCTATGGATTATTATAGGCATATAGTGTATCAGTTGTGATGTCTTGGGGTACAATACATGATTTACAAGTTTTAGTGTCTCCTATCAACTACTTGGTTATTATCTAGAGATAGATATGATATGATACAAGGTGTTCAGGATATGTGGTGAAGATGATATGTTGTAATGAATGGGGTATATGATATCTTACAGTATCATAAATTTCTTTGTCATTGTTTACTTTTAGAGAGATATGGTTTGGGAAATTTGATGTTGGGGAAGACCAAAAAACAAGTGGTGAAGTTGTAACAGGGTTCCTTTTTTGATATTATATGTTGGATATTATCTTTTTACTTGTATATGATACTTGGTGAGAGAGACATGGTAAGTATGGGAACTTAATATATCTATTCAGATGATGATTTCACTTCACTTATTATTCAAAAGGCTTTAGTATTTTTTTTAAACTTTTGCATAAGAGGCTCTTGGGAGGATCCTATTGAGTATACCTTTTATGCCCACCATATGTATATATAAAATACTTTTCAGAACCATGAGAGATGGTTTTTGATTGGTCTAGACATTACTAACTCATGGGTTCTTCATGATCTACTTAGGATTTCATGGTTTCTAATGAGAATTTTCTTTTATTTCATGTAGTTTCCTTTATAGTTGTTTCAGTATGTATGAAATTAGATGCATGTATGGGAGATCTTTTATTTTTTATCTTGAGACACAGTTGTATGGTGGTTTTATCTAATCTATCATTCCTCTCATTCCCTTAGAGGGTAATTCCTCCCATTTGTGTGTATCATATACCCTCGATGCTTGTCTCTAACCCATGGCCTATTAATGGAGGACTTTGGGCATCATTATATCACTTCTCTCAATAATATCCCAAGAGGGGTACCTTTGGGGGAAGGTAGTTGTGATAGAGTGGTATCAAAGGATCATGTTTCGGGATTGGATGGAGTTTGAAGGTAGGAACATGTGAGAACTATATTAGTTGGTAGGGTAAAAGTGTCAGTTGAATTTAATATGTGATGTAAATAAGGGATACCAGCTAGGACATAGGTATTTATGGCCCCCTATGATCTATTTCATAGACCTTTAAGTTTATTGATCCTATTAAGAAAAGGGATACTAGTTACAGAGGAAATTCCTAGGAAAGTATCATGAATCATTCTTCTTTGTGCCTATGTTTAAAATTGTTACACCATGGAATTAGGTTGAACCTTAAATAAATAAATAAATATATCACAAATATTCCATATTCGAGGTTTAGGAGTCCATAAAAGTTTTTTATTTTACAGATATATACCAAGGTAAACATCCCCATCAGGTTTGTGCTAAGGATGTTTAATAGGACGTGCTTTAGGATATTAATAGAGTAGAGATCTATAATGATGATACTTGGAGGAGGAAACTCTAATATTTTTAGTTCTGGTGTCTATAAAAGTATAAGGGATCCATTTAAAACGTAGTGACATAGGATTGGTTGGAGGAGATTAAAATATCCTTTATAACTATCCATTCTTATAAGGAGCACATGGTTTCATTGACAGTGACAATGCTGTATGGGGTAGTCAAGAAATGGTTGTTCTTATTCCCTAGAGATTACAAGGATATGTTAGTATAATGGGAGAAGTTCCAAGACCAGTTTTGAGTTGAATTTCATTCTTTAACAGTAAAGGTCTCCAGCTACCTAGAGCTTATTCCCTTTGACTGTGGAGTTCCAATGTACAGGAGTTTGCGATCCATTTCATGACCATTTTTTGATATGATTCAGATATATTTCTAGATAAGGAGGCTATGTTAATTAATTATTATGAGACTTGACATCCAAATATCTAGTGTTAGGCCACCCTGTTTATGATGCTAATCTATATCAAGGTGTTGTAAAGATCAAAGGTTTTTGAGATGATGATGAACATAACAATATCATTATGATAGGGGAGTTGTTAATATTCTCCATGGATGAGATCTATGGTCTAGAGTTCCCAATTTCATAGATATAAGATCATTCATATAGATGAGGGTATGTCCCATCCCTCACAATATTCTTTCACTACGGGTAGAAGCTCTTATTCCCCTTTAAATGGATAATATCCATATTTTTCTTATAGAGGATGTGATAATAAGTGCTAAGAGTATTGATCAATTCTGAGTAGACATCATGTGGCTGGTGCTCCACTTCAGGTTCCACTATTGTAGAAATTCCATTCGAGGCAGCAGTAGAAGGTAGAATTAACTTTGGATCAATAGAGAGGAGATATGGTAGATATAGGATAACCTTGTGATGCACCTCATCTTTTGATAGAAGAGTTTCATCACAAATGTGGTCATAATCAGGTTTATAGAGGTTGTAGAGCAGGTCATGGCCAATTTCATGCTTTATATTTTTCATCTCTCGGATAGCCAGAAATCATTCTAGATACCCTTTTCTTATTTTCTACTTAGGTACATGATTTATTAAACTCAAGAGCTAAACACTCTTTCATATCACCTTCCATAGTCCATACTTTAGGTTATGAGGTGGAGAAACTTTAAATTCCCTTGGATTTGACTCTTCCAGTTCGAGGTCGTTATTTCCTATATGATGTATGTAGAGACTTTGAGCTACTGTTGATGAAGAACCTCTCTTGGGGAGACTTTATATGTTTATAAATATATCGAAATGAAATCATCCTTAGCATGGAATAGATATATTCAGTGTAGGTTATTGTGCATTAAGAGTTAGATTGCATTTTATGATGCTGATAGAGATTCTATAATTCATGCTGGTGAGAAAGTCCCTAATATGGGTTAGATCCATGTTTCTTTTTATCTTCCTTGATGGAGAAGGTTATATTGATAGGTTTAGAGATTTAGCTAATAGTTCTTCATAGGATTGTATAATATTACCCTAATGTCTTTCCTGAGGAGGTTGTGGTGTTACCCCTTACTGGGAGATTTATTTTGGTATCGAACTACAGTTAGAAGATTCTCTGATCTCAATTTCTCTATATAGGATAACACCTTTTAGGTTATGGGATTCTTGGATATAGATAAATATTATCTTTTGTGAGATTTTTTTCTTCCTATAATGTCACATTAGGGTGCTCTCATTCTGTTTATAATGATGGTCAACGCCAATATACATTGATGTATTAATTAAAATTTCTTGAATCGGGTGAGTGAAGAACCTATATCTTTTTTCATGAATTAATGACTTATTTGATTAGTTGAAAGAAGATAGTTTGTTCTCAAAGATTGATCTATGGTCCAAATATCATCATATGTGCCTTAAGGGTGAGGATATTCTAAACATTGATTTTTGATGCATTTATGGGAATTATGTGTTCATTGTTATGTCATTCGGTGTAGATAATGCTCCATATTTGTTCATGGGATTGATGAATGCAGTGTTTTGAAAATTCCTAGATCAGTTCATTTTGGTTTCCATCGATGTAATCATTGTGTAATCTGCATATGAGGAGGATTAAATAGACCATGTTTGGGTAGTTTTGTGAGTTTTTTGTCATCTATATCTTTTTAATAAATTTTTGAATTGTGAGTTTTGGGCTCATGAAGTTTGCTTCTTAGGGAATTTCATGTCCCAACATAGTGTGGTTTTGGATCCTTCAAAGATCAAGGCATTTTTTTTCTTTTGAACCCCACAGGACTATTACAAAGGTGTGTAGTTTCCTTGGTCTTGGAGGATACTTTTGGAGGTTCATACCCGAATACTTTTAGATTTTGACTCCCATGGAAACCTTGACCATAAAGGATAAGGCATTCTTATGGAATAACTAGTGTTAGATAGATTTTGATTACCTAAATGAAAATTGTTTTCAACACTCTTGTTATTTATTTTATAGAAGAGGGAGTTCAGTTTGGGTTTTTTTTATGCTTCAAATCTTGGTATGGGAAGTGTATTGACATAGAAAATATCAATTTTTTGTTAAGGGTATCATTAGTTATGCCATCATGAGGGTACCTAAACCACCCATAATATCAAGTTACTGTAGTTTGTGTTTTATATCAATTTATATCGACATTATCTCATCAGAAAACACTTTTTGGTTTTTAACAATCACAAAAACACAAGGTATATCTTCTCCCATCATGATATGAACAGTAAATAGTGATGTTTTATGGAATTATTTCATAACTCTGACTTCAATATTTTATATACACTAGGAAATAGTGATATTATAGTTTATCCACTAAGAAAAAAGTAACATGGTGATTCTATACTTGAGTATGTAGATTTTTATACAGTGATGGAAGATCTCTCCATGATTCATCTTGATATGGGAGTGGTTGGTGGAAGAGGGGAAAAAACTAGATGATGGAGAAGTCATACTTGATGAATTATGTGGATAGTCCCACTTAGTGGATTCTGAAGTGGATGTATACAAAGATCAAGTTTTCTATAATGGTTCACCAGATGGATGGTCTCTGGATGATCAACCCTGGGTGCAGTTCTAGGGGAGGCTTTTTGTTCCTTTGTTTATGCATGATGTGGTTCTCGTTGAGTTCCATAAATTTAGTATATACTAGTGTTGTAAAGATATATTGTTCTTTTAGAGGCTAGTTTTGGTGTACTTGGTCAAATCAGTTTGTTTTAGAGTTTGTGTATCAGTTTTTACTCTTCCATAAGATGAAGGTTTAACACCATGTTCCTAGTGAATTGCATCAGTCATATTTATAGGAAGTGGGAAGACATATTGATGGACGTCTTAAATGATTTACCTCGAGCTTAGGGAGGATTTGATTTTAAATGGTATTTAGTAGTTAATTTGAAAAATCTAGCCCACTTCTTAGAGATCAAGGATCCTAGATCTATGGAGGTTTTGTCGAGGCTGTACCTAGAGGAGGTGGTGAGACTATATGGAGTCCCAAAGATAATAATTTTGGATCATGGTGCTCATTTTACCTCCCAGGTGTGTAGAGGTATTCAACATTAATTTTTTATCCTAATTATGCCTTATTGTATACTTTTGTTTTCATATTAAAGGTTTGATATAGTGGACCATCCAAACTCTTGAAGACATGTTGTGCACTTAGGTCCTAGATTTTGATGGTTTGTGAATGAGACACCAAAATTTAGTAAAGTTTTCTTATAGAAATAGTTTCCAATAAACCATTAGAATGGAACCGTTTTAAGGATTATATGGATGACCTTTACATTCTCCAATTTTCTATACTAGGGTTTGAGAGATAGCAATTCTCAGGCCAAAACTAGTTAAGAGAATGATAGATATGGTTCATGTGATTCACGAGAGGGTAAAGGTAGTATAAGAATTTCATAATTCCTAGGTCTACTATAGGAGGAGACATGTGGAATTTGATGTTAGAGGTTAATTTTTATTAAAGGTGACTTCCCATCAAGGTCAGTTAAATTTTTATCATTGGAGAAAACATTATCCCTAGTTTGTTAGTCCTTTAAATCTATCGGTTCATGTTGGCGTTGTTTCATATCAGATAGATATTCCCTACAAAAGATAAAGATTCATGATGTATTTCATGTTTCATGGCTTCATCATTATTTTCATGATGATTTTCATGTCATTTATTAGGTCGATATTGATGTTGATGATGTTGTAACCTTCAAAGAGTAGCTTTAGAGATCTAGTATGGAATGGAGAAGGTGTTTCATTGTTGATTTATCCCCTTAGTTTTTGTATTGTGGTGGTATGATGGAATGGTGGATAGCACTTAGGAATGTGAGTTGCAGATATGTTCTCAATATCCCATGTTTTTTATTTCTTGGTTTTATTTTTTATTAATGTTATTTTGATTTTTAGGAAATATTATTATTCCTGATCCCCTATAGTGATTCCCTCTCATTCTGTCCCCACCAACCTCCTACTCCCTATCTCACTCTGTCCCCCAGTCCCCATCCTATCCCCTCCTACCTATCTCATCCCATCTTAGTCCCCTAAAGTACCACCCCTCTTCCATACCTATCTCATAATGGTCCCCCTGCAATACTCGCCCCCAACCTCCTAGATGATTAGCCTAGTGAGCCCACCATCCCACATAGCATCCCGCATGAAGGTTCACTTGAAAATAGGCAAGAGGATAGGAATCAAACCAAACAACTCTCCAAATAGAAACAATAATGACTTACCAACACACTTATTAAACTTTTATTTATTTAATTGTGTTATGTTTTATTTATGTATATGTATATATATAAATATATATTTTTTCATATTTAAAAAATTAATATATATATATATATATATATATCTGTGTGTGTTTTTATATTTTATATTATATATATATATGTTTATATTTTATACTATATATATGTGTTTATATTTTATGTTTATATATATATTGATATTTTATGTTTATATATATGTTTATATTATATATATTATATGTTTATATTAAGATATATATATATATCTGTTGATATATATATACGTGTGTGTTTGTTTATATGTGTGTGTTTGTGTGTGTGTGTGTGTGTGTTTAAATATGTGTGTGTGTAGATAGGTATGTATACATATATATATAATTATATATATATATATATATATAACTAGACACATTCTAAAACAATGATAAAAATGACACTGAAATAGCCACAGTTTCTTAAAAATGTGACTAAATTTAAAATATATGTTTATATTATGTATATAAATATGTTTATGTTTTATATTATATATATATATATATATGATTATATTTTATGGTTATATTTTATCTTCATATTATATATATATATTATGTTTCTTTATATGTTTATATTATGTGTGTGTGTGTTTATATTATGGGCCAGAGTGGTCTGGAATTTTTTGGGAAACCTCATAGGGTACTCTGGGCATGTTGAGACCTGGGAGCAGTTATCGGGCTTGTGGTTGCAGTGGGGTGGCGGCCATGTGGAGGATAAAGAGGTTCGATCAGTGTTTTACAATGCTGGGTGCTGGGTTCTGTGGGATGCGTGGAACCAAGCCAGGTATGAGGGGCGCGCATCCACTGGGAGGGCGGTGGTGGCAAGGGTAAGGTGTTTGCTGATTGATATTGTGAAAATGGAGAGGTTTGGGGTGAGCGTTCCATCGTTACAGGGATTGGTATCCCAGGGGATGGGAGGTAGGGAGGAGACTTTCAGGAGGCGGGGGTCATGGGTTCGATGGATTCCTCCAGTGGGCGGTCTGAAGCTGAACGTCGATGGGGCATGCGCTGGAGGGAATATGCGTGGTGGTGGGGTGCTTCGAGACAGTAGTGGTAGTGTGTTGCTGGCTTTCGTTGTGCACTACGGGAGGGGGAGCTCGGTGCAGGCAGAGGCCCTAGCGGTCCTTTCAGGGATATCTGTGTGTCTGGACAAAGGCCTGATGGTGGAGAAAATAGAGACTGACTCGAAAATTATACATGATGTGTTACATGGACAGGGTACGATGCCGTGGAGGATTTCTTATACTATCAGACAGTGCAGGGCGATTATGGGGAACGACATAAGGGTTACTCATACCTGGCGGGAAGGGAACAAGGTTGCGGACTACTTTGCTTCTATTGCAGCTCTGGGGGATATTTCAGTTTGGGTGGATAATGCGTTTCCAACTAGACCTAAGGGGGTCAATCTGATTAGGGGAGATGCACTAGGACTACATTATTTTCGCCCTCCGTAAGGGGTCCGCGTTTGTTTTTGTTTTTGTTTTTGTTTTGTTGTTTTTGGTGTTATGTATGGGGTTGCTTGGGATTAATTAAAAAATCGTATTTTTGGTGGTTGTGGTATGTATTTATTTTATTTATATGAATATATATGTTTATATATATATATATATCAGTTTATATAAGTGTTTTTGTGTGTATAAATATATATGTGTATGTATACATAATTATAATTATAATTATAAATTTATATATATATATATATATATAATTAATAACGTTTCAAAACATTAGTAATAATGTCACTAAAATAGCATATTTTATTTAAAATGTGGCCAAATTAAAAATATATATGTGTTTGTGAAATATAAATAAATGTGTGTGTGTGTGTGTATTTATATGTATGTGTGTGTGTGTGTTTATATATATGTGCATGTGTTTATATATATATATATATATATCTGTGTGTGTGTGTGTGTTTGTGTTATATATGTTTAATTATATTTGTTAGTATTTAAAAAGTTAATTATATATATATAATTTTATATATTAATATATAAATTTTTTTATTTTTTTATTTTTTTATTTTATATTTTATATTTTATGTTTATATATATATATATACTTTTTTATTATATTTTGTATATATATGTTTATATTTTATATTATATATACATTTATATATTTACATTTATATATTATGTTTATATTATGTATATATATTTATATTTATATTTTATATATGTGCTTATATTTTATATATATGTTTATATATATGTGTTTATGTATATGTGTGTGTGTGTAAATATATATGTGTATCTATACATATATACAATTGTAATTATATATGTATATATATATATATATTATTAGCCATGTTATCTTAAAAATATGGGTAAATTTAAAATATATGGGTGCTTTTATATAAAAATGTGTGTGTGTGTGTGTGTGTATATTTATATATATGTGTCTGTGTGTGTATGTGTATATATATGTTTGTTTTTATATATATTAATATTGTAACGCCCCGATCCCAGTTATCCAGAGTTGGTGCATTATTACATAACATTGGCATTATACAACAAATCATGTCCTGAAAGACCGATAAGTTTAGTATCCTTTGAAGTACTAGATACATTCCTAAGTTTTACATTACATCATGAAATAAAAACATCAACAACATTTTTCCCCTTTTGAAAACACTTATATCCTTAGCCTATCCCTCTAGGTCAACCATAAAATACTTCTTCTCAACCTGGGAAAAATAAAACATAGAAAGGTGTGAGCTTAGATGCTCGGTAAGGATAACAATATAGCGAAAACTTTTATAAATAAGCATAAGCATTTAAGGCAATGTATAAGACTAAAACAAAAGCCTTTTAAACATAAACATCAGCATAATATGGTAAAGATAAAATCAAATAATTTCATTTACTAATTCACATGGATATTCTACTAGTTAAATAATAACATGGAATATCAATAGCCACTTTCATAATGATGGAAGGCATAATGCCAGTCTTTATAACCACATAGTCAAGGACTTCTACCAATAATACAAATAAAATTTTTTCAAGGCCTTGTTTCAAGACACTAGTTTTTCTCATGAGACCTACTGATGCATCAAGAAGCTATAGCGGGATCCACCCGTTAGTGACTAAGTCCAATGCGTTCCTCGTATGAAAAGGTTTAAACATAACATAAACATTCATATTAAAACTAGAATACGAAATGTCAATAATATATATATAAACCATGAATGGTATAAATATAACACATCCACAGTCAAACATATCACAAATTCTTCAATACAATATGGAAGTTTTGTATCATAATAAATCAACTTCAAATAAGCTTAAAATCCATCAAAGGATGTTGACATATATGAAATCAAAACTTTTTGAGAGAAATATCTCTTTCTATTTTGAAATCATTTATAAGTCATGTAATTATAAAATAAAACATTTATTTTGAAAATATCCTTATAATCTTTTCATGGATGCTTTGACGATGTTACAATGGCAGAAAATAGTTGCACCCGCCATATAAGTTAAAAAAACATTCTTACCTAAATTTTGTCGAAAAGGTTATAAAGTACCTTATTTGGGAAATGACAGAAATATTCCTTTAAAAACATATAATTTCAAATAAAGGTATAAATTACTTTAACCCATAGTATATTAAATGATAAAAAAATTTGAAATACATTTATGTGGATGATAAAGAGGTCTCATTAGATACTTACGTAAAAACAACCTCGGATAATAAAGAGATTTTGAAATTAACCCTTACCTTGTACTTTTCCTTAGTAGATGCTATGTTAAAATTATGTATAATATTTAAAACATTTTTATTGAATTATAAAATAACTATATACATAAATATGATATCATATATGATTTTATAATATTTCTTTGTTAATAATATTTTAGTAGTATCATCGTTTCGGGTATTAACTGATTCGTTTTTCATTATATGATTGGTTATATAAGCCATGTTTGTTATGGATATGATGTATTTGATTCATATACATAATTATATTATGTTCATAAACATTATTTTTAATCATAAAATGAAAATTATTCTAGAATGATTACGATGGGGAATGAATCTCATCGCATTCGTGGAGACAGTAATCCGTACGTACGTACGGGCGAAAATATCATTATATTGATGGTGAAATCATATATAATTGGATGTTATATCATATATAAAGAATCATTAACATTTTATATTAATTATTTACATCATTTATACTCATTATTATACCCATACAAATAATGAAGTGTTTGAATAACAAACTACAGCTCGACGTGGAGATGGAAATCCATATGTACGCATGTATAGTGACTTTGTCATTTATAGGATGGATAGAATAATGAATATGGTTGTACCATTTTGATAATAACATAATAGTATGTAGTAGATAATGGAGTTATTATTTTATAATGGAAACAACAAATAAATAGGAAGTGGAAGAAGAAAATAACTTGAAAGAGTTGATGAAATATTTACCTCTTCTTCGGGTTCTTCCTTTTGATTTGATCAAAAGGGCTCCATAGGTTGGCTTTATGACCAAATTAAGGCCTCTAGGATGAAGGTTGGAAAGTTGTGGGATATTTTTGTAGGGTTTGGCCAAGCCAAAAGGCTTTGGATGTGTGAAATTAAGAGAAGGGGAAGTTCCACTTTCTAAGAGAGGTGAGGGTCACTTTTGGAAAAGCTTGAAATATTATTTTATAATAATATCGTTTTCGGTTTCTAATGGCTACAAAATGAATTATTTAAAGTCTAAGGTGGGGATTGGTCAGAAACCGCTCAAACAATAGGTTTTAGACTGGTTTAAGTCATCGTATTAACCTTATCTTATAGATTTAACTCTTAGTTAAATAGTTTGACATTTACCATGTCTCTTTGTACTATTATATTATATGGTTAATAAACATAAAAAAAAATCCAATAGAACCCCATGTGGTTAGTTATTAATATATATAACTAAATATAATTCCTTTATCCAAACCATCGATTTTTATGAATATTATATCAATTAATAATATAATATTTGTTTTAAAAACTCAATTATGTCAATTTTGACACTATTTAGTATTTGATTTTTTTGAAATCCATAAGAACTTTATCACTTAGAATAAAAAAATTTTAACCAACTCTAACATGTCATATTAACCTAAAAAATTAGTGGAATTTATCGTAAGTCTCAATTTACATTTATTTGGATATTTATAATATCAATTATTTTAATATTTCATTAATAAGGTAATTGTTGCATCATCATTGTATCATAAATAAATTACATTATATAATGTTTAAAAAATTTAAATAAATTACCATTATGTAGGAAATCATGTTATATTTCTAATGAATAATTATAGTAAAATTTATATTGTGTTTAACCCTATATTAAAAATGTTTTAGTTATTAAACCTTGAATTTAACTCTTTTAACTCTTCTTTAAATAAAATAATAGTAAATGTCCTAATCTAATAAAAGGGAACCAAAGAGGATAATAATTTATTTCTAAGTTATTTTTGGTCAAATTATAATTATACAATAGAATTAGGATATGTGTTACGGTAATTATGATCTCATTTTTACCCTTAATTACCCTATTTACTTTTAACCATGGTAAATAAAAGTCAAAAGTTACTATTCACCAAAATTATTTTCATCTTATTGAACCAAATTTGTCTTACTTATATTAACCGTGTCTCTCAGATTTTTGAAATTCAAATCATAGAAGTGGTGAAATTATGTTTGATACAATTTTCCAAATGCTCCTAGGAGGTGGGTAAAAGACGGTAAAAAGTTCGCTAAAATATTATATATCTAAACTTATTATAAAATGATTCCAATGAATTAAGTTGAAAATATAAAGGAATTTTGTATCTATTTTGACCTAAAATAAATTAAAATAAAATAACTAATTATTTAAAAAAAGTCGGTTTTAACCAATAACGTAGTTTTTTCACTATTCATTAAAAATTGAAAGTTTTCAGAAAAATACCAAAAATTCACCCTAGGATAATTTCGATATTCTGAATCCAAAAATGAATTCCATTTTGAAATATAAAATTTATAAAATTTCAAAAAGTGGGTACTACTATTCATAGTGGTTAGTTTGATTGGTCGCGGTGTGTTAGAATCTCAAAGTTGCGTACAATGAAAGCTATTGCATTATTCAAAGGGAAACGTATCATGGAATCTTGGGGTATTACATTCTTCCCTCCTTAAAATAATTTCAACCTCAAAATTTCTAAAATACTACCACACAAAAATATTTGGTTGGTTCTTCATCATAAGTTCCTATGGTTCCCACGTTGCC
This sequence comes from Viscum album, assembly GCA_963277665.1. Classification (NCBI taxonomy): domain Eukaryota; kingdom Viridiplantae; phylum Streptophyta; class Magnoliopsida; order Santalales; family Viscaceae; genus Viscum; species Viscum album. The sequence continues at coordinate 464,044,640 of OY728138.1, forward strand.
TCTTCCATCTTATGGTTTCTCCATAGAACTTTTTCCAGACGAGTCGTCTGGTTTCTCAAAAATTGTTATCTTGTATCAAGTATCTTGAAAGTCTCTTCACAATAAGACATATCAAGTTCAAGTTCAATTTCCTCATAGGGAAGTACATGCATTGGGTCAGGAATGTATTTTCTCTATAGTGATATGTGGAAAAATCGTGAACTTTGGAGAGACTTAGCGGCATTGCCAAACGGTAAGTCATAACCCCAATTCGTTCTAGAATTTCAAAAGTTCTAATGTACCTGGGACTTAATTTACCCTTCTTACCAAATCATATAACTCCCTTCCATGAAGATACCTTCAATAAAACATGATCTCCTGCCTAAAATTCCAAATCCTTCCTTCGGTTATCGGCATAGCTTTTCTACCTACATTGAGCTTCTTTGATGTGGGTTTGGATAAACTTCACATTTTCATCATTTCCTCAAAAATTTCAAGGCCTATGAGTTTTCTATCACCAACATCATCCCAATAAGTTAGTGTGCGACATCTCTTTCCATATAACGCTTCATATGGTGCCATCTGAATACTTGAATAAAAGATATTGTTATAGGAAAATTCTACCATAAGTAAATATTGATCCCACATACCTTGAAAGTCAAGTGAGCAAGATCTCAACATGTCTTCTAAGGTTTGAATAGTCCACTCTGATTGTCCATTGGTTTGATCGTGGTAGGAAGTGCTCAAAAGAAGTTCAGTATCCAGGTCCTTCTAAAGACTTTTCCAGAATCTTGACGTAAAACGGGGAGCACGATCAGAAATAATCGATTGGGGTAATCCATAAAGTCTTAAAACTTAATTAATATATAGTCTTCTCATACGTTCAAGTGGTAAATCTTCTCTTATATCAATAAAATGTGTTAACTTGGTAAGACAATCAACAATGACCCATATTGCAACATTCATTCTAGGATTTTTTGGTAGCCCCATGGCAATGTCCATCGTAATATTATGACATTTTCACTCTGGTATGGGAATAGGTTGCATGACTCCTCCGGGTTTTTGCCTTCCAGCATTCACTTGTTGAAAACCCATACATCGCGACAAAAAATCAAAAATCTCTCTCTTCATATTGTCCAACCAAAAATGTTATTTCAAATATCTATACATCTTAGTACTACCAGAGTGTATAGAGAAATTGGAGCTATGAGCATCATCCAATAATTCTCTTTTTAGATTAGGTGTATCGGGAACACAAAGTCTCTTCCCAAATTTCAAAATTCCATCTTTATATACGAAGTCGATCAATCTCCCATCATTCACAACTTTAGTTTTCTTTTCAAATTACTCATAATTTGTGTATAAACATTTTTTTCTTTCTAGTAAAGATGGTTTGGAAACCATTTAAAAAAGAATTGATGTTTTAACTTCCATGGTTATTCCCATATCCATATTTACTAGATCCATGAAAATAGGATCCTTTTCAACTCTCATATTGTTTAAAACTCCATTATCCATTCTGCTCAAAGCATTTGCAACCTTATTTTCCTTCCCTGGGTGGTAGTGTACAGTGAAATCATAATCCTTTAGTAGTTCAAGTCAACTCCTTTGCCTCTTATTGAGTTCTTTTTGTGAGAAAATATACTTCAAACTCTTGTGATTATTATAAATATCACATTTTACACCATAGAGATAGCGTATTCATATCTTCAAAGAAAATATTCTAGTTGCTAACTCAAGATCATGAGTGGGATAGTTTTGATCATGAATTTTCAGTTTTTGTATTACATAGTAAATAACTCTATCATTCTACAAAAGGACACAACCAAGTCCTTTATTTGAAATATCGCTATAAATAACAAACCCATCGTTCCCCAACGGTAGAGTCAAGATAAGAGTATTAACTAATATTTTATTCAGTTCTTCAAAACATTTTTCACACTCTTTTGTCCAAACAAATTTAACCCCTTTACATGTGAGCTTGGTTAATGGGTTAGCCAATCGGGCAAAATTCTGGACAAAACACCGATAATAACCTGCAAATCCAATAAAACTATGTACATGAGTTATACTTATTGGTGATGGAAATTCTTGGATAGAATTTGTCTTAGAAGTATAAACATAGATTCCATCCTTAGAGATAATATGTCCAAGAAAATAAAACTTCTAAATCCATAATTCACACTAGTTAAACATCCCATATAATTCATTTTCTCTAAGAGTCTTTAGGATAATGCGCAAGTGATTTTCGTTATCTTCATAGATTTTTGAGTATACCAAGATATCATCAATAAAGACCACTACAAAGTCATCAAGATATTCCATGAAAAATCAGTTCATTAGATACATGAAAATAGAGGGTGCATTAGTCATCCCAAAAGGCATTACTAAAAACTTGTAATGCCCATACATGGTTCAAAATACTATTTTCAGAATGTCTTCCTTATTCACACACAACTGATGATATCCATATCTAAGGACAATCTTTGAAAAATATTGAGATCCTTGAAGTTGGTCGAATAAAACATCAATGCGAGGTAGGGGATACTTGTTCTTTATTTTTATGTCATTAATCTTCCTGTAGTTAATGCACAACCTCATAGATTCGTCTTTCTTCTTAACAAAAAGGATAGGGGATCCCCATGGAGAAAAACTAGGGTGATTAAATCCATTATTACCCAATTCCTCTAGTTTTTTCATTACTTCCACTAATTTCACAGTGTCCATTCTATAGGGGTCAACGATATGGGCCTTGAACTAGGAATTAAATCAATGTAAAACTCAATTTCTCATTCTAGAGGATGTCCAGGTAAATCCTTTGGAAACACATCAACATATTCTTTCACAATAGGTACATACTCTATTTGAACATTATTTTCCTCACCCATAATTAATTCACTATCATCATCCCCAATAATTAAATTTAGTAGATCTACGGGGGGTGGATATAGATAAGAATCAGGTGGTGACATTTCTGCTCTGAAGATAAGGTACTCCTTATAATCATTGAAAATTGTAACCTCCTTCTTATGATAATAAATTTTCACATCATGGTACAAAAGCCAATAAATTACAAGGATTATATCAAATTAAATCATGGGTATGAGGATGATATCAGTAGATAAAGAATATTTATATGCCCTAATGGGAGCTGATTCACTAAACTTTGTTACGATGATACATCTCTTAGGTGTTTTGACTAAAAACTCCCTTGTTAAGTCAAATTGAAAATATCTAATTTTCTTAGCAAACTGGGAAGATATGAAACAATGTGATAATACAGAGTCAAATAAATCATTGTCAAAACTAGAGAAAACCATTAAATTACCTACCACCGCGTCTTTCGGAGCTTCAACCTCAGTAGTAGTGATCGTATAAGCTTGGCCTTTCTCCCTTGGCCTTTTCTGAGGTAAGTTCCCTTGGCACTTAGGACATTAATTTTCATAATTACCCTTTTATCTACAATTGTAGAAGTCAATAGCCTCTTTCTTCCCCTTGCAATCACGAGCATGGTGGACTTTTTCACCACACTTGTAATAGACACTCATTTCCTTCAGTCAAGTACCGGGGTATTTCATCCCACATTTACAACAGGATAGATCTTCAACTTTCCCCTTCTTCCCCTTATATCCATTTCTAAAGTGTTTATCAGATCTCATCTTCTCCTAATTTTCTTTAAAGTTATAAGACTTAGAAAATTCTTTTCTTGTAACGATAGCACATGAGAAAATATCTTCGTATGATAATAATAATTGTGAGAATAATGCTCGCAGAAGAAATGGTTTTAACCCATCAAAGAATTGATAAATCGTACTCCTTGGGTTATTTATATAATTTGTAGAATGTATTGCTAACCTTGTAATGTCAGCCTCATATTTTGAGACATTCTTATCCTTTTTTTGTCTCAGACTTAGAAGTTGCCTTTCCATATTCTCTTGATGGTCATGAGGAAAGTATTTTTCTAAGAAAGGTTCTTTAAACTCCCTTAATTCCATATTTGATACTTTATCACCATCCTTTGTGTTTTGAATCAATGACCACCATTGATCTGTATCTCCCATGCGGCGATAAACTGCCATGAAAACCTTTTCCCTTTCACTACTCCCTAAAGAGTGAAATATTTTCTCTAAGGAATTTATTCATTGTTTAGCTACTAAAGGATTCGTACTCCCATTGAATTTCGGTGGTTGTTGTCTCATGAAGTATTCTAATATTGATCCTCCACATTGTGAATCAGGGTGCCCCATACAGGTAAGGTTATTATTCATAACCTAAGTGAGTTGTCCCAGTATGGTGAAAAGCTGATCAACACCAGTTGCATCACCAGCTCCACTATAATTATCTTGAGTAGGAGGTAAATATCTACATGTATTACGTGCGTTGATATGGTTTCCATTCTTTCCACTAGGTGCCATTTCTAAATAATGGCATACACTAAATTAGTTTATGAATCGCAATACATAATTCCAAACTTATAAAAGACTTAACATAAATTGAACAGTTTATGGATATAATCCATAATCATAAAAATGTTTTCTTTGAGAAATTATATACTCATAAACTCTCAATAATGGTCTGTAAATAAAATGTGAATTATCTTAAGCATATCCCCCGAGAGTGTCATAACCAAGAGTCCAGCAAGGCCCATTGTCGTGCACCAATTCTCATTCGAGTCTAGCTCAAATTGATGTTTTCGGGTTTTACCCCTAGGTACATCTATGCCAGAGCCACCTCTACCTGCTCGTATCTAGATAGGGATTTATTTCTTAGAAAACTCACAAAATCATTACAGTACCAAAATTCTATGAAGTTCTTCTATACTAATCCTCAAAGTCTATATTAGGGTAGTGTTCTCTAATCCTAGTTTTTCTAAATCAAGCTTCCAAGGTTTGTACTAAACTTCCTCTGATACAAACTATAACATTCTGAACCCAGTTACCTATAGTTGGTGCATTATTACATAACATTGGCATGATATAAGGAATCATGTCCCGAAAGACTGATCATTTTAGTATCCTTGGAAGTACTGGATACATTCATAAGTTTTACATTACATCATGAAATAAAAACATTAACAACATTTTGTCCCATTTTGAACACACTTATATCCTTATCCTATTCCTGGAGTTCAACCATAAAATACTTCATCACATACTAAGAAAAATATAACATAGAAAGGGCTGAGCTCAGATGCTTGGTAAGGATAACAATATAGCAGAAACTTTCATAAATAATCATAAGCATTTAAGGCAATGTATAAGACTAAAACGAAAGCCTTTTAAACTTAAACTTCAACATAATATGGCCAAGATAAAATCAAATAATTCCATTTACTAATTCACATGGATATTCTATTAGTCTAATAATCACATGGAATATCAATATCCACTTTCATAATGATGGAATGCATAATTCTAGACTTCATAACCACATAGTCAAGGCCTTGTGAAAAGAATACAAATAAGATTTTGTCAAGGCCTTGTGCCAAGACACTAGTTTTTCTCATGAGACCTACCGATGCATCGAGAAGTTATAGTTAGCTCCACACATCATTTACTAAGTCCGATTCATTCTTCATATGAAAAGGTTTAAACATAAAATAAACATTCGTATTAAAACTAGCATACGAAATGTCAATACTTTATCTATAAACCATAAATGGTGTAAAAATAACACATCCATAGTCAAGAAAATTACAAAAACTTCAATAAAATATGGATGTTTTGTATCATAATAAATCAACTTCAAACAAGATTAAATCCATCAAAGGATGTTGACATAGATGAAATCAAAAAAATTTGAGAGAAATATCTCATTATATTTTGAAATAATTTAAAAGTCATGTAATTATTAAATAAAAAATTTATTTTGAAAATATCCTTATAATCTTGTAATGAGAGGTTCTATGATGTTATAACAGTGGAAAATATCCACACCCTCTGTATAAGTTAAAAAAACATTCTTACCTTAATTTTTGTCGCAAATGTCATAAAGTACCTTGTTTGGAAAAAGACAGAAAGATTACTTTCAAAACATATAAGTAAAAATAAAGGTATAAATTACATTAACCCATAGTCTATTAAATGATAAAAATGTTTTGAAATACATTTTTAAGAAAACACGGATGTGGATGATAAAGAGGTCCCATTAGATACTTACATAAAAACAACCTCGGATAATAAAGAGATTCTGAAATTAAACCTTACCTTGTACTTTTCCTTAGTCGATGGTATGTTAAAATCCTATATAATATTTAAAAAATTGTTATTAAATTATCAAATAAATATAAACATAAATATGATATCATATATGATCTTATAATATTGCTTTGTTAATAATATTTTAGTAGTATCATCGTTTCAGGTGATAACTGATTCATTTTCCTTTATATGCTTGGTTATGTAAGACATGTTTGTTATGGAGAGGATGTATTTGATTCATATAAATTATGATATTATCTTCATAAAAATTATTTTTAATCATAAAATGAAAATTATTCTTGAATGATTATGATGGGGAATGAGTCTCATCGCGTTTGTGGAGACGATAATCCGTACGTACGCATGAGCTACAATATCATTATATTGATGGAGAAATCATATATAATTGGATATTATATCATATAAAAAGAATCATTAACATGTTATATTTATTATTTAAATTATTTATACTCATTATTACACCCATAAAAATAATGAAGTTCTTGAATATCAAACTACTCCACAATGTGGAGATGGTAATCCATATGTACGCTCGTATGGGGACTTTTTCATTTATAAAATGGATAGAATAATGAATATGGTTGTACCATTTTTATAATAACATCACAGTATATATAAGATATTGGAGTTTTTATTTTATAATGTAAACAATAAATAAAGAGGAAGTGGAAGAAGAAAATAACTTGAAAGTGGTGATGAAATATTTACTTCTTCTTCGGATTTTTCCTTTTGATTTGATCAAAAGGTCCCAATAGGTTATCTTTAAAACCAAAGGAAGGCCTCTAGAATGATAGGAGGAATGTTGATAGGATATTTGGATAGGTATTTTCTGAGCCAAAAGGCTTTGGATGTGTGAAATTAAGAGAAGGGGAAGTGTCTTTTTATAAGAGAGGTGGGGTCACTTTAGAAAAATCTTGAAATATTATTTTATAATAAATTCATTTTCGATTTATAATGGCTCCAAAATGAATTATTAAAAGTATAAGGTCGGTATAGGTCTAAAAAAATTCAACCAATAGGTTTTATATAGGTTTACAGCATCATATTAATCTTATATTTTAGATTTAAATCTTAGTTAAATAGTTTGACATTTACAATGTATCTTTGTATTTTTATATTATATGGTTAATAAACATACTATAACAAGCCAAGAGATCCCCATGTGGTTCATTATTAATATATATAACCTTATATAAGCCTTTTTTTGAACCTTATATTTTTATAAATATTATATCAATTAATAATATAATATTGTTTACACAAACTCAATTATGTCAATTTTGACACTATTTAGTATATTATTTTTTTGAAAGCCATAAAAACTTTATAACTTAGAATAAAATTTATTTAACCAACTATAACATGTCATATTAACCTATAAAATTAGTTTTATTCATCATAAGTCTCAATTTACATTTATTTGGATATTTATAATTCAATTATTTTAATATTTCATTAATAAGGTAATTAATGCATCATCATTGTGTCATAAATAAATTAAATTATATAATGTATAAAATTTTTAAATAAACTACCATTATGTAGGAAATAGTTTTATCTTTCTAATAAATATTTATAGTCGAATTTATATTTTGTTTAACCCTATATTAAAAATGTTTTAGTTATTAAACTTTAAATTTCACTCTTTTAACTCTTCTTTAAATAAAATAATAGTAAATGTCCTAATCTAATCCAAGTGGACCAAAGAGGATAATAATTTATTTCTAAGTTTTTTTGGTCTAACTATACTTATCCAATAGAATTAGGACATGTGTTAGGGTAATTATGATATCATTTTTACCCTTAATTACCCTATTTACTTTTAACTGTGGTAAATAAAAGACAAAAGTTACTATTCAATAATTATTATTTTCATCTTATTGAACTACATTTTACTTAATGATATTAACCGTGTCTCTCAGATTTTTTAAATTCAACTCACAGAAGTGGTAAAATTATGTTTTATATGAATTTGCAAATGCTCCTTGGAGGTGGGTAAAAAACCGTAAAAAGTTCGATAAATTTTACTTATCTAAAATTATTATAAAATGAATCCAATGAATTAATTTGAACGTATATATGTATTATGTATCTATTTTTATGTAAAATAAATTAAAATAATATAAATAATTATTTAAATAAAAAGTCGGTTTTAACCAATAACGAAGTGTTTTTTTCATTATTCGTCAAAAATTGAAAGTTTTCAAAAAAATACCCAAAATTCACCCTAAGATAATTTTGATATTCTGAATCCAAAAAAAAAGTCTATTTTAAAAGCTAAAATTTATAAAATTTCAAAAATATGGTATTACTATTCTTAATTGGTAGTTTGATTAGTCGCGGTGTGTTAGAATCTCGAAGTTGCGTACAATACAAGTTATTGCATTATTAAAAGGGAAACGTACCGTAGAAGATTGGGGTGTTAGAAATATATATATATATATATATATATCTAAATATATATTAACATCGTTGTATAGAAATGGGATATATAAATATATGTATTTTTAGCCACGTTTTTCAAGAAGCGTCGCTAATTTAGGGATGTTTTTTAGGAAGTGTCGCTAAATTAACAACATTTTTCAAGAATTATTGTTAATTTAGTGATATTCTTCACAAACTGTCACAAAATTAGTTATGTTTTTTCATGAATTGTCACTAACTTGGTGATGTTTTTTCATGAAGCGTCACTAATTTAGCGACGTTTTGTTGGAGGCATCTCTAATTTAGCGATATTTTTTTAGGAAACATCACAAATTTAGGGATGTTTTCCACGAAGCGTTGTTAAATTAGAAACATTTTTTAGTAATTTTTCTAATTTAATGATTTTTTTCCAAAAGTATCACTAAATTCGCAATGTTTTTTCATGAATCGTCACTAATTTAGTGACGTTCTTAGGAAAAGTCTCTAAATTATCAACATTTTTAGGAAATGTCAATAAACTAGAAACATTTTTCAAGAAACGTCACTAAATTAGAAAAAAAAAATCAAGATAAGTCTCTAATTTGTTAATTTTTTCAAAAAAAAAATCACTTAATTATAGTTTTATTATAGTGATAACATGACATGAGTCTCAAAGAAGGAAAATTGAGAAAAAACTACTTTACCGATTTTGTGTCTTTTGAAACATAAACCCCATGAAATAAAGATCATCAAATATATTTTTAAATAACCATAAATTTATGTAGAATAATCATATTATATATTCATGGGAATTATACACACCATACAAAATAAATGAGTGGTGAATAAGGCATGTATCTCACGGAAATAAAAAGTGGGATGAAATTCTCTTACCTTAAATCATGACTTTCTTCATACACGTTCAAACCTCTAGTATAATAAATGTAATTTTATTATACATATAATACAGAAACATATTATTATATATAATTCTATATATTATTTTTTTCACTTTATATTACCCTTTTATTAATAACTCTATGTTAATGTTATGTTTTGGGTAATATCTTCTTTTTTTTCATATATGTTTTGGATTGTTATTCTTGTTCCTCTTGATTTGATAATGATTTAAAAATTTGAAGAATATAAATAATGATATAAATATCATATATATTCATTATATATGTATTCATAATAATCTATAAAATATAGAAATATGAAATGGAATACACCATTCATGGAGACAATAGGTCGTATGTATGCGTGAATGTTGTTTCCGATTTATTATCATATTGAAAGAAAGAAAGTGAATGAAATATATGTATATATATATAATATCATTAAATTAGAATTATTATGTCATATATATTATATAAGTTCACTAAATGCATCCTTAATACATTCCATGTAGAGTATGAATAAATCACATTGCTTTGAGGAGATTATAGTCCACTTTTCCACAAACGAAGTTATCGCGTTTACATAAAATAAATATCATGAAGGTATATTTTATATAATAATTAAAAAATAATAAATACATCATAAATATAATACAAAAACATATTGTTTATCATAATTCCTGACCATGATAAGTGGCAAAGGAAAAAAATGAACAACACCGTTTCATGACGCGATAGTTCGTCGTACACAACAATGCTAAGTTTGTTACCCATTAGATCGAAGTGAGTATAATTGTAGGTATAAATAGTAGAATAAAAACATATAAGTATATTTTGAATACTTATTTTATTATATATGACTGTAATATGAATATTTCAGTGGGTGGATAATGAAAATAAAACAAAAGATCTTGAGGAAGGTTGTTACCTCTTCTTCGGGTAACTCCATTTGGTTTTCACCAAAGGGCTTCCTTGGATGACTTTATGACAAAAATAAGGAATATGGGATGATTTTAGGGATTTTGGGAGATTTTTGAGAATATTTTGGTAAATAAAATGGGCTTTAGAGGTTTTCATAAGTGGGAGGGTTGATTACCTTTTTATAGGGGATGAGGAGTGACATTCTTGAAAATATTTAAAATGGGAATTCCACCCACATTTTTTCTTTGAAAAGCAACTCCAATAATGATCCCAGTTAAATAAAATGTATTATAGGGTAAAAATATGGTCCTAAAATTGATTTTGGAAAATTTTATAGGTTATTTTGTCTCTTAAGTGTAAGGTTCAGTCCCTTGTAAAGTTAATTTTCCTATTAATCGTTGCAACTAATTTTAATTACTTTCACTAATATTTTTTGTAAAAAACTAATTTGAACTTCTTTGAAATTATATATTTTTATGATTCCAAATATTTAATACATTCTCCCAAATTAGAATCACATAAGTTGTGGGACCTAATTTAAATTTAATCTTGCAAACGAGGCGACAAAGTGGGTTTTTAAAGTAAAAATGTATAAAACTTTGGTAAATTTTTATATCCAATTTAAAATTTAAATTGATTCCAATGAAAAAAAATTGATTAATTTATATATAATTTATCTAATTTCACTTTAAAACCAATTCAATACAACATTTATCCTTTTAGTAAATTAGAAAAAAACAGTTTGGAATTAAAATTCGGTATTATTCACTATTCATCAAAAAATGAAATGTTATGGAAAAATACAAAAAATTCCCCATAATCTAATTTTTATATTACAATTTAAAAATTTTATTTTATTTTTTAAAATAAAAATTATTAAATTTTAAAATATCATATTTAAAATTGGTTCACCATTAAAAGGTGGTAAAGTTACTTTTTAGAAGAATACATCTTTTTATTCATAAAATTTTATTTTTTCTTATCTTATACCTAAAAAAAATATTTTATGAGTATCAAAAATTATGATTGAATATACAATATATAAATTTTATTAAAAAAATAATCAAATGTGTTATTTTTAATTTATTGTGATAAAATTGTGTTTTTTCGTAGAAAAATAGTTTTCTTAGAAAAGTAATTTCTTTATTTTACAATAGTTCTTATATTCATTTACAGTAATTGATAACCAAAGGCTTAATTTTATATATATGTTTAAATCATATTTTCATAATTTAGTTAATCTTATTCGTAACATCCTTTCTAATAGATATATGGTAAGTATAATAATATTTTAATAATAATATTAAATGTATATTTTCGTTCTGTAAAACTTGGCCTTGTATGTAATAAATGTTATCAAAGGGAAATTAGATTGTGTGTAATACAAGACAAAAATAATGTTTTGTGTACAACAAGATAATCTAAGTGTTGTGTATATTGCATGATTAACTTGGTGTTTCATACATCACAATCTAAACATAGATCTTTAATATAAAAACTTTATTTAGTGTTGCAAAAAATGAAAAATATCAAAAATATAAAATTAATTCAAAAAATATATTTTACAAAATATCAGGGTGTTAAGTTATACACCCCTTAAAATGAATTTCACCCTCAAAATTTATCTAGGTTATTAAAGGTTTAATAATTGAAAGTTTCTTTCATATAACCCCACATCCTAAAAATAAATACTAAAACTTCATTTAAAAAGGGGATGTTGGAAACATGACGGTTACATAAAGTAAATCATAACTAGGTTTCCACATAGGAGAACATTGATGGAATGTGAAAACATGGACATATAAGGGAAATCTAAACATCATGTTCTGAAGGAGAGTGATAGAGAACAATGTCAAGAGAAAGATAACAATCACAAATCCATAAATCTCTGATGATCTAAGTGTCCATTTGATTCATTAGAAAAGAATGTACTTGGATGACCTTTTCAATTTCAATATCCTTTCCAAAGAGTTAAAGAATTTTCATGAGAAGATATACGTACTTTATTCAGTAAAATCTTTCCCTTTGTTATGTCTTGATCAATTTCTACTTCAACTATTTCTCCAAAAATGAAAGTGGATCTTTTTTCATTCATAAAGCACCAAAATATCATGATATCTATGATAAGACATTCCAAATTTCATCAATTACTATCAATAAAAAGTTGTTAGAATTTGTTATCGAACATGCATAAATCCTCAAGGGGGGATATAATACATAAATATCACAAACTCCATCCAATATTTAACTTAAACATTCTATAAATGGATAACCTTATAACCCTTTAAAAAGATGAAAATATAAAACTTTAAAAAGAATGGAATGAAATCATCTTAACTTATATCCCCAATATATCACAATGTAACTCCTGGTTGTCACATTCCAAATATTTGAATACCCTCATCATATATTCTCTTGAAACATGGTAATAACATTAATTACCATAAATCCTTTTGGAAAACGTGCATGCTTCCTTATTCCAAATATTAAAGGATATATTTCTTAAATACAAGAAGTTGTAAACTTAATCCATGATGAAATAATACACTTTTTCAAAAAATCAATAATCAGTTCCAGGATAATTTTTACTATCCAATTTACTTTATACATATCAACCATCTCTTAATCCAAGCTAAACATAATTTTCTAAACATGTCCTTACCTAAAATATCACATTTCCATTAAATACATTTTCTAGTTCATCAAAACCTTTCAATATATTTTTCACAAATCCTTAATGTAAAGCTTACACACCATGATTCATATAACACAATTATTTAATTCCTATAAATATACACTTCAATCATCCAACTTTATTCTTAAACTACTACTTATGCTTCATCATCTTATCCCTTAATACCCCTTTCCTAGAATTTAAAATATGATTCATGTCTTAAGGTTCCTTAACTACAACCTAATCATTCTTATTACATTTAATGTAAATAATACTATAATAACATTTCATACCTTTCACATGTTATTTTTTATCTCTTTATCTTCAGCATTATAACCAATAATTATGTACCTTCCTAATTCTCTTCATGAGATTTCAAATTAATAAATTGATTTTCACCTTACCCATATTATCCAAATCTGAAAAATTCAATTTTAACCATCTTCCTTCTAGTTATTTTTATTTAATAAAACCCAAAATCATAGGGTGAGAAACACTTATCATAGAAAAAACCCACATAAGCCTGAAAATTACTTATAAGATGTATAAATAATGACCCCTGATTCTTTAATATATGTCACCTTAGGTTTATCATAGGTTATTAATAGTCCTATTTTATTTAAATCCTTCATGATGGTTTGTAAAGAGTTTGTTAATTCCCAAATCATATCCCCCAGAAGTTTCAAACCAGGTGTGCAGTAAGGCCTGTTTTTGTGCACTAGTTCCTGATAAAGTCTAGATCAAAAAAGTGTTTTGGGGGTTTTTAAACCTATTTACATATGTACTAGATCTATATCTAATTTTAGTATCCATACAGGTATTTATTTCTAGGAAACCACTTACTCTATTCTTTACCAAAATACCAAGATATTTTCATATACTTTAACTCATCATTAGACTTATCCTTAGAGACATCCCTAGACATATCCAAAGAAATATCCCTAGGTATATCACTAAAATTTTCACATCCTAGATTCCAAAGATTGAATATACTTTCCTTTGATACCAACTATAGCAACCTAGGCTTAACATACATGGATATTACAACAATTTCGATGGATATTCATCACATTACAAAAGTACATGCCCGAGGTCCATAATAGTATAGTGTCTTTGGAATCTTCGAACACATTCTCCTATTTTGGTGAAATATCTTCAACATATTCATTAAATATCATCCCCTTTATAAATCCTACTTAAAAATTTTCTTCATAAACTAGGAAAATGAAACATAAGAAAGTGGTGATATATAATGCTCAGTAAGGGTAAATAGAGAAAATATGTAATCATATCATGAAAATAAGTGTATAAGAACATGATAATAACATTATAAGATCATTCCCTACATATCAAAGATTTAAAATATGATACATGTCATTATGATTGGCATTTCATAATACATTAATCATAATAAAATCAAGAACATGAACCATGTGAGAATATCATAGGCATAAGACATAGAATTTGTGGCAAACACATAAGCATATAAAAACATTCCTTATAAGCTAAGTCTCATTGCTAAAACTTATTAGGTCACTTAATTGGGACTACACCTACTGGGTGGGACACACTACCATCCCCATTCGTAGTTATTTCTTTATAAGGGAGCAGGTTTCCCCATCTTCCCATAGTGTATTGGGTAACCCATCTTCCCATAGTAGATCAGGGCACACCTATTTCCCATTATGAATCAGGACACACATGTTTACCATTTTATATCAATCCCATTGAATAGTTTCCCATCCTTATCTCATTATATATAAATATTTACCCAATAAATTGGATGGAGATATAGGTCCCACCCATCGTATAATAAAATCATATACACATGGTACACAAGATAATAAAACTTGCACTATATCATGACCCATAAAAGGGATTGGTTTTGTAAACGTCATATCATATCCTATGAAATGAAATCAATATCATAAAAATTTAATAATTTAATAACATATGGAAATTATATAGGTTTCATCATCATTTCATCCTAGAATAAACTGTTAAAGTAAGTGGGTTTATAAACATTTATCATGGTATAAGTCGTTGAAGTGAAACAAGTTTCATAAACATAAATCCATAAAAAACACCATTTAGAGAAATAATATAAATGGTGTACTTGGATCATATCCTATTAAATCATAAATTGTAACCAAGTATTTATTCTTAAATAGATAAGGATTTTATAAGATCACTTGAAATGTAATTTCTTTTGGAAAATAACTTTTAAAATCAAATAACATTTTCAAAATCTTTTTACATGAATTTTTTTTAAAATATATTAAGAAATTATGAGAAATATTTTTAAAAACTTTTTAAGGAAAATATCATTTACTCTTTGAAAAAAATTATAAATAATACATTTTGAAGACCATTTTCCTTAAAAATAACCTTGAAAACTTATAAAGAATCTTAAAAACATTTGGAAAACCTTTTTATTGAAAATTATTTGAAAAGATATAAAATAATCATTGAAATAATTTAAATTCTTTTATTTGAAAAAACCCCTTTTGAAAATATATAATGGAATATTTTAAAATCATTTAAAACACTTTTTAAACCTAAAACAATTTTTAAAGACCCTTTTTCTTTAAAAATCCCATTTTAAAGTAAATAAATTTCTAGAATATTAGGAAAATCATTTTTTTAAAATAACCTTGTATACATACAAAGGAAACATCAGGGAAATGATGGTCATGATGGTTTGTAACACCCCAAACATTTTATGATATGTTTCTCTTAAATACACTCTATTCATCACTGTGTTACTTTGAAACAACACTATGTTATTTAGGAGATAGTCAAAAAATATCCATTAAGTATAAATTTTCTACTTCTATGTTTTGAATTTTGAAAATTGATCATCTAGATTTGTGATCAGTAAATAATTTGGAGTCTAATAGAACAATATTGATTTTTCGTGAATAGTAACATACCCATATTAATAGTAATATGACCCTTACGAATAGTAAATAATAAAATTATTTTATTTTCTTAAGGAAATAAGATAATGATATATTAATTAGTTTTTCAATGAGAAATAAAACTAATTGAACCTTTAAGATTGTTATTTTTCAAACTATCTATGAATTTATTTAAAAATTAAATTAATAATATTTAGAAAATTAATTTTGAAAAATGGAGTTCATTCTTGAATTCTACAAGTCAAAAAATGGTTATGGTAAATTTTTGGGATTTTACTGAAATTCTAGAATTTTTTATGAATTGTGAAATACCAAAAAATACCGTATATACAAATTATCAGTTAAATACACTATTTATGACATTATAAGTGATGTAAGGCCACTTGGTTTGAACTCACATGCATTTATTCCTATTAGGGTTCACATGAAACAACATTATTGGTTGTATTGAGGGAAATAATAAAATAATGAATTAAATATTCAAAATTTACCCCTCTCCTCCACTATAAAAACCCTTCACCACTCCATCGTCGCTTTACTCCTCTAAGCCTTGAAGCTCCTCAAATTTCTAGCCAAATAGCCTTCCCTGGACACTCCCCATGACCAGGAAGCTCTTTTTCTTTCCAAAAGTCCAAAATCCATTCCCTTAAGGAGGTTCTCGAGGAAGTCATTTCAAGAGGTAAAACACATTTCTTTTTCTTTTAGTTTCATTTAAATTTATCTTCATTTGTTATCCTCTACTCACCTCATCTGTCCAAATGATCATGATAAATCCAGAATCATCTATATACTGTATTTATATCATTTGAATGGAATAACCATCATCAATATTCTTACTCCCTCCCTTTTATTTTTATAAACGAAATCAACATCTATGAGGTCCCAATTTATAACCTTCATGGACAATGAAGTTTTGTTCTTCAATTGTTCCTTCATTACTGGTCATGAAACCATATTTATGGTTGAACCAGGTCATAATATATGTACTTTATCTTTATTAATGTTCTTTAATCTTTACACGTACATAATTTGGTATAATAATACAAAACAATTTTATTAAGCACAAAACTGTCAAGTCAAATACATGCGTTTATTTTTAACTCATCGAATGAGTCATCTTCATGGTATATAAAAAAATAATTATAAGATCATTTATATCTCTTTAATTTCACCAATAATTTATATTAGAAATTCTGGATGTTTAACCATATTTCAAACCAACTTCCATTCATGAATACAAGTAAACAAATCATGAAACCAAGTAGGAAAATGCTTCCAAAACAATCAAATTGAATCTCTTAAATCCATCAAAAAGTCCATTAATGAACTTAATAAGGTTATAACATATCAAGTAAATATTTATTAGGTTTTTGAATTTTTAATTAATTAATCTAAATTTTATTATTCAGGTCGTTAAGAACAATCAAGAACACCTTCAAGCATAAGGTAAGGGATTGCTTAACTCAATTTTCATTCTTTGAGTTAAACATCTATTTCAGTGGATACATAGTTCCAATAATATGTGTGAATGACCTATGATTTATTTATACTGTATATCCACTTATAGTTTTGGGATTTTTATTTGTTACACATAAATATTTCATTGATTTTTCATCACTCTCATGACACAATCTTTGTAAGGGATCCTCTCTCTCACTTTTGTTCAGATATCTCCCCTATGTTGTGCCTTTTTATTTTTAATACCTAAAAATGGGGTATGTTTTCTCACCTGACCCATACTTCCCTTATGATATATAAATAATGGGATAACCTTTTACCTCTCATTAAGCCCTATCAATAACACTCATTACCATGCCGAAGTGTTTGTAAGGGGTTTCTCATCTCACTTTCTTTTCTATGAGATTTTCATTATTCGCCACTTATTTCTTTTATGTGGTATATGTTTACTGAAATTTGATATATAATAACATGATTCTATTTATATTCATGTTATTCAATGATTCATTTGAGGGTTATTAAGTTCTGGTCATATGATTCGACTAAATACATTGTGGTAAGACACTTTGTCTCAACTACTATTTTGTTGTGACTAACTTTGTATGGTTCACCTAATAATCCTTATGTGGTGTACCTACTTCCCATTTGAGATCACATTTCATTTGAGATTATATTGACATTAAATATCCATAATCCCATATCATGGATATGTTTGTTGTCTAAACCGTATACCATTCTACATAATGTGTTTATTTGGAAAGTTATTTTAATTATAGAAATATGGATGAATTTGTATTGTAAAGACCAATAGGGGCCTATATACCCTAAGTGGGGGGTGAATCAGGGTATGGATATTCTTTTTTAAAATTATTCTTACCCCACTGGATCTTGACCTCTTTATTACAAGGCTCATTTTGTTTGCACATGTGTGTTTATTATGACCACTACTTTTCTTCTTTTTCTGATAATGATGCTTTAAATGCAATGCAGGGAAGTAAGCAGCCAGACAAAGAAATTTTTACTTAGTTCATCCTCACTGGGCTACATCTAAGGAGCATACAACAGTGATGTGCCACTGTACCAAATCCACTAAAGCACACTACTGTTTATAAGGTTTGGGCTAGATCACCTTTATGCCCAGGCTCACGGCCTTTACAAGGTTTAGGGTGAGCTCACTACTTTCCCAAGGGTCACTCCCTGTTTCTCTCTCTCTGGATCACTACCGGTGGAGAGGATCACTTTCTTTCTCTTCCTTTTCTCACTGCACTGGAAGGAATCCACTCACAGTTTATAAAACTGTAGGTCACTTCATTATAACTAATCAATGCATCCTTCGTTGTGTGTATATTCTCTGTTGAAGCCCAACTTTCACCCATAGATGAATCTCACTTTGAACCAAAGGTATCGGGCAATCTTCTAGCTTTCATGCAGCCTTGAATCACTGTCGTGAGTTAACCATACTTGACGCCCTTCTCTATGCCGGCACGCAAGTCTCAGCGCAGAAGTCAAAACTGGCGCGCAAGTCCACCTCAACCACTTGGACGAAACAAGCTTCTGTAACTCCAAACTTTTGTAACGCACACCCTTTTACGCCCAAACCAATATTGGCGCGCAACCAACAACTTTCATGCTTCTTCAAAACTAGTGCGCAAGTTCACCTCAATCACTTGCACAATGAAAGCTTTTGTAGCTCCAAACTTGCGTGACTCACTTCCTTCCTCACCCAAACCACCTCAAGTGTGAAACTATCACTTGGCACGCATCTTACACTTGCACGCAACTTATACATGTGCGACCACACACCACTTGCGCGACCACCACACCTGTGTGACAGGAGCTCTGATTTTTCTAAGTGTTGAACTCTACACCGAATGAAGAGGGGTCGACCTATATTTATAGGAACTTGGACACCCAACACGATGGCGTGCAAGTCTCCCCTTTGTGAAGATATTTTTATGTCATGTTTTTCTTTGTCAACAATCACAACACATATGCCCACTTTGTCAACAAACATAATCACCTTCAAAAATGCTTCAATGATTCCTTGAGGGATTTTTACCCAACACGTATAATCAACTCTATACAAATATTGAGAAGGAATATTTAACTTGTGTTGAATCATTGTATAAAGAATTTTTTGGACATGCAGTGGTGGGTGGGGCCCACTATAGCCCCTCGATGGATCGGTAGGTCTCATGAGACAAATCAGTTGGTGACAAACCCTTTGAGTTTGTTTCCAAAACTCACATGGGTTTCTACCCATAGAACTAAACCATTTTTACAGTATTATGGTTTCATGTGACAGATACATGACATCTAATTAATAAGCATTCTATTTATTCATTATCAGTTATTATTATTATCCATGAGGTTTTCACTTTAAAAAAATATATGGATGCAGTTTCATTCTCAGTTTATTAATGGAATTAGTTATTAATTTATTCATTATTCCATATTGATTATATTAGATTGATTGTGATTTAATTATTATTGTACTCATGTTTCTGCTATTTTTAACCCTTACTGAGTGTTTGATCTCACGCCTTTCATTTTTTACTTTCAACAGGTGACAAATATAAGATAATTTATTGAGTTCTTGTGGATGCAGTTCTTAGTTTTGTTATGTATTGTACCTTGTAACCTTTCTTCAATGTAATTTGTGTTACATCTATGTATCTAGTTTCTTCAATACTACTAAAATGATCTTTCCTTCTGGATTTTCATTCCTTCTAACCATTCCAATATCACAAGTAATGCACCGGCTCCATCCTAGATGGGTTGGGGTGTTACAGTTGGTATCAAAGTAATTTTAGTAGGAAAGTTGGAAACTAGATTTAGAAAACGTAGATTTGGGAAGAATCCCTAAGATAAGACTTTGAGGATAAACATACAAGAATTTCTTGGTATTTTTTTTAAGTAATAGATTATGTAGATCATTCATGTAATGAATCCCTATCTGGATAGGAGCAGGTAGAGGTGGCTCTGACATAGAGGTAACTAGGAGTGAAATCTCTGACAAGGAGTTTCGGGCTTGACCTAGGGTATCCTAGTACACGACAATGGCCCTTTCTAAACTCTTGGTTATGACACTCCCAGGGGATATGTTTAGGATAATTCACATTCTCATTACAAGACATTACAAAGGAGTTTAATGTAAATTTTTCTTAGAGGATTCAGTTTGGATAACTCTGGAAAACCAGAACTGAATAATAAAAAACTTGCTTAAACAATACTAAGAATGATTTTTTCTTAATTTTCAGATGGAAAAGGAAAGTACTTGTCTTTTGTCTCTTCCAACAGAAGTATTAGAGAACATAATGGGAAAATCATGTGTATAAAACTACGAGACTTTTGAAAATATTCGTTTATCATGCAAACCCCTCAACCAAGTATCCAACTCTCCTCGTGTGCACCAACTTCACCATGAAGCAGGTTTCATCTATTACCTCATGATGAACGCACAATTCCCATTTTATGTACGAAAATGGAAATACTTCGAGGGTATCTTTAAATGTTTTACCCTAGAAGATAATTTCTTTTCTCTTGAGGACTTTGAGGAGGTTACACAAGGGTGCGACCTCCAGGCAGCATATCTATGTCATATTTTGACCTATGGACTTGGTGGTCGAGTTGTGGACTTTGAAGCCCTTGAGAATGAGACTGCCCATTTGCATTATCAGCATCAAGTTCATACTAATGTCGCTCAACATGATACCCGACATGCTTCTCTCAATATTAATTATAGATGTCCACACATGGTTGACCCTAGTTACACACATTGCATCTAGACCAAGGAGATAGGGGAATTTGGAATCACTTTAGGGATCCATTTTTCTGAAATCTGGTGGGAAATCCCCAACATCGGTGGAATCTTGGAGGAGTAATCTTATAGGACGTCAAGAAGTCCATACTAGTGTTTCGTGAAAGGGATCAAGATATTTCTTAATTTCTTGAGTTTTGTAAATCATGTCTAAATGAATCATGTTGTATTATCTGTTTTGATATGTTTTTATATAAAACAATAACTTTGTTTAAAATGGATTTTCTATACTAAAAGTTGATTTACTAAAACATTTCAGATAGAATATATGAGTCAACCAACCAATATTTTATCACTACCTACTGAGATGTTAGAGACCATAGTTGTCAAGACATTTTTCTGAAGAGGACCAGCCCTATGCCAACTTACGTATGAATTGGAAAATACTCCAACGGGTATTGAATCATGAAAACATTCTCCATATTTACCATGGAATCAATCTGGTCTATTATCATATTACATATGCAAAATTTTCTACATATAGGAAAAGAGGTAAGTACCATGAATCTCTTTTTCTATGTTTCACTTTGGCAGATAACAATCGTGTTGTGGGTAAATTTCTAGAAGCTACTTTGGATGGTGACCATCGAGCGGCCTACCCAATCCAGGTCCTGAGTTTTATTATGTACAGAGAACTTTACGACATCAATATCTTCAAGAATGACGTGGTGTGTGGGAATTATAGGGATTTAGTCCACATTTAAATTTCTAACCTCCACACTTCTTGTGCCTCTCTATGGAAGCATGAGTGCTTTAAGCACGGATTCGGCCCTAGATGTCTGCAGTGTGTCTGAGATAAGAAAATCGAGAAGCTGAATACTACCTTAGGAATCCACCTGAGGTCGTCAGCACCCTAGCATCGGTAGTGTTCCTGGTAAAGGGACTTCAGGAGTGACGTGTGTCTAGTGTTGCATATGGTTCTTGGAGGTTGAAATCTTTGAACTAGTTTTGAGGATTCGTGTATTAGGGGACTAGGCAAACAATTAGACCTATTTTACTTTTTAAACCAGTGGTTATATAAGAATATAACTTTTTGTCTATTTTTTTAGTTATCCTTCCATCGGTTATACTTTTGAATGACTGTCATTAAGTAAACTTTCATAATAAATTTTCAGATGGAAGGACAAACCCATATGTTATCTCTTCCTATGGAGGTACTGGAAATTATTGTCATCAAAACCTGTGAAGAGGAGTACCTACCTCTCACAAACTTGTGGAAAACATGTAAACAACTATATGAAGTGAAAAACAGTCCAGACATTCTCCGCACCTGTCAAGGGAATGCTTCCATTTACTACCGCATAGCCATGACACAATTGTCTGAGTATAGGTGAAGAGGAAAATACCATGAAGGGATTTTCCTATGTTTCACCCTAGGCCGGAACTACATGTCCAGGTTATGTTTTCATGAGGCTACTTTAGAGGGAAAACTTTATGTGGCCTACATGTAGCAACTCCTTAGTTTTAGCCTGTACAAAAATTTCTATGACATAGATGTCCTCAGTCAAGACATAGTTCAGTGAGTTCTTTGTGTATTGGTCCATTCAGACATTTCCAAACTTTCTACCATTCGAGCCTCGCTCTAGAAGCCCAAGTGTTCGATGCAAGAGTTCAACCCCTTCTGTCCAAGGTGGGTTTGGGTCAGAGAACTAGAGGAGTTGAGTATCAATTTGGGTTTTCCGCTGAACACACCTGAGGATCCTCTAAGATGGGATATGTGGTAAGAATATCAGAGAGCTTTCTTTTGTATTTGTAAAATGAATTACGAGGACCCAATTCTTTGAAGGAGGGAATAATGTAACACCCCAAACATTTTATGGTATGTTTCTCTTAAATACATTCTATTCATCCCTGTGTTCCTTTGAAACAAAACTAGGTTATTTAGGAGATAGTCAAAACCTATCCATTAAGTATAAATTCTCTACTTCTATGTTTTGAATTTCGAAAAATGGCCATCTAGAGTTGTGATCAGTAAGTCATTTGGGGTCTGATAGAACAATCTTGATTTTTGGTGAATAGTAACACACCCTTATGAATATTAATATGAATAGTAATATGACCCTAATGAATTGTAAATAATAAAATTGTTTTATTTTCTTAAGGTAATAATATGATGAGATCTTAATTAGTTTTTCAATGAGAAATAAAACTAATTACACATCTAAGATTGTTATTTTTCAAATTAACTATGACTTTATTTAAAAATTAAATTAATAATATTTAGAAGATTAATTTTGAAAAATGGAGTTCATTTTTGAATTCTACATGTCGAAAAATGGAAAGGGTAAATTTTTGGGAGTTTTCTGAAATTCTAGAATTTTTGATTAATAGTGAAATACGAAAAAATACCGTATATACAAATTATCAGTTAAATACACTATTTATTACATAATAAGTGATGTAAGGCCACTTGGCTCGAACTCACATACACTTATTACTATTAGGGGTCACATGAAACAAAACTATTGGTTTTCTTGAGGGAAATAATAAAATAATGAATTAAATATTCAAAATTTATCCATCTCCTCCACTATAAAAACTCTTCACCACTCCCTATTCTCTTCACTTTTATAAGCCTTGAAGCTCCTAAAACTTCTACCCAAATACCCTTCCCTAGTCACTCCCCATGACTAAGAAGCTCTTGTTCTCTCAAAAAGACCCAAATCCCTTCCCTTAGGGAGGTTCTCATGGAAGTCATTTCAAGAGGTAAAACACCTTTCTTTTTCTTTTAGTTTCATTTGAATTTATCTTTACTTGTTATCCTATCCTCACCTCCTCTATCAAAATGATCACAATAACTATATTATCATCTATATAATGGATTTATATCATGTGAATGTAAGAAACATCATTAATATTCTTAATTCCTCCCTTTTATTTTTATAAATGAAATCAACGTCCATGAGGTCCCAATATATAACCTTCGTGGATGATGTAGTTTTGTTCTTCAATCATTCCTTCATTACTGGTCATGAAACCATATTTATGGTTAAACCAGGTAGTAATATATGTATTTTATCTTAATTAATGTTCTGGAATCTTTACATGTACATAATATGGAATAATAATATGAAACAAGTTTATTTAGCACAAAACTGCCAAGCCAAATTCAAGCATTTATTTTAACTCATCGAATGAGTCATCCTCATGGTATATAACCAGAATCATTATAAGATCACTTATATCTCTTCAATGTCACTAATAATGTATATTAACAATTCTGGATGTTTAACTGTATTTCAAACCAACTTCCATTCATGAATACAAGTAAATAAATCATGAAACCAAGTAAGAAAATGATTCCAAAACAATAAAATTGAATCTCTTAAACACATCAAAAAAATCCATTAATTAACTTAATAAGGTTATACCATATCAATTAAATGTTTATTAGGTTCTAGACTTATTAATTAATGTATCTAAATTTTATTATTCAGGTCGTTAAGAATAATCAAGAACACCTTCGAGCATAAGGTAAGGGATTGCTTAACTCAATTTTCATTCTCTAAGTTAGACATCTATTTCAGTGGTTACATTATTCCAAGAATATGTGTGAATGACCTATTATTTCTTTATACAGTATATACACTTATATTTTTTGGATTTTTATTTGTCACACATTAATATTTCAATGATTTATCATCACTCTAATGACACAATCTTTGTAAGGGATCCTCTCTCTCACTTTCATTCAAGAATCTCTCCTATATTGTGCTCTTTTATTTTTAATATCTAATGATGGGGTATGTTTTCTCACCTTCCCCATACTGAACTTATGATATATAAATAATGGGATAACCTTTTACCTCTCATTAATCCCTCACAAGAACACTCGTTACCATGCCAAAATGTTTGTAAAGGGTTTCTCATCTCACTTTCTTTTCTGTTAGATTTTCATTGTTCGCCACTTATTTTTTTTATATGGTATATGTGTACTGAAATTTGATATATAATAACATTACTCACTTTATATTCATTTTATTAAATGATTTGTTTGAGGGTTATTAAGTTTTGTTCATATGATTCGACCAAATACATTATGGTAAGACACTTTGTCTCAACTACTATTTTGTTGTGACTAACTTTGTATGGTACACCTAATAATCCTTATGTGGTATACATACTTCCCATTTGAGATCATATTTTTTTTGAAATTATATTTACATTAAATATCCATAATCTCATATCATGGATATTTTTTTGTATAAACCTTATACCATTCTACATATGGTGTTTATTTGTAAAGTTATTTTAATTATAGAAATATTGATGAATATATATACTCTACTCTATACGGATATTGAAAATCCATATTTCTCTTGTATTGAATCAATGTATAAAGAATTATTTGGACATGCAGTGGTGGGTGGAGCCTGCTATAGCCCCTTGATGTATCGGTAGGTCTCATGAGACAAATCGGTTGGTGATAAACCCTTCGAGTTTGTTTCCAAAAATCAAACGGGTTTCTACCCATAGAACAAAACCATTTTTACAGTATTATGGATTCATGTTCCAGATACATGACGTCCAATTAATAATAATTATCTTTATTCATTATCAGTTATTATTATTATCCATGAGGTTTTCACTATAACAAAATCTATTGATTTTGTTTCATTCTCAGTTTATGAATGGCATTAGTTATCCATTTATTCACTATGCCATATTGATTATGTCATATTGATTGTGATTCACTTATTCTTGTACACATGTTTTCTCTATTTGTAACCCTTGCTGAGCATTTGAGCTCACCCATTTAATTTTTTACATTCAATAGGAGACAAAGAGGAGATCGTTTATTCAGTTCTTTTGGATGCAGTTTTTAGTTTTGTTATGTATTTTACCTTGTAACCTTTCTTCAATGTAATTTGTGTTACATCTATGTATCTAGTTTCTTCAGGACTACTTAACTGATTGTTACTTCGGGATTTTCATTCCTTCTAACCATGCCAATATCACAAGTAATGCACCGACTCCATCCTAGAGGGGTCGGGGTGTTACATGGTGGGTAAGTCCGTACATGTCAAACATTCCTTTTTCCCCTTAATAGTTTAGAAAATTTCCTTGATCAAAAAAAACAAGAAGATTCCTTTTAAAACCATTTTTTTAAAAATTAAATACATGTGTAAAAATTTCTTTTAAACATCATAGGATAATAGTACAACTTTTTTGAAAACATTTTTTTAGAAAACACGGTTTTGAAAGAACACAAATTTTTGACCGAAAGGATAAATAAAGTGGGATTTTCATAAAAAACATTTCTATAATTATCTTAAGTACCAAAAAGTGGGAAAATTGTACCATTAATTGGATAAAAATTAATAAATAGAGCTTAATAAAAAAAATTACAGTTCTTGATAGATGGATTATAATATTTCATCAAAGGAAGCATAATCATAAACAATCTTGATAAATAATGAGATTGTAGCAATAAATTGTTGCCCCTTTGGTAACTTTCAATCATAATAAAATGGAAAGAATAACATTTAATAAATCTTAAAATATCATGAAAATAAATATATTCATGATATAACATTTCAAACATAGTATATAAACCTCAAATAAAAATATAGGGGCATAACGTGGCATGTGTCTCAAAGAGGGCAAGTTGAGACAAAATTACTTTACTGGTTTGGAAACTTTTGACACATAAAACCCATGAAAGAAAGATCATAAAATGGATTTTTAAATACCAATAAATTCAATTATAAAAATTATATAATATATCCAGGGGAATTATATAAACCACACACAAGAAATTAGTGGAGAATAAGTCATGTATCTCACGAAAATAAAAGGTGATATGAAATTCCCTTAGCTTAAATATTGATTTTTTCGTACACATTCAAAACTCCTGTATAATTATAATAATTTTATTATAAATATACCAAAAAACAATACTATTATATATAATACAATATATTATTTTTTTATGCCTTTATATTACCCGTTTATTAACAAATCCATGTTAATGTTATGTTTTGGGTAATATTTACTTGGTTTTTCGTATATGTTTTGGGTTATTATTATTAATCCACAGACTTAGATCATGATTCAATTATTTATAGAATTTAAAGAATGTTATAAATATCATATATATTAACTATATATTTATTTATAATAATCTATAAAATATATAAATATGAAATGGAATAAACCATTCATGGAGATGGTAGGTCGTACATACGTAAGGACGTTGTTTACGTTTTATTGTCATATTCAATGAAAGTAAATAAATGAAATATATGTATATATATATATAATATCATTAAATTATAATTATTATTTCATATATATAATATAATTTCACTGAACACATCTTTAATATGTTTCGTGTAGAGTGTGAATGAATCACATCGCTTTGAGGAGGCGGTAGTCCACTCATCCAAAAATGAAGTTATCGTATTTACACAAAATGTTAATCATGAAGGTATGTTTTATATAATAATTCTATTAGAAAAGGGATAAAATAAATATAATAAATATATATCATTTAAAAAACATATTTTCCATCATAATTCCCAACCATGAGAGGTTGTAAAGGGAAAATAGACAATATCATTCGCGAGGCGGTAGTACATCGTACACAAGAACGGTAAGTTCGTTACCCATTTGATGTAACTATGTGTAAGTGTAGGATAAACCCTTAGAATAAAAACATATCATTATATTTAGTATACTTAGGTTATTATATAATCATGTAATATGAATATTTGAGTTGGTGGATAATGAAAATAAAACAAAATATCTTGAGGAAGGATGTCTCATCTTCTCTAGGTAACTCCTTTTGCTTTTCACCAAAGGGATTCCTTGGATGGATTTATGAGCAAAGGGATGATTATATTATGAATTTAGGGATTTTAGAAGATTATTTATACAGATTTTTGGTGATCCAAATAGATTTATAAGTGTTAATAAGTGGTATAGGTGAGTTCCTTTTATAGAGGAGGGGTAGTGACATTCTTTAAAAAAAATTAAAAGGGAATTGCACCTATGTTTTTCCAATGAAAAGTATCTCCAATAATTAACCAAATTAGATAAAAGTGGATATAGGGTTGAAATATTTCCATAAAGTGTCTTTTTGAAAAGTCTCTGTCATTTTGGCCCTTAAATGTTAGGTTTAGTCCCTTGTTAAGCTAATTTTTCTCTTAATCGTTATAATTAATTTTATTTACTTTCACAAATATTTTTTGTCAACAAATAATTTGATATTATTTGATATTATTATTATTATTCCAAATATTTAATCCATTTTTTCAAATTCCAATCCCATAATTGATAAAAATTAATTCAAATTTAATCCCACAGACGGGACGACAAAGAGAGTTTTTAAATTAAAAATGTTCAAATATTCGGTACATTTTTATATCCAACATCAAAGTGAAATTGATTCCAATGACCTAAATTGGATTAATTTATTTATTATTGATCTAATATAACTTTAAAACAAATCAAAAAAAAATTATCCTTATAAATAAGTTAGACTAAAAAACAATTTTGAATTAAAATTCATTATTATTCACTATTCATCAAAAAATGAAACTTCATAAAAAATACCAAAATTTCACACTAATATAAATTTTATATTACACTTTCAAAAATAAAGTTTATTTTTTCAAATAAAAATTATAAAATTTTCAAAAATTATATTTAAAATAGGTTTTCCATTAAAAGGTGGTAATTTTTTTAAAGAATACATATTTTTATTCATAAAATTTTATTTATTATTATCTTATACCTATAAAATATATTTAATGATAATAAAAAATATTTATTGAATATATAATATATAAATTTTATTTAAAAATTTAATCAAATGTGGTTTGTTTAATTTTTTGAGATAAAATTGTGTTTGTAAATAAAAAAATATTTTTCTTCGAAAAGTAGTTTCTCTATTTTGAAATAGTTCTTACATTCACTTATAGTAATTGATAACCAAATAATTAATTTTATATACATGTATAAATAATATTTTTACAATTTAGTTAATATTATTCATAACTTCCATTCCAAGGGCTAGGTGGTAAATATAATAACATTTTAGTAATAATATTAGTAGTATATTTTAGTTCGGTAAAACTCATCCTTGGATGTAATGAAAGATATTGAAAAGACTTAGTATTGTGTGTAATACAATAAAAACTTAGTGTTTTGTGTACTATTAGATAATCTAAGTGTTTCATGAAGTGAATGATTAACTTGGTGTTGTATATCACACAATCCAAGAATATGATTTAATATAAAAAATATATTTATTATTGCACAAAATGAAAAATATCAAAAAGATTGAATTAATTCAAAAAAATATATTTCAAAAAAATATTAGGGTTTTATAGGTATAATAGTATCAAATTTTATACTAGAATAAAATTCTATATTTTTCTTTATAATTTCCATTTTTCCTATAATTCTTTGAATGAAAATTTCAATTATAAAATGGTTTTAAAGCCATAAAAAGGGAAATCAAAGGCCATTTCAAAGAGAATATTTATATACTTAATTTTTTTTTAAGTATGAAGTGTTTGAAAAGGTTTATACCATCTATTTTACATGATATTTAATTAAATAAAAATAAGAATGTGATAATAATCAGAAAAATCATATCTCATATATTAATGGAATGAGACCTTCTTCATTCGAGTTCTTCCTTATTTTATTTGAGTATGGATGAAACAAAACCCTATTGGTTTACCTTGTATAGTTGCTTATATCCATGTGAACCACTATTTTTGTGTTTCTTGTGTGTGTTAATAGTTTGTTTTTAACTCTATTCTCTTTAGAATTAATTTATTTTTGAGGCAGGTGCTTGTTTCTTTTTCACTTTTCCTCATTCTGTAAACAAGTTGAAATGTTTTTTAAGACCTTATCTTTGGGACATATATGTAGTGATATAAACTTATTTTCCAATATTTTTTCAATGGAACATGGTTGGAAACTTCTTTTCTAGGTAAGGGATTAATTTCTTCTCTTTTTTTAATTGTAATCATAAAGTTATCTTGTTTTATCTCTTAGGTTAATAGTGGAATTAAAATTAATGAATATTTAACAAAATTAAATAAAGAATTGGTTTAGGTTTATACCAATCACATGTATTTTCACCATAATAATAGTTGGCTCTTATTTTGATAGACAGTGTGTTATCTATGTTTATGTTGTTATTTAACAAGTCCTTCTTGAAAATGGATAATGAATCTAAATTTGGTAATGAATGTAAGATAATTAATAAATAATCACATTAATCGAATATATTTCTCTTTATTGTTTTATTAAACTAGAAGTTATGTTTGAAATTAAATTTAAATAATTCATAGCTATTTATTGTTGATGTCTTACATTTCCTATGGTTATAACATGTGATAATTGAATCTGTTAATTCAATATAGTAATGAAACTGTTATTTTCTAAAGAACAAAATTTGGTGATGAGAAAGCCTGTTAGTTTGTGATGGATGGATTCCTTGTTTTTAGTGCCTAGATTCCTCATTGGATATGTTTTTTGTCACTTGATATAGTGTTTGATTTCTCTATATGTGATCCTTGAGATGATATTTTATGTAAACCTAGGATGGATGATGGTTTGGTGAGATATGGATGGGTAGGTATGGGTTTGTGGAAATAGTTGACAAGTGAGATGGAAGAATGTATGGTGGTGTTAGGGATGTCACCAAGTTTAATGGAATGGTTTGAATCTAGGCTTAATCATTGTTTTGAAGAATGATGGGATGCTTACTTGTTTATAAATATGTTTATAGGCTATATAGTTTTTTTATATATACATTCCTTTCAACACAACTTGAAACAGCCAATCATACATGGTTTATGCATCAATTTTATGGTATATTATTATGATTCTAGGAGTACCTAGAATTATGTAATAATAATGAATAATAAATTTTTTAAACCATGGGGTTGGTACTTGAATTGAATGAAAGGGGAAAACTCTTGTGGAATTGTGGGATCAGTTAGATTATACTCAGAGGGCATGGACTTGGATGGTAATTAATTTCATGAGAAATTTTTAAAGGAAATAACTAATTAAATAAATTTCTTTGAATGCATGTGTTCTTATAGAATATCTAGTCCTTAGTGGTGGCATCCAAGTGTCTAAGAGACAATAGTTACAGTCGATCTCAAGAATAGGTAGATTCTTGTAGTGTGGTGTGAGATATATATGTTTATTTATGTTGTGTGTTTTAATTCACTACTCCATCAATATTTCTATGGGGACTAGAAACTAGTGGACACTAGGAGGTTTTTTTCTCCAACATCTAGGTTGGTGAGGAATAGATGACTAACTTCCCCATCTTTTCCTGCTTCCTTCTCCTAGTATTTTTATTTATTGGTATGCATGGGGGTTTTCTTATCCTATATATATGTTTATAGAAGATTTTAATGGATTGTGGTTATTTTACACACATGTATCACCATATATATTATCCTAAGGATTATTATATGTATATTGTGTATGGTTTGTGATGGATTAATGTATACTACATGATATATGTACTGTAGTTGCTCCTAGAAACTATATGGTTATCATCTGTAGATGTGGATGATTTGATGAATAGGGTTCATGATATGTGGTGATGATGAGATGTTGTGATGCACTGGGTGTATGATCTATTATAGTATCCCAGATGTATTTAGGATGGTTTAATTTTACATAGAGATATCCCAAGATATACAATGTTGGGGTATATTAGAAAACAAGTGGGGAAGTGGTAGTGGGGTACCTTATTTTGATATTATGTTAGATATTATCTTATTACTTGTATGTGATACTTTTTATAGATCCATGGTGAGGATGGGAACTTATCATACCTATTAAGGTGATGAGTTATCTTCACTTTTTGTTCACTAGGTTTTAGTATGCTTTCTTTATCTTTTGAATGAGGGGCTCCAGGGATGTTCTACTAAGTATACCTTTTTCACTCACCTTACACATATATAAAATATTTTTTAATTTCATAGGATATGGTTTTTTATTGTGATATATATTACTATCTTGTGGGTTTTTTGTAAGTTTTTTGGTATTTTTTTGTCACTATTCAGGATTTTCTTCTAGTGCTTGTAGTTTCCCTTACATTTGTTCTAATTTGTATGACATTACATGCAGGTATTGGGGATCTATTATTATTTTATCTTTATTAAGAGTTATATGGTGTTTTTATCTTATCTATCATTTCTATTATTATCTTAGAGGTTAATGACTCTCATTTTGTTTGTATAGTATACCCTCGGTTTTTATCATCGACCCATGGAATTTTGGAGGAAGGCTCCAGGAATCATTATCTCATATCTCTCAATGACATCCCATGAGGGGTACCTTTTCAGTGGAGGGGGTCATAAAAGATATGATCCAAAATTTTATAATCATTTAATTTTAATTTAGTGATTTTTTGGTACATCAACATATTGTTGTTTTATGATCCTTATCCATAGACCTAATGCATGAACCAAGTAAAATACTTGTATCACTATATTTTATTTTCATATTTTGAAATTGTTCATGCTTTGTTTGAATTTATTTGTAAAATTTTTCTAGAAATCACAAGAATAAGATCCATTCTACAAGAAAATATCCACACTCTAATACACCCCACCCCCCTTAGGGTGTTTATCGACTTGTGGTGGAAACACACCCATGCTTCATTACCGTTCACAAAAATAATTCTACACCATATATTCTAACTTCATATGAAAAAAACATATTCCTTACCTTTATGATCACATTAGATTCATGCTCTCACATCCATGAATTCTCATTCACCTATCCTTATTCATATATTTATTTATTTCATGTCCAAAATTAACAAAATTATGCACCCTCTTCCCAACTTACCAATAATTTATTGTTTCATTATCACTTCTTTCCGTAAAATATATGAAATTACATATGATATCAAATCATAACTCAATAGTGATCAAGATTCATAACATAATAGAATAGTATCATTGAAATCTTATGTCACATGAATTTATTATAAGATAAATAAAATCAGTTTATCTCTCCTTTTCACTAATCAACCTCGTATTATCTCATTTTCTACCTCTATAAATCCAAATAAATATGTTCTACCATAATCAATAACTCACATTTATTCCATGTCATTACAATTTACTCATTTCAAACTGTTACCAACAGTTTAACTATCATTCCCTTATTTCCATGTAAAACATGAAAGTTTATCTATCACAACATCAACAAAATTATAAAAATTCATTGAACAAACATAAAAGAGAAATTAAAATTTCCTACCCTATAAAATCTCAATCCTTTAAATGATTTTACATTTTTCCCATACTCTATATATATAAATCCATATTCATCATGATAAACCAAAATAACCATCTATACATGCACTAATTACTAAGAGAAATAGTTAAAAAAGGAGTTTTCTAAGA
Organism: Viscum album; assembly: GCA_963277665.1. Lineage (NCBI taxonomy): Eukaryota > Viridiplantae > Streptophyta > Magnoliopsida > Santalales > Viscaceae > Viscum > Viscum album. The sequence continues at coordinate 464,078,340 of OY728138.1, forward strand.
CATCACCCAAAATATAAACCATAAATCTCACTTATAGATGATATAAGCTCTAATTTATTCACTCTAAGAAGAAATACAATGAATTATGTCCAGGAACCTTATATATGACCCCCAAATCACCAAATGTTCATATAAAAAGCTAAGGAGACGATATTAGAGCCAAAATAAAGAATAATGGTGGTTTATCAATATATATATATATATAGACACACATTACCATAGACTTATGAATAGTATCCCTAACAATGGCTTTATTTTATCAATCTAAGTTTGATCCTAAAAACATGAAGTAAAATAAATTCTCTAATATAAATCCCCGAGACATTTCCATTTAAATTTCTCAAATTTTATCTAATCATTGATGTGGTCCAATACATTATATCATGGATTATTTTAACCACTTAAAACCATTTTTTAAAACCAAAACATCATACCTTTTCCCCACATCATTTGAAAAAACAATGAAAAGTAACTATGTGATAGTTTCTTCCCATTTTTAATAGTAACTTCACTAAAATATATCTTTATACCACCAAATGAACCATGTACAATTTTATAAACCATGTCATGGAACTCAAAACCATGATGTGGTTTCACTCCTTACAGAAACCAGTGACAACTCCAATAATCTTTCATCAAACCATGCCTTCATACCAAGATTTTAAACTCAATCTATAATGTGGACCAAAATTATAGTGAAATAGGGGAACAATTATAGCATATTTTATCTCAAAACTCATATTTTTATTTTTGATCAATAACTCACTCCTAAATTCTCCAACACCCCAAAACCCACAATGTAAAGAACCAAGAAAACTCAGGTCCCTACATCAACTCATATAATAATTTACCTGATTAGGTGAAGCTTTCATAATTTTGAATATTCTTTAAGAATTTTGATCTCTAAAAGGATTCATATATAGATTTTAAAATCAATGTTATCATATAGATAAACTACAATCATGTTAATTTGACATAATACCAATTTATATATAACCAAATTCATAAGGAATAATACTTCTATAAGAATCTCATTTCTACTAAATATTGATATTAGTTTTTATAACCAGTCCAAGACTTTATAAGTTAAATATAACAAATATTTATTCAATTAGTTTTGGTTAGTTATTTTAATGTTGGCATCTCTAAAAAATCATTTTTATCAATGATTCTTTAATGAATTAAAAAAATTGAAATATAACATCATCAACAATTAATGAAGTCTCGTAATTTAGCTGGTATTAGTTTTAATTTTGGGATAATATCTGAAAAGAAAACTTTTTGTTAATATATTCATTTTTCTTATTGAGGAGAACAATTTACTTATTTATTTTTCTACTCTTTATGAACAATGATTTTTTAAATAATATGAATTATTTCAACCACGCTTTTGGGTTATATAATAAATATATTAGACTATTTATTTTCATCACTATATAATTAAATTATTCATATAAGTGTTACAATAATCTTATAAGTTATTCTATTGGATCATTTAATATAAGGTATAAAATAAATAATAATTAATTTAATCAATATAAAAAACATGTTTTTTATATTTTCCAATAAATAAAAATATATTTGATCATTTCATATATATACATCATTCATAAAATGTTTAAATGGTTTATATAGTAGGTGGGTGAACCCATATATATTCAATAATTGATATTTCATAAAAATATCATAAACTTATATTTAATATAGTTGGTGATAATATAAATAATTTATCTCAATAAAAAGTAACTCATAGTAAATAATTATATTTAATCATGTGAGGATAATTTGTAGTATTGTGAATAGTATGAAAGATTCTCTCATAAGTGATAATTTAGTAGACATTTATGCATCTATAAATTATATTCAATATTATAACATAATGGAATGGATCCTGTATTACATAAATTATTAGGTAATAAAATTAATTTACTAGGATTTTAAAACTTCTAGTTTATCATATTTTATTTTATTATACATATATTCATATAGTACAAATAAAATGAAACCTTTAAATATTTTCTTGAATCACTTTTTCTTTCGAAAATTATCTTTATATATTGATTTATTTAGAACCATACTTATCCATGGTATCTATATGATATTAATTTTCATGAATATCTTTAAAACATAATAGATTTCATGAATATAAATAAATTTAAAAAATTATTTTATATAACATCAGGTAGACATATATTTACAAATTTTGGATTTCTATTTGTTGACATTTCAAATAAGAATTATTTTTCCTATATTCTTAATGTTGAGATACACCTTTTTTCTAATGGTTCTGAGTAAATTAATAAAGTGGAAAATTATTCTTTCACCCAATAAAATAACCAATACCTAATATTCCCCCCACCAATGTCATCATAAGGACCAAAAGAATGGATCAATAATAATGAAGGATCCTCTACTATTGTGAAAAAATCTCAATGAATAGTAAAATCACTTAAGACAAGTAATATTAAAAATAGAATGATAAGAATGGATTTATTTTTAGTTAAAAATTTTAAATTATTTAAGTGAATAAAAATCCATGATGTTTAAAATTACATTACAATTAAAATTTCATGGATAAAATATTTCTAAAATTGATATGTTATCAAATAAATTCATTTATTTTCATGACATTAGTGTTTTTATAAAACAAAAATATCATTATTTTTTTATAATGTGTTTTGAATTACTTTCTTTTCTACTTATTGTAGAATAAGAAAATGAACTCCTTGTGAGAAATCATGAATCTTGACCAACTCGTTTAGCTCTATTCCCAGAAGAAAATGTGACTACTTATAATCATTATTGGAGAAATATTTGATGTAGTTAAGATCAAGGATAATTATTTACTCAAGGTGGGCATGTACCTAAGGAAAAAAGAAAATCATTCCACAAAAAGTGGTCAAATGATGAAAAACCACAACTGAAGAAACCATAAGATGATGAAAGTAATTGTTTTAAGTGTTTAATAAAGGGGAAAGTATTGTGTATCTATCATATGATAAATAAATTTAGTGATATTTATCGATAATAATTTAAAGGAAAAAATAAAAGTGTGGAGGAATGCATTTTTTTAATAGAAAATAATGTAGAAAATGACATAATGAATTTTAACATCTTCAATTATTTAATAATCCGTGAAGGTATTGAACTTTAACATCCTGGAATATCAATAAGTGAACTACCCAATCCCACCCCCACTATGCCAGGGGTAGCAATGTGAACTGAGGTATCTATACTATCATTGGAGTAATTACCTATAAATGTTCTTGTCACCTACTATCATACATCACTATACACCATACATGCATTAAATTTAAATCAAATAGTAAATAACATTCTCATATATAAAAAAACATAATAAGATGTGAATGATACAATAAGAACTATCTATGTATAAGTTGGGATAACATAATTTGATAATCAGGTATAATGAAAAAAATGAATATGGCTGACACATCCTAAGAATGTGACATCATAAAAGTTGGTGGTCTGAGGGTGAAACCATATAAATCTCTAATCCACTTTTCATCAGTATCTACTACCATATCTAGGCTCCACAATCATCCATAATTTGAGTTATCATATATATATGGACACATGGAAAAATATTCACAAGTATGTATAAATGGGTGAGTATAAAAATACCTTGTATGGTTGTCCTAAGTAGTGGACCGACCTGAATAAATAACTATTGTCAGTGTTCACAAATGATAAAAAATGCATCGAAACATAAAATCCTTAACATAATCAACAGTATATATTAAATCATAATCAAAACTTATCAATCCACCCATAGCTCACTTCTATAATACTTGTGAAATAAAATGGTTTACTTATACAATATATCTAATAATTACCACTAGTCACACATACCATCATAGATTTTTGGCCAAATAATTTTTCCAAATGCACCAATCATAAGATGATGGGGTAAATATAAGTCTCTTCGAATCTCAGAAGTACTAAAGGAAATACACATATCCATTTATCATTAATGTATAGGAGGAAATACATAACTAAAATTGGGACAAATACACATCTCCAAATCTTGCAGTGTATACGTGTTTGGATATCAGAAGAAATACACATCTCCAAGAATTTATATGTATAATATATTACATGAGGAAATACCCATCTTTTAGGATGCATCTATATATCTGGTCCTTCTATGTCCCATAGTTGTGGGGAGGAGTAAATATAGTGTTAGTGCATCATTTTCCACAATATTTATAGTTTTATGAGAAATTAAGGGTTTGACAACTTAGGTGAATTACTATCATCACATTCACGTACCAAGGATACTAGAGTAAATACAAATCTCCACCCATCCCATCTATCATGTTCTTGTATCATGGGTACTAAAGGAAATGTCCATATTACTTTCCTTACTACAAGGAATATCTATGTCATTGAAATAATCCTAAGGTACTCCACTATGTTCTCTAATCACTGTATGGATGGGATGGATCAAAGCTTTTTATTTTTATTCTTATTTCAGGATAATACCATTTTTAACTAGGTTTATAGGGAATCCTCACATGATATGGAGTCCCTAAGGTAAAAATCCTAAACAACATGGCTTAAAGGCCCATGTTCATAATCCCTTTACAATATTGAACCTTGAATACACCTGAACAATCCCTCCCTATCTCCTTTTCAGGTCTTAAATATCTCATTCACCTAGTGTCACTATCAGAATGTAGTTCCCCTGTTCTAATTCATAGGCCAGTGTCATGTATTTCATATCTCTCCTTCAGTATTGGTTCAGGTTGGATCCACCTGGTGACTAATCCTACTCTAATACATCAGTATGTAGTTTCTCTAGTAAGTCAAAACATGCTCTAATTCATGGATTGGATAGACCAGTGGCCCAAAGACATAAATATTTTTGGATTTTAGGCCATATGATCCAAATTCCAAGTAATGACCTAATGGCTCTATGGTCCAAAGGACCAAATTTTTAGCCCAATGGACAAAATCAGGTGACAATTATTGTTCCTACATTAACTGCAATAGTTCCCCAAAAATTATCCCCTATCAAAATTTTAGCTTCGGTCTTTTGGATGTAATATTAAGGGGTTTACCACTCTTGATTAAATATTTTCCCAAAAATTTATCCCTTCCCACTTGAAATCTCATCATAAAAATCCCACATTATAATCCCTTGTTATCTTTTTATTATTCATAGAACATTCCTTATTAATAACTATATTATTATCCATTGTCATTATTTATAATTTAATAAGTTAATCCAAATTTATTATTTCAATAAACATCATTTCATGACTTTATATAAATGATTATAATTATATTCCTCAACTTACCCCATCATGTTTCATCCATGATTATACATTTCAAAAATTTATTAAAAAATTTCAATAATACTTTATTGTTAAATTAGTTAAGTTAAAATTTATTTATAATTTATAAAACATTTTAGAAAATACAATTTTATAAAACAATCAACTCCCTTCTGTTAATTATTTTATAAGACAACCCATTTTATATATTTATCTTCTAAACTTCAATATTACATAATAAACATTACAATTTACCACAACATTTGTGAAGAATTTATTATCAAGACCAATGAATTTATTTACTAGCTACTAAAAACTATCCATAAGTACTAAATTTTCACTATAAAACAATCTATATCTTATGTAGTGTAGAAGCTCCTCAAATTTTTTATTTAATCTTCCCTTTTAAGATCACAATGACTTTCCAATAAATATTGCAATTATTATTAAATAATATTTTACATAGTGAATTCAGAAAATTTTATCAAATACCCAAAAATTATAAATTAATTTAGGAAACTTACTCTCTAATGTATATCCTATTGGATGGTATAATTTAAACACACATCCCCTTTTATATTCAAAATTTATTCAATTGTAATTATTTTATAATAATAATTTTTCAATTATTTAATAAACAGCTCATTAAATATCTCAAAAAATAATCAAAACATGATTCTAATGGATTCATGAAATTAATATAGATCTAATTGAACTTTCTATAACACCCCAATATTTTTATGAAATATTTATCTTTAAATAATTTTTTCTTCAATAGTTTGCATTACACGCAACAAAGAGTTTAAATGAACCACATAACATTATTAAAATATTATTTGTCCATTATCTCATGGTCATTGGATTATAGAGTATTAATACTAATATCTAAATAATTAAAAATATATGTTCAACACATTTAAAAAATTAATTCATTATTTATCAAATTGTTATAATTAAAAACAAAAATTACATGAAAATAAAATAATGTTTTTTCAAAAAAAAATATTTTTTGGCATCCAATTTATTTTTATATAAATAAATTATATTGGAGAATTTTTTTAATTAAATGTATATAATATTTACTTAGTAAAATGTTTTAAACATTCAAAAATTATTTTTTTAGGCATAGAATGAGAATAAATCCAATTTTTTTAAAATGTATTTTTCTAAAAAGCATTTTTTGTCACATTTTTCACAATTTATCTAAAATTAATTTCTTCAATTTATAGGTATTGAATTATATAAGTTGAATTAAATATTTATAATCAAGAGGTTAAAATTTTGTTAATAAGCCCTCTTTATTTTTGAACAATATTATTAGTAACCATGGTAAAATTTATCACTACGATAAAAGGAAAATCGGGTTAATATGGATCAAAAATAAGTGATAAGGTCATACATTTTCATCCTAATTATTATTATATAAAGTTAATTATACCCTTATAACATTAGTTTTGATATTTATTAGTTTAATGGACACTTTTTGAGGAAAAGTATTAATATTTAATTTAAATAAAAAAAGTTACAGGATACCACTCTCTTAGTTTCAAATATCCTTTATGTGTTCACATAGGGAGGAAACTAGTTATGAATAAATATTAATATTAATTTTATTCATAATAAAATTATATTCATGATGTTATTTTATTTCCAATTTTTAGGTATTATATAATTACCATAAATTCTTACACAACTCCAAAACATTATTTATTCAATTAATGGAAAAATAAAATAAATGATTTTTAGAATATTAAAGGTGATATAATTTGTGTAAGTTATAGTGTTACATGAATTTTATATGTGAATATGACATATTATGTTTTTGTTAAAATATTTTATTTTAATTAAAACTTTTTCCTTTATGTATTTTAAGTCAAATTAAATGAATATTGTCATAGTTGAAAATAATGATATTTTATCAAAATAATATATTTTTATATTATTTAAAAAATATAAATATTAAAATAAGATAATATGGATGTTATATGTCTCAAAATATAAAAACATTTCCATTTATGGAACAATTTTTAAATGATAAGTAAAAATTACAACCCTTTAATATTGAAAAAATTATTACCATTGTTAAAATTAAAATTGGTTAACTAAGGGTTAATAAAAATGATATGGTTTAAAATGAACAAAAAACTTATGTAAATAATATTTTTTGATGTTATTACAAACCTATACTACCTTATCTTCAAATAACTATCTATTTTGATGAATTTTACTTGATATTGAATTTTGTTTAATTTTGTCTTTTGAGAAATTCCAAAAGAGCCCCTCACCTCAATTATAAAAGGGTACCTCCTACCTCACTTCCTTTCACCAATTTGATCCGTGTAAATATAAAAAACTATAAAAATTTATATCATAAAATTAACTATACAAATTATAGAGGTTATTTTATTCCCAAAAGACTAACCCTAGATCCCTTTAGAGGATATCTAAAGGAGTCATTTTGAAGAAGAGGTAATCGCATTAACCGGTCACTTTATTTTCTACTCTTATTTACCTCATATATATCAATGTTATTTATTATAAAATAATAAATTAGGTATTATAAATATTATAAAATGTTATTATTATTATAAATAATATAAAATAAAAATATTATACACCATCTTTCCTTTAGAATTATATGTGAATGTATCGCTCGTGCATACGTACGACTTGCCGTCTTCACATAGTGATACAATTCATTTTCCATAACAATATTTTATGGATAGGTATTATGGTGGGTTTAATATTTTTATATGATATTTATGAAATAATTATACTTCTATTAATATAATTTCACATCTAATTTCTTACTTTCCAATCTGTTGTAAAATGACAGTGTCGCTCGTGCGTATGTGTGGACAACCACCTCCACAAAGTGATGTGATTAATTTTACTTTTAAATTTTACTTGGATTGTAATAAGAATATATTTAATGAATAGATATGATATATATAAAAATATAATTATTTTTCAAAGTTTAATTATTATTTACCTTTCTTTTGTTTCATCCATTATAAAATGAAAACAGTGTTCACATGTACATACGGCCTACCATCTCTATGAATAGTGTAACTCGTTTTTATATATCTAACTTTTTAAGGATGGCTATAAATATGTATATAATAAATATATAATATATTTATATCATAATAAATATTGTGCATATTATGGAATCTAGATAACTGTACAATTATCAGCACTACTGAACTGAAATACTCATGATAAACAAAACATTTAACACCTAAAAATTACAATTTTAATAAGGAATTTCTGATTAACAGGGTGTTGAAATGTTATAATGGGATAATATAATATATTATAAGTATGAAAATGACTCTATTATGGAATTATAATAGATTTAAATTTATCATATAAGAAGTTATAATTCTTTTTTAAGCAAGGTGAACTCGAGGTAAGGGATTTTTGTCTCATTTTTATTTATGTGTCACACATGCCTTATACATCAATTGTTTCTTTTTTTTCTATATAAACTACCCATGAATGTATTTTATGATTATTTTCCTTAAAATTTTGGGATTTATATATCCATATAATTATATTTCCTTCATGGGACTTATTATTCAAAAGTTACCAATGTGGTAAGGTTTTTATATTACAATATCATTGTTTATCAGGATTAATTATGATAAAGTTTCCAATGATGAAATATTAGGAAATATCTCACAATAAACTTATATATTTTCTTAAAATTTAATTATTTCTTTATAAAAACAATTTTTCTTTCATTTTCCTCATCTTATATAGTAAATATACCAAAAATATTTTTTAAATTAAAATCCACTTCATCTTTATCTTCAGTTGAAAAAAAAATTATTCCATATCCATATTTTCTAAAAATGTTTTAAATAATATTTTTAATATTATATTATTATTTTTTAAATTCATTTTTACCCATGTTTTAATTTTAAAAAAAATGGTTTAAAAGGAATAATGTTTTTCTAATTGAGGTACTTTGTGACTTTTCTAACAAAATTATGGAAGGAATGTTTTTTAAAATTATAATTAATGAACATATTTTATCATCATCATCACTAATTTTTTATTTTAATATTAAATTTCAATTTTATATGTTTCCTTTCAAGGAAATGTTTTTCCTTTATATGTGTGAATCTTTTTTAAATAATTAATTTCAGAATGGAAAGGTTATTTTCCTCAATAAAGTTTTAATGATGTTTTAATGGAATTTATATTCATAAAAGACAAAAACCCTTGATTTTTATTATGATTTTCTAGGAAAAAGATCTAATTATTCTATAATTATTATTTATCTAGATTTTTTATGTTTATAATGGTATGATTTTTATGAATCCCATTCCATTTCAATGAGTTATACTATGATGAAATGTTTTTTACGCCCATTTCTTTTCATGGGTTCTAATATGTTGAATGTTTTATGATATTTTGGCATAAATATGTATGATTTTTATTATTTGAAATGTGGGATATATAACTCCCTCCAATTAATTGATTAAATATTGATATCTCATGAAATAAATTGGACTGGAATGGGGAGTGAACCTAGTTCAATAAGGGACTTTCTTCACTACGATAGTCTTGGGAGTGAACCTTTAAAACTATTATGGTATGGGGAGTAAACCCATTGCACTATTAGGTCTTTTAAATGAGTAATTACTACTAAGTAATTGATTTTCTATTCTTATTTATATTCCACAATTTCATGTCTTATGCAAATGTTAGGCTTTAATGGTTCAATTTCTTTGATTCCCTTATGATTAATGTATAATGAGATTCCAATATTTATACCATGACATAATATTATGATCATTTATATATAGAGTATGGTTTTTCAGATGTTAATATCATGTTATTATACCCTAATTCTCATGTTATAATTATGTGATTATTAATGTCTCTCTTTTTACCCTTGCTAGGAATTTGAGCTCACCCTTTTCTTTTGTTTCCTTTCCCCAAGTTATAAAGAAAGGTAATAAGTATGATATTTATAATAAGGGTGAAATTTATGAATAAATAATTAGGAGAATATGTACATATTTTATAAACCAATTTTTTATGTTTCCATGTTTCTAGAGATACTAGACCTACATGATTCTAGAATTGAACAAAATGTTATTTAATGAATATTAATCTATTAAGATGTAATATCTTTATATGAAAAGTATTGGTTTATATACTTTTAGGGTAAAAACCTATCATGGGACATTCCCCCATGCATAGGATATGTCATTAGTAAATCTGGATGTGCAACATGGAACCCTAAATGCAATTATTACTTTCCTACACTACTCAAACTACTCGGATGTGTGGTGGTCATCTGATCACCTATTGGATGGAAGAGACTTGTTGGCTTGAAATAGGCTAATCCACAGCATGTGTGGTCGATTAGGCCACACGACCAGACATATTATAGAAAATATTAGGCGAATTTTATTCACGAAGGTTCATGCCTCTGTGTGGTGAATGTGGACACATAAAGCACTATCCAATCAATTCGATTAGATGGACATGTGTGTTTTTAGTTGATGTTGTGTCTCTCTCATGTTAGGGAAAACTCAGAAACATTCGAATCATCTAATTATGTGATCATATGATCAAATTTTTCTAGAGGAATCTATAAATATAGCCACATGAACCAATGTGGTAGGGCTAACATGGTTGAATCTTGGTTGTCCACCTCTCGATCTAATGGCCAGAGGATCCTAACTGCACTTCATGTCATTGCTTCCACTTCCATCTCTATAACCACAACCAATGATGGAGTTATTGATAGAGAATATTCATGTTCATCACCAAACATCAATGGTGGTTTTTTCTCATCAAAATGATTATGGATACCTAAATTTTATATTGTAAATCGGTCATTAAGGAACATAAAACCTATAAAAAAGTTAAAATGGGGAAAATTTCTCCCAAATATTACATTTAATAAATTTATCAAATTAACTCCAAATCAATACCATTCTATTTTTCTTTAAAATACCAATCCAAAGGTATATGTTTATATCATTTATTTTTCATAGATATTAGTAGATTTCAAATTTATCCAAAAACATAATAATTTAATCACTATAATTTATCTATAAAAATAAAAAACCAAGTTTAAAAAATATTCCATTATAAATGTATAGACACAATGAAAAATATACTTAAATATTGGTTTGTAATTCAATGGATCTAGGCTCTAAAATCTGGAGAGAATTTTTGGGAAAAAAAACTTCTCTCTGTATTTTTTCAAAATCCATTCATGATATTTTGACCAAACCATTAACATTATTTCGATCTCATTTTCTATAATAAACTACCAGAATTTCACATAAATATATATCCATTTGATTGAATTCATAAAGAGAGCGGTCAAAAATGTGATAAATTGAATAAACAATAATATATTTATGTCTAAATAACCATACCATAATTTTTGGATCCCTTGGTTCTTCCATGATTATTCCCTATAGGCCTTCTCCTTCCCAATGGGGAAAATACAATTAGGTTTTAGTGAAATAATTCCCATAAAGGTATAATATATATTTAATTAAGTTAGGGTTACAATTTTAAGAAAAAATATTATTTATTTTTAATATTTAATTAAAAATACACCCCATCGAGGATGTAACAACTCCACATTTCCTAAAAATTATGCAACAACCATCCTAAGGTAAATACTCAATTTTTAACACAACATCATAGTCTATTTTACAATTAAACACCTCAAATAAGATGAATTTCATTATTTTTCATTTTTTAAAAAAAAATTAATATTTTTTTAAAATTTTCTTAGAAAATTAACTTGGCCATAAGTGGATAATCATCCCTTAAGGTGAAACTCTAAATATTAAATCCTCCTCGCCATAAAAATTTCAATTCTTGAAAATAATAACCACGGGAAATCCAGCTAAATCATTCATAAATATCACAACCTAGAAAAATGAATCCTCTAATAATCATTAACCAATTAATAGATAATAAGTATTGGTAAGGTAGTAAAACATAACTAATCCCAACTATATCAAGAATTTCCCTTGATAAAAAATTGTTATTTAATTGAACCTAGAATGGTCATCACATTTAGAAAACCATTCCCTCATTGGGAATTTCCATCACCATGCTCAACCGTGTCGATAATCCCACACAAATGACTAATAAGATACACTTAAAAACTATACAATCATAAACATATATATTCAATTAATCATTATTCAAACATGTGATTCTTGATTAACATAATCATTTATACCTTTCCAATATTTACCACCCACTCTTGGAATGATCATCAAGCTCCCCGCTAATAAAGAAAGGCCCAAGGTCTCTCTCAAGAATACAACCAATATTTTTGTCAACATCTTTTCATGATTAAACAAAAAAACCAAGGATCATTGATTCTTGATAATGACTGGCTTGATACAATAACAAAAACTCAACATCATAAGGTTCTTTAAGCCAATCGAAAATACCACTAACATTTTATCTTCTAATATCGAACATGGCCATCTATTGAAATTTCACAAGATCTCAACAATTGATCATCATTGTATCAATTATCCTTTGAAACATCACTTAAAAGTTTTATCCACCAATAAAATCATACTTTAGTGGAATTTGAGGGTGCCCTCAAGGGACAAAAAAATAAACAAGCATATTTTACACATAGAAATGATACCACTAATCAAGGGACCAAAAAATCATAGTAAAATTTAATTTTATTTGGATATGATTGAAAATAAATCTTATATAGTCACTATGTATTTTTCATCAAAGAATATTTACTTTAATTAATGAATTAAATATATCCTTGATTATCACCCGAGCCAATGAAAACAACAAAACAACCTTAATTCATATCCTTTATACATCGCCAAACTACTAGAGATCCTATCACACTATGATTCATTTATCCCCATAAAAATCACTTCTATATACTAATTACCATATTGATCCATAATGTATAAGAATTACCCAATGGAGGAAAATCTTTCTTGAGCTATTCATAAATATATGTCACCCAAGATGGGTTATTGTATCTAGAATATCAATTATTTTTAAGGTGAAAAAATTTACCTACCACCCCTCTTCATTACTATCATCACACTACTTATTAACAAAAATATTCATGAAAATATATCAATCATCTTGGTTCCTTAAAATCAATCCACCACTAATTTAGGTTAGTCATATCCCATTGATACATGGAAAAGTGTTATGTCAAAACTATAGTATATCACCTAGATATAGAAGAGTGACACTAATGATGTCATAGAAATATTTGGCATCAGTCTCTTTATGATCCTCACATTAATATTCATAGTTCATTCCTAGTACTTTCACAAATCCCTAAAATAATAAACAATATTGTCTTGAATGAGATGTCTTATAGTATATTTCTATGTGGATTCCCTTCGACTATTAACTGAGGATAAATCCATTGATTACTTCTCTTCAGATAATTCAAAATTAATGTTATCCATGATAATAACTACAATGGAAATAATTACTCTCAAGAATTTTCATTTCCACTAGATTATCCAGCTCCCACATTACTTATGTCATTATACTTTGATGAAAAAGATCCATAAACATCAAAACACCCATTAGTGGAACTCTAATTGGTAAATAAATCAATGATATAACCCTCAACTTCCTGTGTAAGTCTACAAAATATTCACTATCACACAATAAGAATTTCAAGTTCCAGTAAATCTATAAAAATAGAAATAAAATGGAAAATTCATTGGAAATCCAATATGGATTTGATGCCACTATGAAGAAAGTATTAAATTTCCGAGTCAGGATCTAAGTATCACTGAGAGGGGGAGGGTTGAATCAGTGATATCTTTTTCTTTTTATGTTTCCTACTTTTTAAAACAACCTTTGCCTCCTGTTAAAGAGTGTTTTCCCTACTAAACACACACAACCACAGGAACACAAGATTTAAAAGGTTCACTACTCAACAAGAGTAGCTACATCCTTGTTATGGTACGAAAACAATCTAGTACCACACAATCCACTAGAAAACAATCCTTTGTTGTGGAATAAAACAAGTAGGATATACCCTTACACTCGTATAGCACTTGGAAAACAATCCACAAGCACGTGTGCACCCTCTTAGCACAAATAGGGAATTACAGTGTATCAATGCTTCTTAAGGAGCATACACAAATCAAATATTTCAAAGCAATTCTTCACTTTCCTACCCAGAAGTAGGCAGGAACCCCTAGAGAAAAATAGCTTGTGTGACCACATGCACTTTCGCGACCTATACTTGCATGCCTACAACATGTGTGCCTCTTCTTATGCACTGCCTATGTGCATGCTTCCCTTTAGACGTGCTGCCTTCTTGCAGCCTGTGTGCCAACTAACACTTGCGTGCCTCCAACTTGCGCATCCCCAACTTGTGCACCTTCTAACAACCCTCAACTTGGGCACCCAACTCTCTACTTGTCCACCAAGAGCTCAAAGATAATTCTAAAGTATTGAGCCTTAAAAATGAGGATCCTAGTCGTCTATTTATAGGAATTTTGGTGACTTTTAGGACCTGGACTTGTGCGCCAATACTTGTGTGCCGATCCATCACTTGCATGTCGCTTCATTACATGTGCTCCCTTCCATCACTAGTGCAACACTTTCTTTCCTTTGTCATATTTTGATTGGATGATCTTTGAAATAGGACTTGTGTTCCACTTATACTTGCACACCAATACTTGCGCACCACCCCTTGTGTGCCACCACTTGTGTGCCAATACTTGCGTGCCACTTTATTTCCTTTTCCATATTTATTAAATAATGCTATTTGAAATATGACTTGCGCACCTCTACAGCACTTGCGCGCCAAAAATTGCGCGCCGCCACTTGAACGCACCGTCACTTGCGTGCCGCCACTTGCGCTCCGCCACTTACACGCCTTCTTCTTTCCTTTGTCATTTTTGGATAGTATGATATTGAAATGTGTTTTGAAAAAAAACACTTCTTTACTCTCTCTATCCTTCATATGACTTGCACCACAAGTTCTCCAAGCTTGTAATGATTTTAAAAAACACATCATCAAAGCATCGTCTGATTTACAAGTCCTTTAAAAGTGAATTGATTTAGCTTCTTTGACAACAAAATACAACACTCTGCAAAGGGTAACTCTTCAAACTTCCTTCTCCATCCAACTTGATCCCAAAAATCTCCCCCTTTGGATTTTTTTGTCAACCAAGATTCATAAATCACTAAACATTGTAACCTTATGAAATGTATTACTTATCAACAATTCTAAGCCTACGTGAGCTAACTCATTGTAGGAAACAAGAATTATTGATAGCCAAAACCTTGTTGTCCAAAGGCAGTGACTATGAAATCTCATGATCATATCTTCTCAGACGTCTTCAGAATATCTTTCAAGCTTCTACTTCAGCATGCTCCACTTCTTCAATATTCCTGGAATAAAAAAACAAATTGTTTCCTAAAACCACTCCAACAACCAGTTAGAATAGTTTTCACACATATATGTTGGATTCACAGCTTACCCACAACTCCCCCCTTTATGCATGAATCTATAAGGATATATTTATGAAACAATTCTCCCCCTTGACAACACTATCCCAAGGTAATATGAGAGTGGGGATAGAAACACGTACCTTAACCTTGATGAGAAGAAGGTTGGACACCCATGTTCAACCTCAATTTTTCAAATGGTTCCTTCAGTAAATGTTTTGTGAATATATCAGCAACTTGTTCAGATATAGGAACATACTACAGCCTCAATTCATTCTTCTACAACTACACTTTGATGAAGTGGTACTTTATATCAATGGGTTTTGAACAAGAATGTTGTACTGGAATTCTTATAAGAATGATTGCACTATGATTATCACAACCCAAGAGAAATGGTAGATTGACTTCAATAAGTAGACCTTCTAGTTGAGTCTTCATCCACATTAGTTGAGTTGCAGCTTGAGTAGCAGCAAAATACTCATCTTCAGCAGTGCTAAGAGTTACTGAAATCTATTTCTTGGTATGCCAACTAACACAACTTTTCCCCAAAAGAAAACACTACCAGATGTGGATCTTTGATCATCAACATTTCCTGACCAATCAGCATCAGAATACCTGAATAGATCAATATTTCTAGAGTCATCATACCTGATTCCAAAAATTTGTGTGCCTTTGATATATCTGAGAATTCTTTTTCCAGTAACCAAATTTGATTCTTTAGGAGCACTCTGAAATCTTGCACATAAAGTGACAGCATAGACGATGTCGGTTCTTGAGGTAGTCAAATACAACAGACTTCCAAAAAGATTTTGAAACTCTTTCTGATCAACTTCCTTGCCTTATTTGTCTTTAGATAACTTCATTCCCACTAAAATAGGTGGGGAAATTGGTTTTGAATTTTCCTTGCCAAACATATTCAGAAGTTCCTTAGCATACTTTTCTTGAGACAGACAAACATGATTCTTCTTCTGTGAAATTTGTAGCCCAAGAAAGTACTTCATTTCTCCCAGCATGGGCATCTCAAATTACTTCTTCATCTCTTCAGCAAATTTTTCACATGATCTTTCATCATTTCCATCATAGATAATATCATAGACATAAACAATAACGATTAGTGAAAACTCTTGACATTCATTGATTTAGATATTACTTTCAAATCTCCCTTTCTTAAATTTCATCTTCTTTAAGCAACTATCTAATTTAGAATACCATGCTCTCAGATCCTGTTTTATCCCATATAAAGTCTTCTTCAGCCTGTACACATAACTTTCATCCTTTCTAATAACAAATCCACAAGGTTGATCAATATAAAATTCCTCTTCAAGGTCACTATTCAAGAATGTGGATTTGACATCCATTTGAAAGATTTTGTAACTTCGTTGTGCAGTAATAGCAAGAAAGATTTGGGTCTTTTCTAATCTTGACACCGGAGAAAATGTTTCATCAAAATCAAAGCCTTCAATTTCTGAATACCCTTTAAAAACCAATCTTGCTTTGTTTCTTATTACTTTACCTTCTTCATTCAGTTTATTCCTGAAAACCCACTTTGTACCAATAATGTTCTTGTTGTCTAGCTTGGGTACAAGTTCCCAAGTATCATTATTCTCTATCTGATCAAGTTCTTAATTCATTTCATGAACCCATTCTGGATGCTCAAATGATTCATTTACATCATTTGGTTCAACTTTTGAATAAAGATATTTATGTGATATAGCATTAGTTGTTCTTCTTTTTTGAACCCTCTGCTTTTTATCTCCAATAATTATTTAGGCCTTCAATTGCTTCCTCAACCAAAGATGAGTTGTTTGAACTCCATATTCATCACTCAACATTTATGAGTCGGATTCCTCTTCACCGGTAGGATAAACCCTGTCTATAAAATTATTAGAATCATTAACAAAAACTTCTCTATCCTACTCAACTTCCACATCAATATATGACTGCTTTTCTTTCTCAACATTTTCAACAACTTTTACATCTGAAGAATCAATAATTTTTCATGTTTCTTTGTTGAGACATCTATATCCTCTTCTTAATGGAGCATTTCCAAAAAAAAATCCATCATCTCCTCTTTGCTTAAACTTTCCAAGGTTTCCACCTTTCTTCTTTATAATGCATGGACTCCCAAAAACTCTTAAGTGTTTCAGACTTGAAGTTTTTCCCTAGAACATTTCATAAGGAGTCATATCTGAGTTTGGTCTATAGAAACATTGGTTCTGAATATAAACAACATTGCTCATGGCTTGCCTCCAATAATAATGAGAAAGACTATGCTCAAGAAACATAGTTCTCTCCATTTCCACCAAATTTCTATTCTTTCTTTCAGCAACCCCTTTTTGTTGAAGTGTTTATGGTGAACTGAACTCATGATGAATTCCATGCTTCTCAAGATAACATTCAAACTCTTCATTCTTATACTCACCACCATTATCAATTCTCAACTTCTTCACTTAATACACACGTTTTTTTTGCTTTCCTCCTGAAACTCATAAATATTTTTAGAGCATCTTAGTTATGTCTCATTTACATAACACAAGTAATGCGAGTAAAGTAATTAATGAAAGTAATGAAGTACTTATCTCCATTTGTTGATTTCATTCACATTGGTTCACATATATAAGAATGTATAATTTCCAAGGGTTGTTTTGAACGAATTTCAACTCTCTTTTGAAAAGAGTTTGTAATCTCCCCTTTTTCTCAAATAGTGTGGCACCAATCTCTTCTTATTGATAAATCAGGCATATCTCAGACACTGTCTCGCATTGATAACTTACACATATTTCTCTAACACATATGTACCAGCCTTTTATGCCATAATTGATTTTCATCCACTACACCCATGTAACAATAGTTCTACACTTCACCAACTTGCAATAAATTCCCTTTAGTACGTTGGCCCCTTGTAACTATATTTCCATCATTTTCACTTTTTACAACAAATCCATATTTTCTGAAGATAACTTTGTTTCCCTCATCACAGAGTTGTGACACACTATGCAGGTTATGTTTCAGCCCATCAACATACAATGTTTTACTGGATTTCATCGTTTCTTTTCCAATGATGGATGATCCAACACCTTGGTCCTTAGAGATTCAACATTTCCAATTGTCACTATTCCTTCTTTGAAATATTTCACATTATTCAGTAGCTTTAAGTCTCCTATAATATGAGAGGAACATCCACTATCAAGAATCCAGGGATGTTCTCCTTTTGTAGCTTTCAAAGTAGTTTTGACAACATGAGCTTTTTGTTCTTCCTTTTCCTTCACTTCCTGTTGTGCTTACTCCAATTTCCTAGACAATTCAATGTGTTTTAGCCAGACAACCATGCACTCTTTATTTTTGGACTTATCAAAATTGTCCCTTTTAGCTTTTAAAAACTCTGGATTTTGAGAATTATTAAGAATCTTTTGTTGCACTGGTAACACACTAAGGCAGCCATTGGCAAGATGTACAGGTCGATCACATCTTTCACAAATAGTTTCTAGTGGTTGGAACCAATTCTCAACTTTCACACCAGTCTTCTCAGATATCTTCTGAAATTTAACTGGAAATTTTCTATTTTGAAAGGTTTGACTCCCCCTCAATCCTTGTCTTTAAAAACTTATGTAATAGTTTTAATGTTGTTGGTTGAACCAACACTTATTTTCCATGTGTCTAAATCCACCACAATACCAGTTGTAACCATAGAAATAATATTTTCCTCTAAAACTTCTATGCTGACCAGAGTTGTGAACACGCTTCTCAATAGCACTCTACTAACCATGAAACTTTATGTTTACATTTGCAACTCTCTTATTTGGCTCAGATTTATCAGTACCAGAGGTATTAGAATACTTCTTTAACTCAAGATTTTTATGCACTTCTTATTTTTCAGTGTTGATGACTTTGGCCACATACATGATCTTTCCAGCCTTGTTCTTATCAGAACTAGTTCCATAATTCCTTTCAACCTTTGAAGATAACTTTTTTGGATCCTCATTTGGTTCAATATTACTGGAACATTCACCAACTTCTGAGATAGATTGTTTCAAACAGACATTCATTTCTTTATATTGATAAAGTTTCTATGGAAAAGTTCCATCTCTTCTTCTTTTTCCTTCAGCTTTACTTCAAGATGATCATTGTGATTCTTTGCATTCTCAATATAATTCTTCAGATCATCAATCTCCTTTTCCATATTTATTTTCTCTTCATGAGAAATTTCTTCATTGTTTAATGTGGAATTTTCTTTTATCAACTTCTTGTTTTCCTTCTCAAGCATTTTGATCTTTCTCAAACATTCCTTCATCTCTTATTTTAGATACTATTAAAGTTGAGTTTCTTCTTCTTCAGTACTACTGCTCTCATAATCATCATTATTCATTGTTGCAAAAAAGGTACTCTCTCTAGCTTTATTAGTAATAGATTTTTCAGATTCATTCTCACTATCATCTTCTTCTTCACTTTTTGAAAACAAGCTTCTTCTTTTTGATTTGAAGAACTTTTTATCTTTACCTCTTCCCAAATATTTATCTTTTTCACCCTATTTCTTCCATGACCTTCTTGTTCTTCTGTCTTCTTCATCACTATCTTCATCTTTCCCTTTTTGAGGAAAATTGGCCGCAAAGTGGCCAACAGCTCCACATTCAAAACATTTCAAAGGGAGTTTCCCTTTGTATTTCCCTATTCCTCTTTTCACATTTTTAGAAAACAAGGAAAGTATTTCATCAAAATTTTGACATACCTCATTTTCAGAGTCTGATTCACCATCTTTATCTTCAATAAGAACTTTCTTGGAATTCTATTTATTTACAGCCATGAATGACATTTCTCTATTGTCTTTTGATTTTATTTTCATAGTCTTCCCCCTTCTCATTTCATATGTTATGAGAGTGATATGCAAATCATCCAGAGATAATGTTTCAGGATCTCTGTTTTCCAGTGATGAAACTTTAGCATCAAATTTGTTGGGAAGAATTCTTAAGATTTTTTCAACAGCTGTAAAATCTTCCAATGTTTCACCAAGACAAATGATTGTACTAACAATATCATTTATCCTGGTAAAAAAATCCCCAACAGATTCAAATTCTCCCATTTTCAACTGTTTATACTTCAGTCTCTAGATTTGTAGTTTAGCCTTATTCACTTTTGTATTTCCATTATAGACGTTCTTCTATTTTTCCCAGATTCCTTTGCCTGTAGCAACACCTTTCACTCTTAAAAATTCACTCTCAAAAAGAGATGAGAGTAACACATTTTTAGCTCTTCTATCATTCTCAAGATTCTTCTTATCGACCAGAGTAAGAGGAACCTTGTCATCAATAGTAGGAAATCCATATATTGTAGTTTCAAGAACTTAATATCCAAGAGAAATAAGATAAGGAATCATTCTTTCCTTCCAGATGTGATAGTTCTTTCCATAAAAAATCGGAATCCCCTTACTATTCACGCAATTTATATTCTCCATCAAAACTTATCTTCAACCACTTCAGCAAAGAATAAACAAAGGCAACCTACCTCTGATACCAAGTTCCCAGTCAGGATTTAAGTATCACTGAGAGGGGGAGGGGGTGAATCAGTGATATCTTTTTCTTTTTATGTTTCCTACTTTTTGAAACAACCTTTGCCTCATGTTAAAGAGTTTCTTCCCTACTGAACACACACAACCACTCGAACACAAGATTTACAAGGTTCACTACTCAACAAGAGTATCTACGTCCTTGGTATGGTACGGAAACAATCCAGTACCACACAATCCACTAGAAATCAATCCTTTGATGTGGAATAAAATGAGTAGGATATACCCTTACACTCATATATCACTTGGAAAACAATCGACAAGTGTGTGTGCACCCTCTTAGAACAAATAGGGAATTTCAGTGTATCAATGCTTCTTAATGAGCATACACAAATAAAATCTTTCAATGAAATTCTTCACTTTCCAACCCATAAACTGGTAGGAACCCCTGGATCAAAATAGCTTGCGCACCCACTTCCACTTGCGCGACCTATACTTGCGTGTCTGCAACTTGTGTGCCTCTTCTTGCACGCTGCCTACATGCACGATGCCCTTCAGACGTGCTGCCTATTTGCAACCTACGCGCCAACTAACACTTGCATGCCTCCAACTTGCGTGCCTTATAAAAACCCTCAACTTGGACACCCAACTCTCTACTTGCGCGCCCACAGCTCAAAGATAATTCTAAAGTATTGAGCCTTAAAAAATTAAGAGGCTAGTCATCTATTTATAGGCATTTTGGTGACTTGAATGACCTAGACTTGCGCGCCAATACTTGCGTGCCGCTCCATCACTTGCATGCCGCTTCATCACTTATGCGCCCTTCCATCACTAGTGTGACACTTTCTTTCCTTTGTAATATTTTGATTGGATGATATTTGAAATAGGACTTGCGCGCCACTTATACTTATGCACCAATACTTGTGCTCAACCACTTGTGCGCCAGCACTTGCACGCCAATACTTGCAAGCCACTTTCTTTCCTTTTCCATATTTCTGAAATAATGCTATTTGAAATATGACTTGCGCGCCTCTACAGCACTTGCGCTTAGACACTTGTGTGCCATCACTTGCGTTCCGCCACTTGCGTGCGCCGTCACTTGCACGCCGCCACTTACGCACCACCACTTGCACGTCTTCTTCTTGCCATTTTGATTTTTGGATAGTAAAATATTGAAATGTATTTTTCCAAAAACACTTCTTTACTCTCTCTATCCTTCATATGGCTTGCACCACAAGTTCTCCAAACTTGTGATGATTGTAAAATACAAATCAGCAAATCATCGTCTGATTTACAAGTCTAACACTAAGTGAATTGATTTAGCTTCTCTGAAAAAAAAATACAACACTCTGCAATGGCTAAATCTTCAAACTTCCTTCTCCATCCAACTTGGTCCCAACAAGTATAATATTTGGATTTACTTGAGTCCTCTAAAATTATTCATCCTGATCTATTCCATAGCATACCATCTATTATCTCCACCTCATATCATCATCTTAACCACTGATTAATAATGTAATATCCCATCTTGGAAATCACTGTATACTATCTCCCAGGTGGTATATTGACCTAAAACTCATGGGGTATGATGAGGATGTCAAGAACCCCTCCAATGGTTCGGCCCAGATAGATAATACATGGATTTAATCAAATCAATCATGAAATCACAAAATCATTACCTTGATATATGTGATTCATAATCCCCCCTTTAAAATCCTAGTTTATCCATTGATATCTCATTCATGTTCTAGTAATATGATTTATTCTCATGAATACTTTTGGTATCAAATAATTTATAAATTCCTCTATTGTGACTACATATACTAGAGATACTTAATGAGACTCATTATAACTATCCTAAAAATCCTCATGTATATATAACTTTATACTTCATTCTATTAATCCAATATCGATATTTCATATCCCCTCTTACCAGAAAATCAAATCCATTATCCCTTCTCCACTATTTCAAGGGATAGTGACTATATCTAAGGTATTCACTTAATCGTGGGAGAGCTTACCATTAAATTTACCTATCACTTACTATCATACATCATTATACACCATACAGGAGTGAAATGTTTACTAAATATTATAAAACACCCTTACATATAATAGAAATCGTGATACAATTTGAATGATATAATAAGAATAGTTAGAGTACAAGGTGAGATAATACAATCTAAAAATCAGGTATAACTAAAAAAGAGATATAAGTGATGTATCCCAAGTAGGGAAAATCTAGAAAATTGGTAGTTTAAAGGTGTATTCTATAGTGATGTATACTCACCTAGTTATACACATCTTCCAATATCTCTAGGTTTCATGGTCATCCAACCTCTGTATTTACAGATCTACATTAACACAGGTCCAACAATGCAGAAGTGTTCATGTAGGGGTGAGTATAATAATACTCAGATGGTAATCCATATAATGGATTGACCTAAATAAATAACTATAACCGTTGTGAAAAAATTATTAACAAAGTTTAGGGACATAATTCCCCAACTATCTGAAACAACATATATTAAATCCAAATCAAACATTATCAATCCATGACATGACCCAACCCACCAGGACCCCTCCCAAGCTAGTAGTAAGACAATTTTGTCACCTAAATCTAGCCTAAAATAGGCTAGGTGATAATAACTACCACCAAATAGGTATATCACACAATATGGGATGCCTTAGCCTATGTCAACCTGTAATAGACACATATCTAAAATGCATAAAATAACTAGAAACACTAATGGTATGTACATATAGAAACAACTAAACTATATACAATACATGTGTGAGATATAAAATACAAGAACAATGCACATAGGCCAATACCAAAGGAGCAATACACTTGAAGATCCTTCGAAACTAATAGATATAATACTTGGGAAATATTCTTCTAAATTTGTGTACTTCTTGATCATTCTCTATCCTCAATAATCACTATCACCATCACAAACAATCATGATCCACCATTCATCACCAGTATCACTATAATTAGCTCTAAACAATCCAAAATAGCTCCAAATCCACCTATACCATATATGAATTGGTCATTTTCTATACAAATACGGAATGTGTGGGAACAAATCCCATGTAGGGGCGAGTATAAACATACTTGGTAGGACACATTAGAAATGGAGTGATAAGAAAAAAGTCCACTTGAACTCTAATATAGGAAATTAAATAGGAGGAAGATACTAAAAAATAAAAATATGTTTAACCACTAGAATTAATAGGGATCCAATGAAGTCCTAGTTGTCTCATCTCCAATCCTCAAAGGTCATACCTCATTAAAAAGTAGGTATACTCAGAGAAACTAAAATAATTTAAATTAAAAAGTAGATATCCCAACCATATGTATTATCTTGAAGGAAACCAAGGGGTGTATGGGGAATAAATAGTCTTAAAGAATTCAATCTTCTTATCATGTTCAACTTATACATTGAAAATAGAAACTATAAAAAAAATTGTCCTCATTTAATCATGAGTGGAAGTAGAGGGAGTACCATGCCTTACTATGCACCTTTATCGAGTCACTATTCTATATAATAATGGGGAACTCTCACCTTATTCAAGGATAATTGTCAGGAAAGAGAGTATTACACCCTACTATCTTACCTACTTGGGCATGGAAATCCAAGAGCCTAACAAAATCCATAATAGAGGAATTGAACCTCTTGGAGTGGAACAAAACGGTTGTCATGACCCGTCCTCGGGGCCCGTGCCGTGACTACCCCAAGCCCGCCTTCCATAGTCCAGGGGCTGGCGACTAGCACCAAGGCGTAATTCCCGGTAAAAAGGTAAGGAATTTCCTTTGTAAAGTAAACAAACACCACAGAGCAAGAAAGCAGTAGAAGCAAAAACTAAGTAAAAAACTAGGTACAACAGTAAGTGCAGAAAAGTAAGTGGGCCAGTATACAAACCCAAAATGAAAGTAAAGTACAACTGTAAGGGAAAACAGCAACTGAAAGTAAAGTAGCAATGTCGAACCATCCACTGTAAGTCCCACCTGAAGGGTGATTACAGATAGCCTCCACAGCTCCTCAGGTCCAGCCGTCCGCTCTGAGTACGTCTCGCCCAGTGGTCCACCTCCAGGTACCGTCTTGCTCTATAAGCCTCAACCACGATCAGTGTTGTCCCTCGTCTGCAACAAACACAATGTAGTGTGGGCATAGCCCATGCAGGGGTGAGTATAAGATACTCAGTAGGGACCCTGAGACCCCTTAAGGTCTCCCAGAATCCACAAAGGATAATCCACAAAGGAAACATACAATAAAGAAGTAACATATGACACTGTTTAGGTATATGCCCATACATATACCTAAGTTATCAATTCCAGTTCGGCTCCAACATCCGAGCCCAAGCAAAAACCAGTCCACACAGGAAAGCAAAACATAATCCACACAGGATAGCACAACAAAATCCACAAAGGAAAGAAAAATAGGGTTCAGCTCACACATGTATACTTCTTTGTATGACTATAGAGATGATCAGATATAGCCACTGATTCATCTAAGTCGTCAGACCCACAAAGGATCGATAGGTACTAACCCCCGCAATTACCCACAAAGGATCTGACCCACACAGGATCGATAGGTAACTAACCCCCACAATGACCCACAAAGGATCTGACCCACACAGGATCGATAGGTAACTAACCCCCACAATGACCCACACAGGATCGGACCCACACAGGATCTGTAGGCGCTGGCCCACACAGGACCGCTGAGTGCTGACCCACACGGGATCTTACTCACATAGGATCGGCAGCACTGATCCACGTAGGATCACTGAGTGTTGCAGTCGTCATCATCAAATCCACTGAGGATCTCTGTACAGTCGTCGTCGTCATCGCAGTCGCAGCCAGCTCTAGGGCTCCCACACACAGCAAGCTCGTTTGGGAGGATCCGCTCCACGATCCGAGGGGATGATACATCAACTGACACAAAGTCTGGAGTTGATGTATCCAAAAGCTCTGTATCGTCAACAGGAACTCAACGTCACAGACGGCGCGTCAATCGGACGTTCGGAACTCAAGTTATAAGTGTTTCTGCTCCGAGGGCCTGGTTGGTTTCGTGTACGAACCAACCCGGCCGAACCCAAATTAATCCAAAACCCTGATTGTAATATATCGAAACGTACGCCTCGATCCAAGGATCACTATGCAACTGATGGAGTGTCTATCGGAGGTCCGCAGCCCAAGTTAAGGGCAACGGACCGAAGAGGTTTGGTATTAGGGGGTTCGGGACCGGTCCGATAACCCCAGGGTCGGCCCGAACTGGGTCGACCCGAACCGAATCTGGGTCTGGCCCACTTGGGATCGGCCCGGCCTGGTGCGTGGCATGCTGGCGCGCTGGCCAGGGGCTCGGCCGAACGGCCAAGCCGTTCGGATGTGGGGGGGGGGGGTGCCCCCGCGAGTAGAAACACCGGCCCCTTAATGGGGTCGCTACGTCCGGCCAACCGGGTGTTTCAAACCCCCGGTTCTTCCACGTTCCGGCCGGAACGCTCCGGCCGGCTGGCTTCTGCCGCCACGGGACTGGCAGGGCTGGTCCCCCTGCTCCGATGCCGGAGGCTCGGAACCGGCCACCGGTTCCCTTGCTCCGTCGCGGCCCGAAACCGCCCGCGGCCTTCGTCCGTCCGGCACGGCGCGACGGCACCACACCCCTCCTCCGCGGCCCCGCTCCGGCCACTGTGCTTTCGTAGTTCTCTGGTGCGGCGCGACGGCGCCACATCTTTGGTTCGTTTTCAATGGCGTGGCACGACGGCACCGCGCTTCTTCCCCTTCTTTAATATCTTCAACGCAGTGCTTCGTCACCACGTTGCCATGCTCGTGCTGCAATCAAAATCTAACCAACAAGGGGGAGGAGGGTCGTCCGTGTTCGTGCGGTCTGACCTCCTTCCGTTATTGCGATAACAGGTGGCTCAAAGAAAGGAAGAAGGCGATGGAAGAAATCACAAAATAAACCCCTACCTCAACGTTGTCGTCGAATGAGAGTTTGTCGCGGAATTAACCATCGCAGAAGAAGAGGATCGTCGCGTAAGAAGAGGATCGCCGCAGAAGGAACGTCATTGGCGTTAGGTGATCTCCGAGGAAGGCGTCTCTCATCGTCGACCACCGTCGGAGGTCAGCGTTCTTCTTCGGCGGCGGTGCGTTCTTCGCGTTCTTCATCGAAGAATGAAGAATCCTCTCTTTTTCTCCCAAATCCTTAACACAACACAAAACACAACATAATAAAATATGTCCTTCCCTTATTTTATTATCATAACATAAGAGTGAAAATCAAAAGATAATAAATGAACAATTAATTCAATGAATTAATTGTAACGATTTAACTGCCCAATTTAAGGAGGCATTTCTTAACAAAAAAACGCACGGTTGACTTTATTAAAAAGGGGGTGCGGATGCATTACTTAGAAGGAAAAAACGGTGGGGCTCGTGCGGGCCCCACCTCACAAATATCCAACCAAGTGGGTAGGATATTTTGGGTCCCACCTTATCCTCTTAACTTAGGTTAATCTACTTTAAGTGAATAAAATAATTCGTCGCACCACTTTATTTTATTCTTTAACTTAACCCCAAAAATTAAAAACCACACCCGAGCAAACACAACTCCGGAAAAGGTATTTCTAAGCAATTACAGGTGCTGTGTTTCCATTGGTACACTCGTAATTTGATTCCGAGCACCGGTTCAAAAGTTATAAAAACCCGCTCATTCGTTCACTGAACGTACCCGAGCTAAACTTCAAAAAACGATTCCGGGCACACCGGGCCTCGGAATTAGGAAATGTTAGAAACTGCGTTCTTGTAAAATTCCCAAGAAAATTAAGAAAAAAAATTCCATGAATTTTTCTGGTCTTTACATCACTCCCACCTTAGGGATTTACGTCCCAGTAAAGATACATCAAAAAAACTAGGGAAACAAATGTGGGTACTGAGCACGCATCTGAGCCTCCGTCTCCCAAGTGCTCTCCTGGAGGTTTTCGTGCTGCCATCTGATGCGCACTAGAGGAATCGACCATCCACGTAGGACCCGCTCCTGTCAATCCTCAATCTCCACTGGGACCTCCGAAAAAGTTTCCCCATAATCAACATCCAACTCCTCATGGTCAATGACATGTGTCAGGTCGTGCACGTATCTCCTCATCTGAGATACGTGGAAGACGTCGTGCACCCGGTTCAACTGAGGTGGTAGATCCAGGTGATAAGCCACCTTGCCAATCCTGCTAAGGACCTGGAGAGGTCTGATGAAGCGCGGAGATAACTTGCTGCCTCGGTCAAATCTCTGTAATCCACGTCGAGGTGAGACCCGCAAAAAGACGTGGTCGCCATCCTCGAACTCTAGTGGCCTTCACCTCCTGTCAGCATAAGACTTATTCCAGCTCTGAGTTGTCCTCATATGCTCTTGGATGACCTGTACCTTCTCTATCATGGCCTGGACCATCTCCAATCCCACAAGTGCTGACTCCCCAGGGTCTGTCCAGCACAAATGAGATCTGCAAGGTCAGTCGTACAACGCCTCATATGGTGTCATCCCGATGGTGGAGTGGTAGCTGTTGTTGTACGCGAACTCCACCAAGGGTAGGTGGTCCTCCCAACAGCAACCAAAGTCAAGGACACATGCGCAGAGCATGTCCTCGAGATTCTATATGGTCCTCTCCGTCTGACCATCTGTCTGAGGTTGAAAGGTGGTGCTCAGATGTAGCTGTGTCTCAAATGCCTCCTGCAACCCCTTCCAAAGCCGGGAAGTAAAGCGAGAATCTTGATCGGAGATGATAGAAGATGGCACACCATGAAGCGGTACAATCTCTTGAACGTAGAGACGTCCCAATCTATACAATGATCCCTACTCTCTGATGGGTAAGAAGTGAGCCGACTTGGTGAGTCAGTCGACAATCACCCAAATGGAGTCATGACCTCTGGAAGTGCGTGGAAGTCCAGTCAAGAAGTCCATAGATATACCGTCCCACTTACACTCTGGGACCTCCAAGGGTTGTACCAATCCTGCTAGTACCTGGTGCTCTGTCTTCACCTTCTGGTAGGTGAGGCATCGAGAAAAAAACTTTTCCACAGCCTTCTTCATGCCCGACCACCAGTGCTATCGTCTGAGATCCTGGTACATCTTTGTTACTCTAGGATGTACCGCCAAAGGGGAAGTGTGAAACTCTCTCAGCAACTCCTCTCGTAAAGCAACTGGTACCAAGGTACTTCCTCTGAAAAGGTAGTCATGCACTCCTCCTAAGGAGAAACCATCAGGTGCTTGTCCTGAGGATATTTGCACACGCTGCGTCTCACAGTCGGCATCCCCACGATGTGCCTCTCTGACCCGCTGTAGTAGTGGAGGAGTGACTGTGAGTGGCTGAAGGAAGGATGCTCCATCTCTATCCATAAATGATATCTGCAAAGCGGATAACTGCTCTGTTGCCTCCCCAAGTAGTTGAATTCCCGTCCTCCTGCTGAGAGCATCGGCTACTACGTTCCCCTTTCCAGGAGTATAGACTATCTCAAAGTCATAGTCCTGGAGGAACTTGAGCAATCACCGCTATCTCAGGTTCAGGTCCTTCTGAGATAAGATGTACTTGAGACTTTGATGGTTAGAAAAGACTATAAAGCACTGGCCCATCAGGTAGTGTCGCCATGTCTTTAGAGCAAAGACCACTGTTGCTAACTCCAAGTCATGGGTAGCATAGTTCTTCTCATGCGACCTCAACTGACGTGATACATAGGTGATCACTGCCCACTCCTGCATCAGGACACATCCGAGTCTAGTCCCTGATGCATCGTAGTAGACTACGTACCCAACTCCCTCCTCTGGCAACCTCAAGATAGGTGCGCTGGTCAATCTCTGTCTCAGCTCCTTGAAGATCTGCTGACATCTGTCTGACCACACAAAGGGTCTCCCCTTCTTTGTCAAAGATGAGAGTGGTGCTGCTACTCTGGAGAAGTCTGACACAAATATTCGATAGTATCCAACTTTTCCCAAGAAACTTCGCACCTCCATCATGCTCTTGGGTGGCTCCCAAGCTTGCACTGCTTCGATCTTCGCAGGATCCACTGAAACTCCCGCCTCAGAGATGACGTGTCCCAAGAAGTGGACCTCACGTATCCAAAACTGAAACTTCGAGAGTTTTCCATAAAGTTGGTTCTCTCGGAGTGTGTCAAGTACAACCCGCAAGTGGTAGGCATGCTCCTCCTCAGTCGCCGAGTAAATAAAAATGCCGTCGATGAAGACCACGACAAATCGATCAAGGTATAGCTAAGAGATCCTGTTCATGAGGCCCATGAACACTTCTGGAGCATTGGATATTCCTAATGGCATAACCAAGAACTCTTAATGGCCATACCGACATCTGAAGGCTGTCTTCTGCACGTCCTCGTCCCGAACTCTGAGCTGATGATAGCCTGACCTGAGGTCAATCTTTGAGAACCACCGTGCTCCTTTGATCTGATCGAAGAGGTCATCAATCCTCAGTAGCAGATACTTGTTCCTCACTGTCACCTGGTTCAGGAGACGATAGTTGACACAAAGTCTCAAGCTCCCGTCCGCCTTCTTGGCGAACAATATCAGGGAAGCCCAGGGTGAAACACTGGGTCGGATGAATCCCTTGCCCTGCAAGTCCTCTAACTGTACCCATAGATCTCGAAGCTCAGCGGGGGCCATCCGATATGCTGGAGTGGATATCGGGGATGTCTTGAGGTACAGTTCAATATAAAAGTCTACCTCTCTATGAGGAGGTAGTCCTAGAACGTCGTTAGGAAAAACGTCTGCATACTGATCCACCACTGCAGGAAAACTAGGACTCTGCACGTCAACTGTTCCTAGGATGAGGCCATTCAACTGATGAGTTATGGGATGTCCTCTCCTCTGTGGGAGTCCATCCTATACTGTGAAGGCTCCCTTCTCTCAGGTGAAGGTGAACCTGCTCCCGTCAATGCGTACACACCGCACCTTGTGCCTAAAACAGTCAATCTGAGCATGGACTTTAGATAACCAATACATGCCCACGATGACATCATAAGGCCTCGATGCCACTACAAGAAGATCCCAGCTGAAGCTATCAAAACCTAGAGTAAGCTCACACTGCCAGCACCAGTGTGTAATCATCGAGTCTGCTCCCGTAGGAGTCTCTAGCAGTAAGGATCGAGCCAACGGCTCTATCGGAATCTCCGAGCTCCGAACAAGGGCAGCGACTATGAAAGAATGACTCACTCCTGTGTCTATAAGAACTACAGCAAGGGTGGAGTAGACACATATAGTACCTCGAATCATCTCGGATGCATCGTGGTCATAGGCCTTCGCTGCCTGGAGCTATGTTGGTCTCTGCCCGCCAGCTCCCTAGGGTCGGGGTGGACCTCCTGGTGGTGGTGGTGGTGGTAGAGCCTCAAAGCGTCGCCCACCACCTGCTGCTCGGCCAGCTCCTCTGCCTCATCCGCCTGCTCCCTGCGGACCACCACGGTCGACCCTCTGCCTCTTCCTGGGTGGGCCCTCAACCATCTGCTACTCCTCGGCACGGCGGGTCGGGCAATCACGAGCCATGTGGCCCTGCCTGCCGCACGTGTAGCAATGTCTGCCTCTTGAAAGACTGGCTCCGCGCTGTGTGCCCCGCACTGCTGAGCCAGTGTCCTGAGGTCATCTGCCTGAGGGTCTGGTCTGCCAGGACCTATGAGTCATCCGTCGACTGCCTGCTGCAGAAGACTCTGCTAAGTGCCACCCCGAGGTAGGTCTCGCTGCTGATGCAGGCTCTGCAAGGAAGCTCTCGATCCGAAGAGCTCGCTCTAGTACTCCTACCTGAGTCAGAATGCTGAGGGAGATCAGTGATGCCCTGATCTCATGCCTCAATCCCTGCTCAATGGTCTGGGCCTAGAAGAATGGGTCTCTTACCATGTCTCTCGAGTAGCTTGAGAGATCAGTAAATCTCGCCGAGTAGTGGGCGACCGTCAAGCTGCCCTGCCGCACCTATAGAAGCTCTTGGATGCACACCACACAGAGGGTGGCTGGGACGAACTCTGAGCAGAAGAGGCTCTCAAGTACGTCCAGAGGAGAGATGCCTCATCGTGCACCTGGAGCATCAAGCCCCACCATCTGCCTACTACCGCGTGCAGGAGGCTCGCTACGAGGATCACCATGAGGTCTGCTGGTGTCCTCAATAACCTGAAAACTTGAACCACTGCCTCCATCCAATCCTCGGCTTCCTGGGGGTCCGTCTCCCCACGGAACCTGGGTGGTCACGGGCACTGAAACCCATGCAGTGCACTAAGGTGACGTGCATCGACAGCGGTTGGGGCTGGTAGCATCGGTGGCTCAGTGGGTAGCGGTACCACCGGTGCCTCTGCTGTCAAAGGGCCCTGTACTGAGGCCTCATAGCTCGGTTGGCTGTCATCATGCACAACTCTCAGAACCCTAGCTTGCTGCCATCGTAGGTCCATCTTGAAAAGAGATAGGTGTGCCACAGTCAGAACAGTATACCTGGTGAGCTGACACAAAGTAATCACAATGAAAACTTAAAACACACATGCAATCAATGTTTTCATGCATTAAGTCGGAAATCAGAAGTCAGGGTCCTGGTGTACGGATACGTCAGCCACTGCACCAACACTGGACTCCCTGGACTGATAACCACACACAATATGCTTAACACTATTTCTTCACATAGAAAAAAGATCAGAGACCAAAGTTATGCGGTATAACTGAACTCCTCTGATACAAGTTTGTCATGACCTATCCTCAGGGCCCAGGCCTTGACTACCCCAAGCCCTCCTTCCATAGTCCAGGGGTTGGTGACTAGCACCAAGGCATAATTCCCGATAAAAAGGGAAGGCATTACCTTTTTAAAGTAAACAAACACCATAGAGCAAGCAAGCAGTAGAAGAAAAAACTAAGTAAAAAACTGGGTACAACAGTAAATGCAGAAAAGTAAGTGGGTTAGTATACAAACCCAACCTAAAGGTAAAGTACAACTGGAAGGGAAAAGAGCAACTGAAAGTAAAGTCGCAATGTTGAGCCATCCACTGGAAGTCCCACCTGAAGGGTGAGTACAAATAGCCTCCACAGCTCCTCGGGTCCAGTCGTCCGCTCCGAGTACGTCCCGCCCAGTGGTCCACCTCCAGGTACCGTCCTGCTCCGCAAGCCTCAACCATGACCAGCGTTGTCCGTCATCTGAAACCAACACAACATAGTGCGGGCATAGCCCGTGCAGGGGTGAGTATAAGCTACCCAGTAGGGACCCCGAGACCCCCGAAGGTCTCCCAGAATCCAAAAAGGATAATCCACAAAGGAAAGATACAATCACGAAGTAACATCCAAAACTGCTTAGGTATATGCCCATACATATACCTAAGTTATCAATTCCAGTTCAGCTCCAACATCCAAGCCCAAGCACAACCCAGTCCACACAGGAAAGAAAAACGTAATCCACACAGGATAGCACAACACAATCTACAATGGAATGAAAAACAGGATTCAGCTCACACAGGTATACTTCTTCGTATGACGATAGAGATGATCAGATATAGCCACTGATTCATCTAAGTCATCGGACCCAGAAAGGATCGATAGGTACTAACCCCCGTAATGACCCACAAAGGATCTGACCCATACAGGATCGATAGGTAACTAACCCCTACAATGACCCACAAAGGATCTGACCCACACAGGATCGATAGGTAACTAACCCCTGCAATGACCCACATAGGATCGGACCCACACAAGATCTGTAGGCGCTGGCCCACACAAGACCATTGAGTACTAACCCACACAGGATCGGTAGCACTGATCCACGTAGGATCACTGAGTGCTGAAGTCGTCGCCATCGAATCCACTGAGGATCTCTGTACAGTCGTTGTCTTCATCGCAGTCGTAGCCAGCTCTAGGGTTCCCGCACACAACAAGCTCGTTCGGTAGGGTCCGCTCCACAAGCTGAGGGGATGATACATCAACTGACACAAAGTCCGGATTTGATGTATCCAAAAGTTCTGTATCGTCAACAGGAACTCAACGTCATAGACGGCGCGTCAATCGGACGTCCGGAACTCAAGTTATAAGCATTTCCGCTCCGAGGGACCGGTTGGTTTCGTGTACGAACCAACCCGGCCAAACCCAAAGTTCTCCAAAACCTTGAGAGTAATATACCTAAACGACCATATCGATCAAAGGATTTCTACGCAACTGATGGTGCGTCGATCGGAGGTCTGAAGCTCATGTTATGGGCAATGGACCAAAGAGGATAGGTATTAGGGGGCTCGGGCCCGGTCCGACCCGGCCCGATACCCCCAGGGTCGGCCCGAACCGGGTCTGGGTCTGGCTCTCTTGGGTGCGACCCGGTCTGGCGGACCGGCCAGGGTAGCCAGCCCGGTGCGCGGCGCGCTGGCCCACTGGCCAGGGGCTCAGCCGAACGGCCAAGCTGTTCGGATCCAGGGGGCGCAGCCCCCCCCCCCCCCACCCCCCCCCCCCCACCCCCCCCCCCCCCCCCCCCGTGTATAAACCGCGGGCCATTAATGGGACCTCTACATCCGGACAGCTAGGGGTTTCGAACCCCCGGTTCTTCCACGGTCCGGCCGGCCGGCTTCTGCCGCCACGGGACTGACAAGGCTGGTCCCCTTACTCCGATGCCGGCGGCCCGCAAACGGCCACCGGTTCCCTTGCTCTGCCGCGGCCCAGAACCGGCCGTGACCTTCGTCCGTCTGGCGCGGCGCGACGGCGCGGCGCCCCTCTGCCGCAACCCCACTCCGGCCGAAGTGCTTTCATATTTCTCCAGTGCGGCGCGACGGATCCGCATCTTTGGTTCGTTTTCAACGGAGTAGCGCGACGGCGCCGCGCTTCGTCCCCTTCTTTAATATCTTCCACGCTGTGCTTCGACACCGTGTTGTCTTTCTCGTGCCGCAATCAAAATCAAACCAATAAGGGGGAGGAGGGTCAACCGTGTTCATACGGTCCGACCTCCTTCCGTTATTGCGATAACAGGTAGCTCAAAGAAAGGAAGAAGGCGACGGAAGAAATCACAAAATAAATCCCTACCTCAACGTTGTCATCGAACGAGCGTTCGTCGCGGAATTAACCGTCTCGGAAGAAGAGGATCATCGTGGAAGAAGAGGATTGTCGTGGAAGGAATGTCATTGGCATTAGGTTATCTCCGAGGAAGGTGTCTCTCGCCGTCGTTCGCCGTCGGAGGTCGGCGTTCTTTGTCGGCGGTGGTGCGTTCTTCGCGTTCTTCATCAAAGAACGAAGAATCCTCTCTTTTTCTCCTAAAGTCTTTACACAACACAAAACCCAACATAATAAACTAAGTCCTTCCCTTATTTATGAAAATCAAAAGATAAGAAACGAACAATTAATTTAATGAATTAATTGTAACGATTTAACCGCCCAATTTAATGAGGCGTTTCTTAACCAAAAAAATGCACAGTTGACTTTATTAAAATGGGGGTGTCGGTGCGTTACTTAGAAGGAAAGAAACAGTGGGGCTCATGCAGGCCCCACCTCACAAATATCCTACCAAGTGGGTAGGATACTGTGGGTCCCAACTTATCTTCTTAACATAGGTTAAGCCACTTTAAGTGAATAAAATAAATCGTCACACCACTTTATTTTATTCTTTAACTTTACCCCAAAAATTAAAAACCACACCAGAGCAAACACAACCCTGAAAAAGGTGTTTCTAAGTAATTACCGGCGCTGCGATTCCATTGGTGCCCTCGGAATTTTATTCTGAGCACTGGTTCAAATGTTAGAAAAATCTGCTCGTTCGTTCAATGAACGTACCTGAGCTAAACTTCGGAAAAAGATTCCGGGCACTCCGGGCCTTGGAATTAGGTGCCGTCAGAAATTGCGTTCTTGTAAAATTCCCAAGAAAACTAAGAAAAAAATTCCTTGAATTTTCTGGGTCTTTACAATGGTTGAGGGAGTTTATAAGTCCATAGATAGAGGACCCACACCCCGTGTATATGGGAGAGTGCCTATAATGTCCTGCTACCCTAGACCACAGACTGGTGTCTGGACCTACACAACTTTGAATGACCTCAGGTGCACCTCCCTATATTTTAGAGGCTAGTGAATAATATCAGGGGTCAAATATGATATTGTGGGGGGACTATTGCAATTTATCAAAGTGAGAAATAATAGGAACAATAAAATAAATAAATCTCATACATTATCATCACATCATAGTGTGTAAAAGGAATAAGCAAATTAAGGTTACTATACAAAATAAAATGCTACCATATGGAATAAAAAGCAATACTGACCACCCTCTAGACTAGTTACATACACAAACTCAAAATAAAAGAAAATAAAAACACATATATACAACCACTCTAAGGCATACATTGTCCCAAACTCATGGTACAACCCGATCTATCTCTCTTAACCATACTAAACTCGATCTCAGACCTCAACCCCAAATATGCCAACAATAATCATATAAAGGCTTCTATGGCACCCAAGTGAAATGGAGTCTCATTTAGGGTGTTTGTGAAAGTCATTAGGCCACCATTAATGGATTCCTTAAATATAACCAATCAATAAAAATTGTGTTTATAAGTGTTCAAGATAAACTTTTACAACTACAAACATTAACATATAAAAAACAAATACCACACTTAATGGTTGAGTTCACCCTAGGAATAATACATATCTACTTCATCTTGTGTTAGGGTGTCTCTAGGTATGTCATAAATACTATACTAACAATATTTTGGTCATGGGTAATATACTTAAACCTAGTCCAAACCAATACTTGGGGGTAATATACCCATTTTTAGGCCCTGTGACCACTCGGGGGTCATGTTTATCCCATAATCTCCATGGGCTTAACCAAAAACCCTTACATCCACTCGGGGGGATGTGTTCACCCTAGGTTTAACGGTCCCTGCCTAAACCCATGGGCCATGTTTACCTCAGGTTTAACCATCACAAGAAACAAACCATATACATTAAATTGAAAGTAAAAATAATATTACTAAAATATCACCAAAATGAAAAAAAAACATAAATAATCAGTTTCTATTTTCATTCCAAACCATTCCATTTTCAATTTCCTAGTTCCATTTCAAAGGAAAATTTTCCAAAATCTAAGCTAATTCATATTACCAAAACCATCCCAAAATATTATTCTGAATAACATTTCAAAATAAACTTTTTCAAATATTAATTTTCCATAAATAGCCTACACATTACACCACTATTGTTTTACATTTCCCTTTTAAAATAAAACCAATTAACTATTTTCAAATACTATCCAAAAAGTATATTTCCAAATTATATTTCAAAAACCCTTTACCATTTATACTCCAACATTTTCATTTAGAGGAACCAAACCAATTTACCACCCAAGTTTTCATTACCATGGTGTGAATTCAAGATACCAGTTTCAATGAAAACATTATTCAATTAGATAATTTCCATGGTCAAATTACTACCAATTCATTCTATGAGTAACCAACTTCTTATAAAACATAAGGCATGACTAAGGGGAGATTAACAAAAGAAAATTAAATTATAAAAGATTTAATTTAAAACATGCCAATGCTCAGTGAGATAATAATGAATTCATAACTATACACTTGAAATTTTTCAAAGATTACAGCTTAAGTCTAGGGACCACTTACCTCATAGACAATGTTTTCTAAATTTATCCTCAAAGGTCGGCAAATTTTCTAAGGCTCGTCAAAACCCATCCATCCTTATCCAACCAACATGATCCCATAACTCATGACAAATGTTTTGAAATAGTTAATTATGATAAATTATAAATAATTTCACTACATAATTCAAATAGTCATAGAATCATAAAATTCATCGAGCACTCAAAAATAACCTATTATTCGAGCAATGGGGTGTTTTCTATCCCTAACACATCCATGAACCACGTTAATCTGAAACCCCAACCAATGATACAAAATTAGTTGTAAATTTAAAATAAAATTAGAAATAAAATCTTTGAAAAAATAAAATAGTAACATAAATTTACAAATCATTGAGAGATCACATGAAAACGGAGTCTCGGGACATCCTCTTACTAGGATGTTGGAAAGACCCATGAGGATTGGGCAATTTTACCATGCTCCAGTGGAATATGCAAAGATAACCTAGATAAAGAAGGAGGAAAATTATAATGTATAGAGATGAGATTCAATGGTATATGATGAAGGTTGATACATACCTAAATATTCTTGAGAGTAGCCCCAAAAAAACATCCTTAGTGAGGCTTGAAGAGGGAAAAAAAGTTGGAGGAGAACCCCTTCTATACGAGGGAAAAACAAGAATAGGGGATTCACCAATAAAATCTTGAGGGGGAGCATCATTTTGAACCTTTAATTCCCCCAATGTCTATCCAATACTAGGATATAAAAAAGATAATGATCCCAAGTATAATTATTGGTCATTGGCTAGCCCACTAACTAGTCATAGGTTGGATAGTAGTTAGCCAATGGTTGAAGCTTGTAACCACTAGATAGCCCAGCCACCAACCTTTTCCTAGTGCTTCATAAACCTTTTGGCTTAGTTTATGATCTCCATTGTTTTTCCAACAACATTTTTTTAGTTTCCCAAAATCATGGTATTTTATTCTGAAATATGGTTCAAAACTTGGCTCATATACTAATTAAAAATTGAAATTTCCTTTGAACTTCAAACCATATGTATAGACATAAGGGATTAAAAATTCCCCATCATAGAAATTATCATCCCCAAGAATTCCCATTGGTCATCCAGCTGCACTACCTAACTTATGTCTATCAACAATTATAAATAAAATGGCATCATTCCATTCTTGAATGCTCAAGCACCCCCAAAGCACAACCCTCAATTCAAGGTGCTCAAATCCTATAAACACAAGCTAATTCTCGTAACCATTATCAAAACCCCTTGATGGTGCTTACTCAATCCTTTATATCCTGATTCATGGTCATGTCATTAACAAAATTAGAACCCATCCTATGGTGCTCCTCACCATATGGATTTATCCCATAATGAAAAATATAAATACTT
The DNA here is from genome assembly GCA_963277665.1 of Viscum album. Classification (NCBI taxonomy): domain Eukaryota; kingdom Viridiplantae; phylum Streptophyta; class Magnoliopsida; order Santalales; family Viscaceae; genus Viscum; species Viscum album. Next base: position 464,117,594 of record OY728138.1, read on the forward strand.
AGTGATTTTACCCTTAGAATTACCTATTGGAACCCCATATTAATTTTTCAATGATGCACTCGACATGGTACCCAACTTTCCATTCCTGGTCACAAATCAGAACACATTCCTAGTGTAACTCCTAGATATTTTTATGAAATATTTTCTTTAAATAATTTTTATTCTTCAAAAACATTATTTTCATGCAATCGTGAGTTTAAACAAACTGTGAGATGCCCTTAATATTAAATTATCATTATATCATATTTTTTAGGTTAATGAGAATAATTATAACTAACTTAGGAAAATTCATTATCAATTCATTAGCTATTAATTATTTATAAAATATATATATCAATTAGATATTTTTATTTTTGAGTGAATTACATTTGGTAATGAAATTGATGAGATATATGTGTTATATAATTAATAAAATATTTTTTATATTCATAAAAGAGATATTTTAATCATAGTGTATGAATAAAACCCTATTTTAGGAATAAGAACCTTTTTTAAGGTTAATTTTACACCTTTCAATGGCAAACCCATTTTAAATTAATATTTTGGAACATTAATAATTTATACATGAAAAAATAAAAAAATTATATTGAAGTGGGATCTAAAAATGTACTTTGGATAAATATCTGATATTTTTCTGATAACTTTCATGTTTTTATGAATATTAAAAATATGCTAAATTTTAATTAAAAACAACGTTTTTCATCGAGATAATTTATATAGTTAAATTATAATATTGAATGGTTTAAAAGTATAAATAGAATATATTTTTAAATTTTAATATAATTTATGTCATTATCATTAATTTTAAATCGAATTCATAGGAAAAAACATTTCAATCTTTTGAAATGTTTTAACTTTTAAAAGTCATTTTCTCAGTTCAACAACAGAAATAATTTTAAATTAATTACTACAAATTCTAAGTTTTGAATTCAGAAAAATGGATTCCATATTTGGAATAATAAGGTACAAATTGTGTGAATATGTACCTTTTATTTTTTTACATTATGAATAGTAACATCAGTAATTATTTTATTTACCATGGTTAAATGGTAAATCTGGTAAATAAGGGTAAAAATAATAATTTAATAATATAAAACTACCCTAAAACAAGTCTTAGTTCAAATTAGATGAGATATTTCCAACCATGGTCATCCTTGGGTCGATTTTGGGACCCCATGGATTCACTTGGATGTGAAAATAACATTTTATAAGAATTAATTTAAAGTAAAGTTAATTATAACCTAAACACATATCTTTTACTAAATTGAATTTAATATAGGGTTATATAACTGATATTTATGCCTATAAATAGTAATTAGAAATATAAATATATTTCCTACATCATGGTATTTTTTTAATAATTTTTAGACATTATATAAATATATTTATTTATTACACAATTGTGATGTAGTGATTATCTCATTAATGAAAGATTCAAATAATTGAATTTATAAATATTAAAACAAATGTAATTTTGGTAATTTTGATGTCATCCACGAATTTTATGGATGATATTGATATATTATATTTTATTTAATTCCTTATATTCAAAGGAATCATGTTTTTATGATTTTAAAAAAAATCAATTATGAATAGTATCCAAAATTGACATAATTCATAACTTAAAACATAAAATAGTTTATTAAATGATATTAAATTCCTAAAAATATAATATTTTAAAATATGTTTAATATAATTCCAAATATTTCATAAATAACTTTTTTTGGGTCGTTTGACATTATATAGTAATTACACTAACCCATAAGGCGTAAATAATATGATATCACAGTAAGATTAAAAAGGGTAAAATAATTGTTAAACCAAAACGATAAGGATAAAAAATATTCAAAACTTGTCTAAAAATTATCTTATTATGGCTATTCGAAACAAAATCATCTTATCTTATAATTAAATAAGTTTTGGGCCAATTTTAGTCGAAATTGAATTTATAATAAATTAATATTTGAGAGTTTCCTAAAGTGCCCCTCTCCTCTCTTATAAAAGGTCACATCCTCCTGCTCCTCTTCACTCCATTTTTAGCCTTAAAACACCACCAAACCCTGATCATTTCCCTTATAAGGTTTCTTATTTATATTCTAGATGTTTCGGTCTTCTCAAAAGACCAATTGTAGTTCCCTAATATGAAATTTGAAGAAGGCACGTCGAGGAAAAGGTAATATCTTCTACTTATTCTTTCAAATTTATTTCTTCTTATACTTATCCTTATTTAGTTGTTTTATTAAAAAGTAATAATGTCATTATCAATAATATAATTATATGTTATTATAACTATTAAACAACCCTATTTCACTTTCTATCCATCCTAAAAAAAATGAAATCATCGTGCGTGCGTACGTACGGCTTACCGTCTCCACACCGTGGTGTAAACTGTTTTTTACCACCACCTAACTTGGACGGGTATAGGGGTTGAAATAATAACTATATATATTTATTATAACATGATACTAATTTTGAGATATTATACACCATCCACTTCAATACCATTCAACGATTATGTCAATGATATCATCGCTCATGCGTACGTACGACTTACCATCTACACGGTGAGATGTGATTTGTTCTACATAATATTCATTATACCATGATTATATAAATGAATTTAATGAATAAATATGATATATATTATACTAGTAACATGATATAAATAATATAAATATAACCTATAAATAGTAATACAAACTTATCTGACAAAACATACATAGGAACATAAAGTAGTAAATACCCGAATAATGAGTAACATTGAAATGTTATTAACAAACAGATGAAAATATGAACATAAATATTATCATAAAAATTATTATGATTCTGTAATAAATTTTTAACATTATTTAAATCATTATATAGGAGGTTTAGATACATATTAAGCATAACAGACCTAAGGTAAGGGATAACTTTTCCAATATTGTTTTATCGAAGATTTTTTATTCGTATCTACTAGGAATATATTTATCATCCATGTCCATGTTTTATAAAAAAAATATTCTCATAAAATGTGTAATATTCTTATTTGTATATTTAAAGTCATTTTTACCCATTTTGACTTTTACTATTTGGTTTGGAAAGAATCTTTCTATTGTTTACCATACGAGGTACTTTTTTGATTTTCATACAAAAAATGAGGAGAATGTTTTCTTAACTTATACATCATGAATAGATTTTTACATTTTCATAATGCCTTATTTACAGTAAGATTCCTCTACAGTTTTACTAGGGTATTTTCAACTCAATTGTTTTCTTTTAAAATTGAACAACATTTTAAGAAAAGAAAATGTTTTTGAAGAAGAAAGGATATTTTATTCAAGAATGAAGCTTAAGTATTTTATCAAAATTATTTTCCATCTAAGATTATATAGGTTTATATTTATGTCCTTGTTATTAATATTATTTGATTTTTTTATTATGGAATTTCATTTAGGAAATCCATTTGTTTTATACCAATTATGATAGAATGATGTTTAAGAAACACATTTGATTTCATGGGTTATGCTATAGAGAATGTTTCTATGTTTTTTTCCACATGTAATAATGGTTTTATTATGAGATGTGTGAGACCTATATCTCCCTATAATGAATTGGGTAAAGATTTATATCTTATGAGATAAATATGGCTGGAATGGAAAGTTAATCTGGTTCATTGATATAGGGCTGGAATGAGGAGAGAACTCAGTTCAGTAATGGACTTTGTATGATATGATTGTCTTGGAAAAGAGCCTTGACTAATATGTAATGATTTTATATGCTTATATGTTTATTCCAAAAAATTACATGTCTTATGTTATGACTATTGGGATTTCATTTCAATTTTATGATTTATCCCATGATATGATATTATGATCTTTTATATGCTGGATATGATTTTCAAATGTTATGTTCTTATGAATATGATATGGTTGTTATTTACTTTTTTTACCATTAATGAGCAATTGAGATCACCCTTTTATATGTTTCTTTTACCTAGGACATGAAGAAGGGTATTAAGTATAATATTCCAAAAAGGAGTCTAGATATGATGAAATAAACAGGAGACAATGTAGATGTTTTATGAACCAGTTTTTTATGTTTCCTAGTTTCTAAAGACACTATACCTATAAGGTCATGTCATGGTTTTTTTATAAGTTGTAATAAATATACTTCAATTCTGAAGTGACATCAATTTATGTAGATAATGGGTCACTATAGTTGTTATTAGAGGAATGGTGTAGTTAATATTTAGAAACTATGATGAGAAAGCCTTAAGTATATGTCTAAGTATACGATATAATTTTAGTGTTTTTAAAATGACCATGAATAACCTAGGATAAAACCTAAAGTGTACTAAATTGAAATTTTATTTTTTATTATGTGGTTTTCATGTAATGATTAGTTTTTCTCACACTATACTTCTTGATTTTAGTCAATGGATAGAACCTGAAAAAGTTACGTTAATGATGAATGTGACGGAAAATGAAATGATTTTCCCCTTGAGCAACCAAATATTATGGGAGATAGAATGAAATATATTATATCCATGATCACAAAACTTTCTCAAGCTATGAATCATGTCATACTTCCAAACTAACAAAGGAGGGAGCAGCATTCTTTTGAATCCTTTATGAGGCAGCATCCACCTTCATTATGAGGGTCTTCTGATCCATTAGTGGATGAACAATGGATTAGTACCACTGGAAAGATATTTTTAATTCTACAATGTTTTGAACATGATAAATTCATCTTATAAGTATATCGTTTGTAAGGTGTAGCTGATAAATGGTGAAATCTTATAAATAATATGAGGCAAAAAGATGAAATTGAGTCCATGTAATATGATGAGTTCAAGAACTTATTTTTCAATAAGTACTTTCCTCATATTCTCCAAACAAAGATGGAGAAGGAGTTCCTTAAACATAAGAAAATGGATGATGAATCTATTAGTACCTATAAATAAATTTTTACAAGACTTTCAAGGTATGCTTCTGGAATTATTATCCAACCTGAGATTAAGATTTATTGATTCTTTAGTGGCTTAAAACCAAGTTTCTAAAAGGAATTATCCATAAGGGACTTCAATAGCTATAAGGAAATTTTTCGATGTTCTCTCATGGTTGAGATGGATATTGGAGTAACCCATCAGTCATATGGGTTTTATAAGAAGAGAAAATAGAATTCAAAGGAAAATCTAAAGGCTACCCTAAAAACAAGATGAGTTTTCACTTATTCTCAAAGTGTGAAGAGAAACATGGAGAGAATTTTCTTAAAGGGACTAGTTTATGTTTTATGTATGGAAAATAAGTTCATTGGGAAATTGAATTCCAAAGTGATGGGAAAAAGATGTATAATGATGCGAACAAAGAAAAGGATACACAGAATACACCTCCTATACTTCTATGTTACAAGTGCAAGGAAATGGGTCATTATTCTAATCAATTATCTAATTCAAGGGTTATTGATGATGATCAAAATCAAAAAAACTCTTAATGAAAAAGACAAAGGAAATTCACATGAAATTATTGTCAGTGACATTGAGTATGATAATGAAGTGGTGAAAGGTACACTTACCATCCACTCTAAAGTATCAAATTTTTTATTTGATTCTGGATCCACCAACTCTTTTATTTATAAAAAATTTTCTAAGTTTATCATCGTATAACCTCAACAATTAGATGTTGAGTTATTTGTGACAACTCTTAATGGCACAATGGTCTCATCAAAAGTTTACAATTATTTTACAATTGATGTTTGTGGGAAAGTACTTCCTAAAAATCTTTTGATCCTTCCTATAGTAGAATTTGATGTTATTATTATAATGGATTATATTTCTTTATATGTAGATCATATCAATTTCCAAAGAAGGGAAGTCACATTTCATATTCCAAATCAATCTATGATCATCTAACGATTCAAAGATGAATACAACCTTCCGTTATAATTTTCTTCTATCTTATGGGTCAAGATTTCAATAAACAATGGTTATTTATCTCAAAAGGTTGGGGAGTAACTCATGATTAAGAATACTCCCATTGTGTGGGAGTTTGATGATTTATTTTTGGAGGAAATTCCAGATCTTCCATCAAATCGTGAAGTTGAGTTTTCAATAGAACTCATATTGGGTGCTATGCCTATTTCAAATAGACCTTATAGAATGTCCCCAATTAAGTTTTAGGAATTGAAGAAGAAACTCCAAGATAATTTTCATAAGGGATTCATATACCCAAGTGTGTCAGCTTGGGGAGCACATAATCTTTTTATTAAGAATAAATATGGATCAATGAGACTCTTCATTGATTATCGAGAACTTAACAAGATCATTATCAAGAATAAATATCCTCTCCCATGCATTAATGAATTATTTGAACAACTACATAGAACTCAATACTTTTCCAAGATTGATCTTTGTTCAGGGTATGATCAATTAAGGGTCAAAAAAGAGGATATACCAAATATGGAATTCTGTACAAGGTATGGACACTATGAATTTATAATTATGCCTTTTTTTCTTACTAATTCCCCTACTATTTTCATGGATCAAATGAATAGAGTATTTAGAGACTATATTGATCATTTTGTGGTAGTCTTTATAAATGATATTCATGTCTATTAAAAGATAAAGGAATAACCTATATATCACTTGAGAATTGTACTAAAGAACCTGAGAAAAGATAATCTTTATGCCAAATTTACCAAGTATGAATTTTGTCTTCAAAAAGTTTCATTTTTGGGTCACATAATCTCTAGAGAGGGGATGTCTATGGATCCAGCAAAAATAGAGGTTATTGAAAGATGATCAAGAACAACAAAAGTAACTGAGATCTGATGTTTTCTTGGTTTGGATGGATATTATCGATGTTTTGTGAAATATTTTTTATGAATATCTAATCCACTTACCAAGTTGACTCAGAAAGGAGTTAAGTTCATTTGGATGGAGGAATGTGAAGATAATTTCAAAGAGCTAAAAATAAAGTTAGCAAGTGCACATGTGCTCACACTGAGTTATAGTGGATAAAGGTTTGTGATCTATAGTGATGCATCCAAAAAGGGTATGGGGTTTGTTCTCATGAAAAATGATATGGAGACAGATTATGCCTCACAACAGTTGAAAATCCATGAGCAATATTACCCAACTCATGATTTGGAGTTACCTACGGTGATCTTTGCATTAAAAATATGGAGGCATTATCTTTATGGTGGAAGCTGTGATATTTATACTGATCATAAAATTTTAAAGTATATTTCCACACAAAAGGATTTAAATATGCATCAAAGAATATGGTTGGAATTGACTAAAGATTATGGCTACTCAATACATTACCACCATGGGAGAGAGAACAAGGTGGTAGATGATTTGAGTTGAAAAGACCTTGCCAGCTTATCCATGATGCGGATCACAAAAGATCCAATATTTATGGATTTAAAAAATATGGATATTGAAATTTTAATGTAAGGGGAGAAATATTATCTTTCTGAAATGAATGTTCCACCATCTATACAAGAGAAGATCAAAGAGGCACAGAAGGAAGATGTAGAGTAACAAAATCATGTGATAAATGTTCCTAAATTCAACCTTGATTGTGATGAAATAATAAGTTTCAAGAACCGGGTTTGTGTTCTTCCCATACTAGAATTAAATAAGGAGATATTGGATGAGGCTCATATTTATTCATTCTCTATTCTCCCTATAAGCACAAAGATGTACAAGGACCTGAAAGAGTACTTCTGGTGGGATGGAATGAAAAGAGATGCCTCTGAATATGTCTCTCGATGCTTGGTTTGTCAGTAAGTTAAGGCTGAGAGAAGAAGTCTAAGAGGATGTTACAACCATTACCTATACCAGAATGGAAATGGGAAAACATCATTATGAACTTTTCCATCGGACTTCCCAAAACATCCAAAGGCAGTAATGTTGTCTGGGTTATAGTTGATTGTCTTACGAAGTTGGAACACTTCATTGCTATTATAGAGGATTTATCTCTTAATCATCTTTCCATGATATATGTAAAATAAGTGATAATATTTCATGGAGTACCCCTTTACATTTTATCTGATCAGGATCTTAGGTTTACCTTGATGTTATGGCAATGTCTTTAGTATGCTCTGGATATATAGTTAAGTTTCAACATTAATTATCATCCTCAGATAGACGGTCAGTCTGAGAGGACAATTCAAACACTAGAAGACATTTTTATAGCTTTCTCTATGGATTTCAAAGGTGGTTGGGATAAAAACCTACCATTGGTGGAATTTTCTTATAATAATAGCTTTCACTCCAATATTTAGATGGCTGGTTATGAATCCCTCTATCAAAATAAGTGAATAACTCAAACTTTCTAAGATGAATTTGGGGAAATAAAGATATTAGGACCTGATATTGTTGATGAAATGGTAGAAAAGGTCAGATCTATTCAACAACACATAAGAGCAGCTCAGAGTCGACAAAAAATTTATGTTGACAACCGAAGAAAAGACCTAGAGTTTGAATTTGGTGGTAAGTTGTTCTTACAAATATCTCCCTAGAAGAGAGTAATGAGATTTGGAAAGGAGGTTATGTTTAGCCCAATGTATATCGGTCCTTTTGAAATACTGGATCATGTTGGGAAGGTAGCTTACTGATTGGCGCTTCCACCGAACCTCTCTCAAGTTCATGATGTGTTCCATGTATCTCTCCTGATAAATTACATACCAGATCCTTCACATGTACTAATCTCAGAAGTCGTACCGTTGGGGCAAGATCTTTATTATGAAGAAAAACCGATAGTGATTCTGGATCATAGCAAAAAAATTCTACGAAACAAGGCCACTTTCTTGGTTAAAGTTTTATGGGGAAACTCATAATTAGAATGAGCTACATGGGAGATTGAGGATATTATAAGGGATAGGTATCCTCATCTGTTTATTTCCAAGTGATGAATTTTGAGGGTGAAATTTAGTTTAAGGGGGGTAGAATGTAACACCTAGATGTTTTTATGAAATATTTTCTTTAAGTAATTTTTCTTCTTAAATAGCTTGCTTTGAACAGAATCCTGAGTTTTAACAAACCAAAAGATTCCATTAACATAAAATTACCATTATATCCTAGTTGTTACTTTAGTATGAATTATTATAACTAACTTGTGAAAATGCATTATGAATTCATTTTCTATTAATTATTTATAAAAAATATAAATCAATTAGATATTTTTATTTTTGGTTTAATTACATTTGGTAATGAAATTAATGATATATATGTTTTATATACTTAATAAAATATTTTTTATATTCATACAATGAATATTTTAGTCACAGGGTATGAAGAAAACCCTGTTTTATGTTTAATAACCTATTTTTTTAAATGTTAATTTTACACCTTTGAATGGTGAACCCATTTTAAATTAAGATTTTGACACATTAATAATTAATATATGACAAAAAAATTCTATTTTTAAGAGGGATATAAAAATTTACTTTGGATAAATTTCTGATATTTTTCTCATAACCTCCATGTTTTGATGAATAGTAAAAATTCACTAAATTTTAATTAAAAACAACATTTTTCATCAAGATAATTTATATGGATAAATTATAATATTGAATGGTTTGAAAGTATAAATAGAATATATTTTTACCATTTAATATAATTTATATAATTATCATTAATTTTACATTTAATTCATAGGTAAACACATTTCAATCTTTTGCAATGTTTTAACTTTTAGAACATATTTTCTCATTTCAACATCAGGAATAATTTTAAATTAATTACTTCAACTTATGTATTTTTAATTTGGTAAAATGGATTCCATATTTAGAATTATATGGTCTAAATTATGTGAATATGTACCTTTTATTTTTGAACGTTATGAATAGTAACTTCAGTAATTATTTTATTTACCAAGGTTAAAGGGTAAATATTTTAAATAAGGGTAAAATAATAATAATTTAATAATATAAAACTACCCCAAAATCAAGTTCTAATCCTATTGGATGATATATTTCTAACCATGGGCATCCTTCGGTCTATTTTGGGACCCATTGGATTCCCTAGGATGTGAAAACGACATTTTATAAGAACTAATTAAAAGTAAAGTTAATTATAACCTAAACACATATCTTTTACTAAATCGATTTTAATATAGGGTTATATAACTGATCTATATCTATAAATAGTCATTATAAATCTAAAAAGATTTCATAAATCAAGGTATTTTATTTATAATTTTTAGAAATTAGATAAATATATTTATTTATGACAAAATTATGATGTAGTGATTACCTCATTTATGAAAGATTCAAACAAAAGAATTTATAAATATTAAAAAAAAATTAATTATGTTATTTTGATGTCATACAAGAATTTTATGGAAGATATTGACATATTATATTTTAGTTAATTCCTTATTTTTATGTAATCATGGTGTTGTGAGTTTTTTAAAAAAGCCAAGTGTTAATAGTGTCCAAATTGACATAATTCATAAATTAAAACACAAAATGGTTTATTAAATGATATTAAATTCCTAAAAATATAAGAATCCAAAAGTGGTTAATATAAGTTCAAATATGTCTTAAATAACTTTTTTTGGTTCTTCTGACATGATATGGTAATTATACTAACCCACATGGTGTAAATAACAAGATATCACTGTAAGATTTAAAATGTAAAATAAGGGTTAAATAAAAAAGATAAGGATAAAAAAATATTGAAAACATTTCCAAAAATTATTGGATGATATTTATTCGAACCAACATAATATTATATTCAAATTAATTATGGTTTGGACAATTTTTAGTCGAAATCTAATTTATAATAAATTAATATTTTGAGAGTTTCCTAAAGTGCCCCTCTCCTCTCTTATAAAAGGGAACCTCCTCCCTCTCTTATTCGCTCTATTTTGAGCCTTAAATCTCATAAAAACCCTACCCATTTCTCTTCTCAAAATTCCTAGTTAAATTCTAGAGGTGATGGTCTTCTCAAAAGACCAACTCTAGTTCCCTAAGAGGAAATTTAAAGGAGGCACGTCGAGGAAGAGGTAATCTCTTCTACTGATTCTTTCAAATTTATTTCTTCTTCTACCTCCTCTTCTTTATTTGTTTCATTAAAAATTAATAACATCAGTATCACTAATATACTGATATTTTATTATAAATATTAAACAACCCTATTTTACCTTCTATCCATCCTACGAAAAATGAAATTACCGCACGTGCGTACGTACGTCTTACTGTCTCCACGTTGTGGTGTAATATTTTTTGCACCACCACCTTACTTGGATGGGTATGATGGTGGATATAATAAATATATAGGATTATTATAACATGATACTAATTATGAGATAATATACACCATCCACTTCAATAACATTCAACAATTATGGGAACGATATTGTCGCTTGTGCATACGTACGACTTACCATCTCTATGGTGCGATGTGATTAATTCTACATAATATTTATTAAACCATGATTATATAAATGAATTGAATGGATAAATATTATATATATTATACTAATACTATTCTTTAAATCACATAACTATAACCTTAAAAGAGTAATAAGAACTTATCTGACAAAACATACATAAGAACAAAAAGCAATTAATACTCAAATAGCGAGTAATAATGAAATGTTACTAACAAATAGATGAAAATTTGATCACAAATGTTATCATAAAAATGATTATGATTCTATAATAAATCATTAAAAATATTAAAATCATTATATAGGAGTTTTGGATACATATAAAGCATATCGGACCTAAGGTAAGGGATAACTTTTCCAATCTTGTTTTATCCAAAAAAAATTATTCATAAGTTTCTACTGGGAATATATTTATCATCTATGTCCATGTTTTCTAAAAAAATTATAATAAAATGTGTACTATTATTCTATGTATGTTTAAATTCATTTTTACCCATTTTTACTTTTAATATGTGGTTTGGAAGGAATCTTTATTTTGTTTACCATACGAAGTACTTTTTGACTTTTCCAGTAAAAGTATGAGGATACTATTTTTTTAACTTATACAGAATGAACAGGTTTTTACATCTTTATAATTCATTATTTTCATGAAGCTTACTCTACAAAATTTCAAGTTTATTTTCAACTCAATTATTTTCTTTTAAAATTGCATGACATTTTGAGAAAAGAAAACATTTTTGAAGATTAAAATATATTTTCCTCAAGAATGAAGCTCAAGTGTTTTATCAAAATTATTTTCCATATATAATTACATAGGTTTATGTTTCTATACTTGTTATTACTATTATTTTATTGTGTTTATTATGGAATGTTATTTAAGAAATATATATGTTTTATATCAATTATTATGGAATGATGTTTAAGAAACCCATTTGATTTCATCAGTTATGCTATGGTGAAAGTTTCTAAGTTTGTTTGGCACATGTAAGAATGGTTTCATTATGAGATGGGTGGGACCAATATCTCCCTCCAATTTATTGGGTAAATATTTATATCTCATGAGATATAAATGTCTTGAATGGAAAGTTAATTTGTTTTAGTGATACAGGGCTGGAATGAGAAGATAAATCGGTTCAGTAGTGGACTTTGTTCGCTATGATAGTCTTGGAAAAGAGCCAGGCTAATATGAAATGATTTTCTATGATTTTGTGTGTATGCCACAAAATTTAATGTCTTATGTTATAACTTTTGGGATTCCATTTCACTATTATGATTTATCCTATGATATGATATTGTGATCTTTTATACGCAGGATAATATTTTCAAATGTTATGTTCTTAAAAATATGATATGATTGTTATTTCATTTTTTACCCTAACTAAGAATTTGAGCTCACCCTTTTATATGTTTCTTTTCTTCAGGACATGAAGAAGGTTATTAAGTATGGTATGCCAAAAATGAGTCTAGATATGATGAAATAAACAGAAGACAATGTAGATTTTTTATGAACCAGTTGTTTATGTTTCCTAGTTTCTAAATACACTAAACCTATATGGTCCTGTCATGGTTTTTTTATATTTTCAAATAAATATACTTCAATTCTGAAGTGATATCAATGTATTTAAAGAATGGGTCTCTATACCTAGTTTCGTTACAACTCCTTGCTCTTAAATCTGAAGAAAAATAGATACACACCACCATCCATTTAGAATCTTAAGAAACCTTGTTTTTCCTCAAAATCCCCAACCAAAACCCAAATCATATGTGTCATGTCTAAAATGACATGGTTAAGGAGATTTCTGATCCCCTACATCCAATTTATCGTAAAAACACCAGTCAATCCTCCTTATCCAACCCATCATGAAAAATCTTGGCCCACTTTCTAATTCATTTCTGAACCATCTGATCACAACGCTTCTAAAATCAATCATAATTCCACTAAGACTGAATTTATCCTATGATTTTTTGAGAATGATAATTATATCCCACACCTAATTCCCACAATGATCTTCCTAATCGACTCATAGGATAACGAAAGCCATTTTGTGCATAATGTGGACACCGATCTGTTTTTTTATCCAAATAAATCTAGTATCATTCCTATTTTATCCCAAACATGACACCCATTCTAGGAATACAATTGTCTATGCATTTCCAAGTCACTTGAACCACATGAACCTTCTCTATGATATGCCTCTTGATTTTCTACACTTGATCACCAAATTCCATACCTTACCCTAGGAGATATTCCCATGTCAAGTCCTTTCCCAACCAAAGACATAATCAATACCTACTAATCACTTCAAAAAACCATAATCTAACATATTTGGTTCATTAAGTTACCCCAAGAAAAAATCCTACAGTCAAACTCTAACCGATGTGATACCCCGATTCATAACCGATGTTCTCTAAAGAATCTAGATCAAATTGGATCTATTCACTCACTAGTGTCATAATCCATATTGACCGCCCAATGGATGGTTCCATACATATGTGATCCCTTTAGTATAAGGGTTGTATCTCCATTACTAATGTCAGGATCCCCACTATAGGAGCATCATTTCCATCTAATCCTTCAATCAAAACTCAATCATCATGGATCATGCTCCGTCCACTTATGCATACGATAATAGATGGGTTCAACCCACTTATACCCAAGCCCCAAACCAATATTTAACTCATTCCCCATTCTCAACCCATGTAAATATTACCCTCATCACCTAAAAAATTCCAAAACAATATGATATTCACTAACATAAACTTACAATTGGTGAACATTCTACCACCTAGTCTCACTTATTTCATTCCTAAAGAGCCACCTAAAAAGGTTCTATTTCCAAACATGCATGTTTCTCATCTTGATCCATGCTCACCTAAACGTAAGAAAATAACTCCTTTATAAAACTCTTTGATTGAATTTGTAACCACATATGATATATCCCCAATGTTTCATATTCAATGTAGGAACATTTCAAGATCCTCCATCGAGCCTTAGGATATCATTCATGTAGGTGTTATATAAAAAATCCTCAATCCTTGAATCACAATACTATTCATGGATCTCTTTCTTCAACTACACATCTCATAACCAACATTTAAAAACTAAAAAACATTTAAACATAACTATCACACCTCTTATTCAACTAAAACATCATACCAACTGGCACTATGAACCTCATGTGTTCTTTCCACCTCAAAATTAACAAATTCAAATTCATGTATTCTTCCATACCACCCAGTCACTTAAACTTGAATCTTGATCCCATTATTCGTGATGCAACCAAACTAGGATCACAAGCCTAATTCAATAGCTGATCATATCTCATGTATGTTAGTTCTATGAAACCAAAAGAGTCAAATATTCTCTATTCCAAAAAAGGAGCCCAACATTACACCTATTTTAAGGCTCAACACCCACTAATATTGATGATTCCCCCTACCATATGTCTTCTATAGACATTTAGGATCACTTAGGGAATTACTTTTAAAATTGGACACATCACATGTGCCATGATTTGTAACATGGTCACCCACTACATGAGTATTGTTTATAAACCACAGTTATCGAGCCACACCCCCAAGGCATTTCAACCTCATTTTCATTGTTAGACACCACACTATGTTGTATTAAAACCAAGGTGTTAAGAGTTTTCCCATTCTCACACTATATACCAATGTGCCTATAAAAAATGGTTCAGGAACCCAAATGGTCATTCCCTTCAAATATAGTTTTGATACCACATCACTCTAAGTGCTTAACATATGTTGGTTTTAGAACCCGAGGAGTGTTTCCTTTCATTTTTTATAGAATCACCATTCCCATGTCGTATACTCAATCACACCTCACATGCACGTGTCTCATGAACCAAGACACCTACCTATGCTTCCGGGCTCAAAGTCACCACTAAACTCAGACCAACCCCTCATTTGGGTTTCCCTCAAACATCATTAAACAATACCCTGCTAAGGGATAATTAAAAAATATGTCCTATCAATATCAAAATTAGTCCAAAGTTTAGGTCTCAAATAAATATCATTAGGACTATATACCTACTCAAGGTCAAAATTCATAGAAGGTCACAACTCTTGGGGCATCATCCACACTACCATCTCAACCCATATTAACTCACATGCCCAACCACCCACTCACAATTTTTGAAGAACATAACACATTTAGAATATAATTCTAAACCATCCACAGACACGGGAATTTATTACCACGGGCATCTACACATAGGACTACCCCTATTAGGATCACAACTCACTAGTCAACTATTTCTAAAACCAGTGGAATCATCCGGGATGATTTGTACCAAAGAACCACAACCATGAAATTTGATTAGATAAAATTTTATTCCAATCTATACAGTAAAACACCATAGAGGTTATTACTGACACTTTAAATAATTAAAAATAAATAAAATTTCACACAAAGAAATCATTACCAGAGCACATAATTCCCTTACTGGCCTCTCAGGGTCTCTACCTGTTCCTTTATTAAGGTATTTTACTATAATAATCACCATAGGATCCATAAGACTTGACACTAGAATAAAACATATATATAAATTGATCCAACTCAATATAATTCTACCAAGTACTTGTGCAGGAAAACTTCTTATGAGGATTTTTTTACACATTAAATAGTTATTTCTTGATCATAAGTGAAAATAACTACACTAGAAGACCTATATCATGTGTATCATTCATGCCTAAAATGATGCAAGTGATACCTCTTGTGTCATAAATCCAAGATATGAAGTCCAATCATTTTCCTATTATCAATAAGATAATAGCTAAAATCCAAAACTGGCCTCTTGAAAATGGTTCAAGAGACAAAAACACATAACCCATAAATCATAAATCTCATACATCAAGTGTGTCACACAAGGTTTAAATAATAAAAAACATAATAACGCAAAATAATAACATTAATCCCATACCCATGGTAACTTGAAATTTCATTATGAATGGTGTTCATGATGCCCAAGTTTGGGTTCCATCATAAGCGATGACACATCCTTATGTAACCTATCTACAAACTCCTAAAATTTTAAGATAAAATAAAACAAGCTATGATACCACTTTGTAATGTCTCTCCTCTCCAGACCGTGGACCAATGCCTGGACCAGCAGAATATTTCATGGAATTAGGCAAACCAACTCGTACGCCAAAGGGTCCCATATATTAGAGGTGTTATAAGATGGTACTATGGGGAGACTATACCCCTGTATTAGAGTGTGAAATAATAGTAACAATAAAATAAACAAATCTTATACACACCCATCTCATCATATTACATGTAATTTATAAGAAAATTTATGTTACTAAATAGAATAAAATATTTACATATGAATTAAAAACAAAACTAACCACCCACTAGTACAGTTACACACACATAACAAAAATAAAAGGAAATAAAAATATGACTATACTACCACTTTGAGACATACCCCTTCTCAAACTCTTGGTATCATCCGACCTGTCCCATTTGATCATGATAAAACTAATATCGGGCCTCAACCCTAATTTTTATAGTAATAATCATATAGAGGTTTCTCGAGTACCCAAGTGCAATGGAGTCCCAAGTAGAGTTTCAATATAACTCATTAGTCTACTACGAATGACATCTATAAAGACAACTAGTCAATAAATAGGGCATATAGAAGTGTGAAATATAAAAATTTATAATTACAATCATTGAAATGTATAAAACTGAAGATATAAAAAAACATCACAACCAAGGTATGGGTTCACCTTGATAGAAGTACATACCTACTTTGATTAGTTATGGGGTCTCTTTGAGCATGTCATGAATACCATTCCAGCCATCTCTTGACCATGGGTAATATACCTATCCTTGGTCCCAATAGGTACTCGGAAGTAATATACCCATACCTAGGGTTTTGTGACTACCCATGGGTTTTTTTCACCCCTAGTTTAACCAGAAATACATGTTCCCACCTCGGGGTTATGTTCACCCCCAGTTTAATTTTAAACCCATGCATCAACTCAAGGGCCAAGTTTACCCTTGGTTTAACCATAAATACATGAATAAACCTAGGATTCATGTTCACCCCATCTTTAACCATTGTAAGAAAAAAAAATATATACTTTAAATATAATTATACATAATCTTACTACCATATCGCCAAAATGAACAAAAAAATAAATAAAGAATTATTTTCCATTTCCAATCTAGAAAATTACATTTTCAATTTCCCAAATCCATTTAAAGAGAACCATTTACAAAATATAATATAATTCACATTTCCAAACTTGTTACAAAATACCGTTCTGAATAACATTTCAAAGAACCCTTTTTTTAAAAACCCATTTTATATAAATACCCAACATGTGACACCACTACCTTTTCATACTCCCCTTTTAAAACTAAACCAATTATCCATTTAAAAATAACATTCCAAATGTTAATTTAAAAATTAAATTTCAAAAACCATTTACCATTTCCACTCACACATTTTCATTTAAAGTAACCATACCAATTTGCCACCCAAGTATTCATTTTCAAGTTGTTAATTCAAAATACATGTTTCCTGGAAAACATCATTCAAATAGATGATCTCCAGGGTAAAATTTCTATAATGGTGTTCCATGAGAAACCAACTTCTCATTAAGCTTAAGGCATGTATAAGTGGATCTTAAGTAAGTAAATGGGAATTCTAAGACATTTAATTTAAAACTAGTTGACTTCCAATGAGATTGAAATGACCACATGTTATGTAATTAAAAATATCAAATACTATGGGTCAAGTCTAGGGACTACCTACCTCATAGATGGTGCTTTATAAATTTATCCCTAAGGGATGTTAGCTTTTCTAAGGCCCGTAAAAACCCATTAAGCCTCATCCATCCAACCTGATCACCTAACTCGCACTAAAAAATCTGAAAAAATTAATTATAATTAATTAAAATAATTAAATCAAATAGTAAAGAACCCTAAAAATCATTGGGCACTCGACACTCACTCATTCTTCAAGAAATGAGGCATAGACCATCTGCATCACACCCCCAAACCTACACCCATCTAAATCCCTAACCAATAGGACCAAACCAAGTGGAAATTTATTTTAAAATTGGAAAAAGAATATGTAAATTCAAAATGGTGGAATACCTTTCTGAATTACTAAGAAACCATGTGTAGATAGAGTATCGATATATACTTTTCTAAGGATACATGAAATCCCCAATAGGATATAGAAATTCCACCATGATATAGTGGAATCTATAAATAAAACCTAAGAAGAGAAGAAGTAAAATTAGGATGGAGGGAGGATATGGTAAAAAGAGAATGATAGAGGTTGATATGTACCTCAAGACACCAAATAATTCCACTAAAAAAACCTCCTTGGTGAGCCTTGAAGAAGAGAAAAGGGGGGATAAGAACCCCTAACACACATGGAAAAACATGGAAGAGAGTGGGTTTCCCTCTTTAAAATATAAAAGGTGAAAAATGGTCATTTTAACCCTTTAATTCCCCCCACCGACAAGACAGTGATCCCATGTAGGATCTCTACCCAATAGTCAGCCCACCGACTAGTTACTGGCTCGTTGGTAGCAGGTTGATGGGTGTAGGCCACAACTAGCATGTCTCCCAACCACCCCCATCCTTCTCTTAGCACTTACCAAATCACCCATATTAGCTTCTAAGCTCCATCCCATGTCCAAAAAAATCCTTTTATGTTGTAAAAACTCTACATATTTGATTTTGAACCCTATTTCAAAACTTGTCTCATACACTAATTGAAAATGTAAAATTAATTTGAATTTTAAACCATCTGTATAGACACGAGGAATTACAGTTCCAAACTTTATCTATAGTGTGGGGGTCTCACACCTCATCGGTTCCAGGGGAGTACCAACCCCATTCATGATCTAAAGGACTCTCACACTAAGTATGTGTGGGATTACCTAAATCTAGGAATAATATGGGGTGAACCATGCCCCATCACTCATATTCTACCTGGGGAGTTCCTAACCCAATGTACAATCTTATAATCATGCCTAAACCCAGTCAACAATCCTATGAAGCTAAGGAAACTAAATTGATTACATCATTTTATGTCTCACCTCTGATGCCTTCCCAAATCAAAGTCTCAAGCAAGGAGATACAAAAAGAAACTAAGGATAGAAAAGTACACAAAATGTACTTTATAGTTACAATATGTGTATCCCCTTAGCAAAAAATCATCTTTGCATTACCTCGCCACATGGGGTGTTGAATCAACCAATATGATGTGTTTTATGATATTAATGAAATTTGGGACTAGTTGGGTGCTCAGATTTCATCCCTAATACATGGTTCCCTATTACCTCTGGGTATATGGAATGTTTTGGGTGGTACCTGATGTGCGATGCATATGTAATTACTCACTATATACCTCTAGTCATCTAATTTTTGTAGTCCC
This sequence comes from Viscum album, assembly GCA_963277665.1. NCBI lineage: Eukaryota > Viridiplantae > Streptophyta > Magnoliopsida > Santalales > Viscaceae > Viscum > Viscum album. The sequence continues at coordinate 464,137,407 of OY728138.1, forward strand.
CAATAATGATATACCTTTATGGACACATGGTGTTTGGTTACTAATGTCACTTTGGGTGTGTATTGATTTCTAATTCATGTTTTGTTGGCCATATATGACATGTACTCATCCTATATTCTATATTTATAGGTGTGTACTCAGTTTTCCGCATGAATGTGTGATATTTATAATATTTTGAAACACTAGAACTATATATAGGGAGGCACATGATGTTTGTTCCTCTAAACAACATGTTATGTTGTCATGTTATTCACCCATATCTCTATGTTCTTCTGAATTTCATGATTCCACCACCTAAAAGAACCCCCAATCACATTGTTGTTCTACCCATCGTCATCTAAGACCACCGAGGGTCCTTTCTGATGCTCAATCCATTATTGCATTCACTCCCATATTTCCAAGTCACACCCTAAACATCTTTCCCAATCCCCGAGTGTGATCTTGTGTTGCACTCCCCCATCATAGCATCCCAAATCACACAACACCTCACTTTGAACTTTTAGTATCATTCCTCTTCCTCTACAATATTGATCCCAAAAAATTTTCATCTTGATGTGGTTGGTTCATGGTCCCACATTATGGTTGTTGAATTTTCAGCTAATGCAAAGAATGGTGGTTATTGTTATCATGATAAATATGATAATATAGAGAAATAATCATGATTAAGATGGTTATTAAATACCTAATTCCATTCTCAAGGGTGTTAAGAAAAAGGTTCATAAATTTGGGGATCCACTAAGAATAACTTAATAAGGGGATTGAATAATCATAGTTCTAAAGGGGTGGAGAATTCCACAGATACAATTATCACTAAATATCTACCCCAATAAAGAGAATAAATATAAATATAATTAAAGATAAGAAACTAGAATAAACTAAAATGAAATCCCTAACTCATGGAACAACAACCATTTATTTAATATACCATAGACACAGTGGTTTTTTCATCATCATCATGTGATTTAATCATTGATGTCATCACAGATCCAGTCTTGTTCCTCAATATGATGTCAATTCTCCCATGATCTAATATCCCCCACCTCTATATCTAGGGTTTATGACAATGGAAATAGTTAATAACCTTAGAAATAAATTATAATATTTTTTAGTTGAAATTAGGTGATCAGATATCAAAATTAATTAATTAGTAATTAATTAGTTTTATTTAATTGAAAACTTGTTACTGGTAATCCAGGTACCCCAAGTGCAAACTAAAATAACATCTCTCCTAGGGTAGACTCCCAGTTTCAATTGAAACCACAGTGTTTGTTTTCCAATATGAATCTCTCTTTATGAGGGAATTCTAATAATTCACCAAAATGCATTTACAGACTTAAAATAATATATTATTTTTATTATATTATTATCAAGGCACTGTGATGCTCAAAACTTCACGACGGCATAGTGATGCATCTCAAAATTAATATTTGTAATATTTTAAAGGTTTAAATCATAAAAAACCTTAATTACTACACCCTCCCAACCTTTAAACCTTTTTTACTAAAAGGTAAACAACTAGGGATCCTCAAAAAGAAATCTCACAAAAAAACTCATATGAAAAACAACCCACCTTCATACATAGTTCCTTCATCTTTGGAGGTCCAAGCTCTAAACTAACATGATAAAAAACCATCCAAAAAGGGAAAATCCTATCTTGTCATCAAAGTTGTCATCTCTAAAATGTCTTGAAGAAATACCATAATAGATGTATGAATCCTCTCTATGTGAGTCTTTCTGAGATTCAGCATCCAAAACCATATTCTCATCTGAAGGTCATCCTACCACATGGGAAAAATATGATCTACAAACCACTCACATCCATCACAAAATGGTTCACTAGTAAGGTTACCTATAGAGATAACACTTCACTCAATACCTCTATAGAGTTTCCTTGATGGTTTTTGCATGAGAATAACACATCTACACCACAATATAATTGATTACTTCAAAAATATTTCACATTAGAACCAGAGGAGTCAAAAGAAAATATAACCCTCTATACCTATGAAAAATTCTTTGTTATACCATTTGTTAAAAGAATGGGAACCAATGTATCTAGATCATAGAACAAGACCAACATGGGACATTTTTACTAACTTCTTAAAAAACATTAACGAGAATCATATGACCACATTTTCTACAGTTTCACACCCACTTTTGAAGATAACCTAGTTGTGCTGTTGTTTATCCTTCATGAAATTAAATAAATATTACATAGATAAAAACACCAACCATTTAAAATAACTCAGTATCACACCACTACCCATCGGGTGTCCCAATCTGACATAATCTGAAGTGAATATTCCTAACCATTCACATAAACCTACTCTATCATCTCTAAAACAACACCCACCAAAACTAGAGTGATTGAAAACCATATCCACCAAAGAAAACCTCTTCCCCGCCATATAGTAAGAATTTACATGTGATGGGAACATCTAAAAAGGATCTATTGGACAAACCACATTGAGGGTATCACTCCATTAGGGTGGTACCGCTATAGGATGTCCATCTCTATATCCAATATGAACAAAAAAAGAAAAAAATTATCTTCTTGAGGAATTAAATGAACTACTCCCACATTTAGTAAAACCCTTTAGGTCCATCACTAGAGAACATCCAATCACATAGTACCATAAAATAGTCATCACCCCCATGGGAATCTCTTGTTCAATGGAGGAGTGTGGGGTCACCACCATCGATAGAAGGTGATAAACATTTCTATCTTCATGCAATAGCTAAATCCTCTAAATATATCACTCATGCACTTCCTTCATCATCTAGACATAAAGTCTTCTATTTAAAGAATTAGACATCGTGCCACTTCTTCAATACTAAGATATCATCAACTACCACTTATTTAAATTTATTAAAACTAAATATACTCTATGAAACTAGATCACACACTATAAGAGTTTATTTTATAGCAATAACTCTCATGGAATAATTTGGGAAATAACTTGAATTCACTCTTATTCATATGTTAGTATTCTGTCAAGGTAAAATTGTGGGTATCCCTTTGAAATAATTTGTTCATTCCTCTATACTCATATGAAGTGAATTATCATCCATTCACAAAGCACATAAACCCATGCTTACCATCTGATGTGTATTAGACCACAACTTTTGAGGGTGGGTTACACTTGTTTTGCCTTTGGGGATCCTTCTCACTACCAAGGGTGGACCTTAGCTCAACTACTCAACTACATAAAACCATAAAAAATAATATTGGTATCTAATTTATACTGAGGTAGGTACCACTACATCTCTTATCTTCCATGAAGGAATATCTTGAAAATTATATTTCTCCACTAAGGATGAACTCACCTCATTATAAGTGTGAGTAAAACATGGTCTCAATCATTGAGGATTATCAAGATGATAAAGGTCTATATAGAGGCTCCATTAGGATCTCAGCCTCTTAAATATATGGTACATGGTAAAAATTCCATGCCTACATTGACTAGTGTGAGAGTTCATGATGGGGGGACATGAATCATACTCCAAAATTCACCTATTGAATCCAGGACATAGTCATCTAAAAACTCTGATTTTCTAAACCCTATGAATGATAGAAACTAATTATAGGTTGTGAACATGTAATTATATTGATGCATCAACCATCATTGACTAATCACACACCACTATCTATTATAGTAAACATATTCCAACTAGGAAATTGGGCCAACAATAAGGTGGTTCTTGATCTCATGATTATCATCAATGTGGAGCTTTATCCACTACACCACTCTGGCTATCTTCAGGTGAAATTATAACATAATCCCTTAGATATGGTGTATCTCTTTCAATAATTATTAACTACCAATTCTCAGTGGGGAGACTCCATCTTAGGCGGTGTTGTATGAAAACACAACCGCAACTCAAAAACTCTTCTTAAAGAATCTACTTGTGAATTTTTTATCTCAAAAAATTCCACCATGAAACATGACCTAGGAATACGACTTGAGTTTTGTAGTAATTTCATATACTTATAAATAGTCATAATACCCTATAAAGGGTTCAGTATCCTTGGATAAAATTCAATCATGAACAAGGGATCAAATTCCAACCACGGTAGATCAATCTCATTAAGATCTCAAGAAGAACATCACCCAATATAAGATAATTGTAGTTAATATAGAGATTAATGAATTAATTTTTACCTTATAAGTGAAGGCCTAAACTATATGAAAATGTAGGCCACAAACTCAAACCATACCTCTATATCCTAAGGATTAGGCTCACCACAATCCTAAAAACACACATTATATGTACAACATATGGGTAGTCTCATATAGCTTAGTGCGAACTACCATCCCCTATACAAGAGATTCTGTACTAAGAATGAAGGGGATAAAAACTTCTTAATATCATGGTGAAATTATATCTCCCAATCTGATCTCAGAACCAATGCCTCATCACTCACTAATTAGTGTTGAGAGTTTTAACTACAAGTACAAACTCATCATGGGATTTCCTTTATGAACAAGATATCAATGAATGAGAATAACCATTTATTTGATAGGATAACCCTATAAGTATTAAAGATTAATGGTATGAGATGAAACTAGAATGATATCAAATATCATAACTAACCAATATATGATACATGTACCATATTTCTTATAACCATCAAATATTTATTAGATATTTGGGTCGATTAAAAGTTTTTCATAGTCCTAAAAAAAGGATACATCAATCATCGTACCAACAATGGTCTCCCAAGATTGGTAAAAACTCAATACCCCTTTAAAAACATTTCCCTAAGTTCCAAAAATATCCCACACATGACTATTAACTCCAAACTCTAACCCTGTGAATCGATTTCTCTCATACCACTCCAATGTGGATTGATACACTAAGGCCCCTCATAACCCAGCAATAATATGGGGGTTCTATCACAAGCCTAACTCCAATAGGTCAGGGGTTTATGACTAGAACCATGTAGTCATATCACATAATATTTGATTCCTTAGCCTATATAGATTTACAACACCCAAAATATCTCAAATACATGAAATAACTTACAACACTAGCACTGTGTATGCATATAAACAACAGAACTGCATACACTACATAAATGAGAAATAAAATACAATTACAACAATAAATAGTCCAATATCAAAGGAACTATACATTGAAAAAGACTCTGAACTTGATATACAAAGGATTCAAGAATTATCATCTTCATTTTTTATACTCCTAGATCGATCTCCAGTTGTAATAGTCACGTCACCATCAAGAACCATCATAATCCACCATGAATTACGAAGTTTCACCAGGAATTATCTCTAAAAAGGCTACACTTTCTCTATTTTCAGCAATACCATACCATAACTAGGAATCATCTTCCCCAACATAAAACACGTGGGAACAATACTCATTCATGTGTGAGTACATTCATACTCAATAGGACACCCCAACCCCATAAAAGATATACAATAAAAATTCATCATGAACTCTGATCTAGGAATATATCCTAGATAAAGACAGGTAATAATTCAAATATTCTAAATAGCTACAAGTCATAGCGATTAAAGGAATTTATAGTCATCCCATCTCAAATAATAGGAGGTTTTACTTCATAAAAAACTAAGTATTCTTGAAGAACAAAAAATCACACAAAATCTGAATTAATTATCCAAAACATACATTACATCTCAAAGGAAACCATGGGTTCATAGGGAGTCACAATTCTCAAAGAATATAATCTTCACAAACTTCTCTAGACACAATATCACTACTGGAAACCATAAATAATGATCTTCTCTTCACTGAAGCATGCACTAAAGTTGAGGGAGTGTCACAACTTACTATCCATGATTACCAAGTCACTATTATAGAAACTTAAAATGGAACCATGACCTTAATGAAGTATAAGAGTCATGTGAGGGGTATTACACCCTACTATCATAGCTACCAATACATGGAAACTCACATTCCTCACAAAATCCATAATGGAATACCCACACCTCATTGAGTGGAATACAATAGAGGAGGGAGTACCTAACTCCATGGATGGATGACTCGTGCCCTAGGTATGTGGGGGAGTACCAAACTCTATTATTCATGTAGGGGACCTGCACCTCATTGTTGTTGAGGGAGTACCAACCCCATGCCTAATATGAATGACCCATATCCCAAGTATGTTAGGGAGTACCAAACTATAGAAATAATATTGGAGACCCATGACCTATCAGTTTCATACTACCAAGAAAGTACCTAACCCCATGTCACACCTATAATATCGAATAAAAGTTCACAATCACATCCCAAATAGAAAAAACATTGATGATGTACTACTAGAACACCCAATTGTGAGACCTGATAAACGAGATATGAAAAGACCCAAATTCTAGAAAAGTGCATGGAATGTGTTTTAGGATTACATAACGTATATCCCCTCAGAAACAACCTGGTCATGAACTGCCTCACCTTATGGTGTGTGGACTCAAACTAAATAGAATTTACTATAATGTATATAGCATGTGAAACTAGTGGGTTACTTGGCATGTATCTATAATACAAGGGTCTCTAGCACCTCGGGGTACACAGTGTGTATGAGGTGGTACATGGTATGTTATGCTTTTCTGATTACTCACCATATACCATCAATTAGTCGAGTCATGTAGTCCATGTCCATAGCATGTCTCCATGGATATGTAGTATGTGGTCCATGGATGTCATCTTGGGTATGTATTTCTTCTTAGGTCATGTTATATAGGCCATACATGTAATTTACTCAACCTACATGTCATGTGGATGGATGTTCACTCAACTTCCCATATAGTGTGTGAATCTATACCACACACCATGTGATATTTATAATCTTCTGAAACCCTAGATGCAAAACTAGGCTGGCATAGGTGTGTATACCATTTAACTACATGTTGTGTAGCCATGTTCATTTCCATAACCTTCATATTATTTAAAATTGCATGTTATCACTACTTGAAATCACCACCAATCACATTGTCCTGCCATTCATCATAATCCAGGAACACTTGGGGTCCTTTCCAACACTCAATCAATCACCTTCTTCACTCCCAAATTTTCAATCCATTTCTGAAAAATCATTCACAATCTCTGGTCTAGAGTTTTCAATGTACGCCACTATTATAGTGTCCTAAATCACAAAACACCTCTCCATTCACCCCCAACAATACTCTTATTCTATAAAAAACATGATCATGCATTATTCTTATCCTAATGTTTTTTATCACAGTCTCATGTCACCATTATTGAACTAAAGTCCAATGTGAAGGCTAGTGATTATAATTATCCTAAAAAATAAGATAATGGGGGTAGGGGGAATAATTGTGATCAACATGATTATTAATTGCCTTATTTCATTCATAAGGTTGTTTGATAAAAGGTGTATAATTCTAGGGATAAACTATAATTAATGAAATAAGTGGATCAATTTGTTTCAATTTAAAAGGGGAGGGAAGAATTATGCAGACACATTTAACACTAAATAATCACTGCGATAAAGAGAATAAATTGATATTTGAATTAGAGAAAAGGATGAGGAATAAATGGAAATTGAAGACCTACCTCATGGAACAATGATCATCACTTTAATATTTCATTTAAACCATTATTGTTTTCATTATTGTTGTGTGATATGATCATCAATGTCATTGATGATCCTGTCATGTTCTTCAATATAATTTTGATTCTTCCAAGATCTGGCCTCTCTACCCTCCCTATCCCTCTAGGGTTTATGTCAATGAAACCATGATTAACCCAAGGTATAAATTATAATAAGGATTTTATTGGGTAAATTAGGTAACTAGATATCAAAATTAATTAATTAATAATTAATTAACTTTATTTAATCACACACTTTTGATGGGTAATCCAGGGACCCCAGGTGTGAACGAAAATAATAACTCCCCAGGGTAAACTCCATATATCAAATGTATAAATGGCATTATTTTTTCAATCAGAAGCTCCATTTAGAAGAAAATACCAATAATACACCAACATGATTATGTAAACTAAAAAGATATTATTTTAATATATAATTATCAAGGATATATAATGCTCAAAACCTAATGAAGGATTAGAAACTCATCTCAAAAATACTATTTGAAATATTTTGAAGTTTTAGATCATAAAAATATGGGTCACTATAATCCACCCATAGATCAATTACATATAACTCTCCAAATAATAAGGCTTTATTAAATAATATATCTAAGAATACCAGCCAATTACACATCCCATCAAATATTCACAGCATGGTAATTCACTCTAGATTCACTAATCCTGAGATGCTAGAGGAAAGACATTTCTCTTCCTGTCTCAGAAGTACTATAGAAAATAAACATATTTATCTATCTCAAAAGTAATAAATAAAATACACATCTCCAAATCTAGTAGAATATATAGGTCTAGACCTTGGAGTAAGTACACATCTCCAAGGCTAAAGATGTATATTATAATACTATAGGTAATAAACATATCCAGAGTTATAACTATATATATGATCTTCCTGAGTCCTTGAATTATGGGTCAGTGGAGAGATAATATAGTTGCATCATAGTCCACCGCATCCTAAGTTATATGGAAAAGAAGAGGTTTCACCACTTAGGTGAATTATATTTATCACATTCACATACTAAGGATGTTTAAAGTACTACACATATCCACCCATTCCATATATCATGTTCTAATATCTAAGAATCTAAAGGAATTACCCATCCTCATTTATCCCACATCAAATATATTGGAGGGATTACTCATCTACAACTATCTCCTAGAAATATCTAGAATATCTCATCCCAAATAAGTGGGTGAGTAGGGTATAGTCACTAAAATCTCACTCTAACCCTGATAAATGGGTGAGTTCCGTGAATATTCCTCACCACATCTAGTCACCATCAATATACATCAATCACAAGTTCCATACCATATAAAAATGGTGGTTACACATAATAAACATGTCTACAAAAATAAAGGGACTATCATATCCGTCACAAAAGACTTCCCATATAGTAATCCATCTACTGCATCATCCATAATGAAATCACTCTTACCAATACATAGGGAGTGAATAATAATTCAAAAATGGATAAAATCTATTGAATTAAATAGTTAGACACATCACCACACTTATGATATTACTTTACTAACTATAAGTCATGTCTGAGACATCTAAAGTATCTCAGGATACTCCACTATTATCGTAAAGATACCACATTATAATCCCTTGTTCTCTTTACATTATTTATAGAACATTATTTATTCATAATAAATTTATTCTAATTTATCACTAATTACAATTTTATCACCTAATCCATGTTTATTATTTCAATAAAATTTAATTCATGAATTTATATAAATGATTTTATTTTTATTCCTCAGATCTACCTACAGTGTTTCATTACTAATTACACATTTCAATGATTCATTTAATATTTTCAAAAATGATTTTTATTAAAGTAGTTAAGTTACACATTATTTATAATTTATTAATATTAAAGAATAATCCTATTTGATAAGATAACCAACTCTATTTAGTTAGTAATTTAATAATTTAACACATTTCATATATCCATCCTCTATAGTAACATTATTTCATAAGGAACTTTAAAATTTATCGTAGTATTTGTAAAGATTTTATTATCAAGATAAATGAACTTATTTACTAGCTACTGATTTTTTTTCAATTAATCAGTTATCAATACCAACTAATCACTATATCACATGGTTTAGTAGATCCTAAAAGTTTTTATTTAAGTTTCTATTTTAAGATCAAAACATATTTAAAATAAATAATATTATTATTATAAAATAATATTTCATATAGTGAATTTATAATAAATAATATTTCATCTATTCCACTGAGCCCAACTGACTCTGTAACACAATTATTGGTGGTTGGTAAGATGGAAGCACACATCCCCTTTTCATTTAAACATTTATAATAATAATTTTATTTTTTGTTTAATAAGAAAATCCATAAATTACCCACAGAATGATCTCAAAATGACCTAAATATGGTTCCAATGGGTACAGGTAATCGAGAGGATTCCAATGGTGATTTCTAGGTCAAAATATTTTATAATACATGACCCTGTGTGTGGGATTTGTCTTTAGACAATATAGGGGTGCCACAGATAACACCCTAGTTCACCTACAATGATCTCAAGCTTCTAAAACTACTCTGACAGTCAATGGATATCAAATTACTATTTAGAATATAGAGGCTAATCGGTTTAGTATAAGCCAAGTCGAAGCTAGAATAGCCAATGTGGACACGTAGGCAGTCATTTGTTCGATAATACTGGATGGTTCTAATCCATGGAGGGTCATGCCTCCACTGGGACAACATGGATACATGGATTTTTTATTAACTCACTCATAAAATCATATGTGTCTTCAATCAATGTTCTATCACCCCCATGTTATGGATGACAAAACACTAGAATTGTCTAGTCAATATGATTAGATGGTCTTTCACATATTGGCGGCATCAACATATATAGTTGCATTAACCCATGTGATGGGGATTACATGGCTGAATCATGGCCATCCTCTGATCAATAAAATTCCCTGAGGATCCCCATTGTGTTTCTTGTCACTGAGAGCACTACAATCACAGGATACACTTCCCATGGTAGATTTCTATAGAGATACTAAATTCTTATTCTTTACTAAACTATATCATAAGTTTTTACATATTAAATGAATTATAGAAACATAAATTTTATCTCATAAATCAATCTTAAAGGGACCTAAAAACTAGAGATAAGTTCATAATTGAATAAACTTATCACCGATATAATATTCAATATCTTTATTAGATTAAACCCAAATGGTCCCATTATATTATTCTTATAAATACCTATCCATAGGCATATAGTTTTCCTACTTATTCTTCCTAGTTCTTAGTATATCTCAAAAATATCCAAAAATGGAAAATATTCATCAATATAAGTTATCTAAAAAAATAAAAAACTCAATTCAAAAACAATATTCCATTATAAATGTATTGATATATAGAATAATATGGTAAAACCTTGTTTAATTTTTTAAATGTTTGATCCTTCGAAATATTGGTAGAAAAATTGGGAAAATAAATTTGTCTCTAGATTTCTGTGAAATACATTTATTGGATTTTATAAAACTAATTTCATTATTTAGATATCATTTTATAAAATAAAATATTTTACTTTAAAATCATGATTAATCCATTTAGTTTTTATTCAAGAATAGATATTTTTAGAGAAACATTGTATAAATTGGGATATATTTTTTTCAAAAGAACCATACCTCACATCTGAATACCTTAATTATTCATTGATCCTCCTTCATTTTCCTCATCCTTCAATTTAGGGGAAAGGAAATTATTGTTTATGTCAAGTAATTATATAAATTAAAACATGTATTTTATTATGAGAGAATTGAAATTTTATGAAATAATATTATATATTTTTAATTTTTAATTAAAAAACTCAACATTGATAGTGAAATAGCTCCACCTTGCATGAAAATTATGAAATGGTCATACTAGGGAAAATTATAAATTCTATACACCAATAAGGATTCTATTTTCCAATCCAACAAATTAAAGAAATTGAATTTACAAATTTTCACTTTTTAAATAAAAAAAAAATTTGGAAATTTTTTTTCAAAAATTAACCCTCCCATAAATGGAAAAATATCACTTAAGGTAAAACCTAGGATATTACATTGTAATAATGTGAATATATAAATTATCATAGAGGATATTCTCTCTATTTTATAATTTTTTAATAAATTTTTTATGATTTATCATTTTTATTTCTTTATTTTTATATTTATATATATATATATATATATTTATTTTATTTTATTTTTATTAAAAATAGATATTATAAGTCACTATGTTGGAATTAATTTACATTATGAATATGTTTGGGTCAGCATTATCTTCAAAATTAATTCAATACTTAAACACAAAAAATATTTTATTAACCTTAAAATGGGAATTTATCATATGAGTACCTTAACCAGTTATGAAAAATTAATGAAAGATCTAGAGGATCACATGAATTAGTACCTAGTGGTAAAAAAACTAATGATTAAAGATTTATTTTCTTCAAATTTGAATGAAATATATTATAATTTAAAGGTATTCAAAATAATGGATATCACATTGAGAATATAGATGGAGGTTTCAAACACCTCTATATAACAAGAATTAATAATGAGAAAAAATTTATTCTAGAGAAACTTTCAAGGTTTACGTTGGATTTTTGTTATGTTAACATATGTTTTATTGAATAAAATATGGTGAACAATAGTTTTACATACCATGATATTTTTATTATATTCCATGATCATTTAGGTCTTCCTAGATCAACTATGATGAGAAAAAAATTAAATGTATGCTTTTTCATTCTTTGGTTGATAAAAAATCCTTACACATAATTATTTCTCATATATTTCGCATTCTAAATGAAAATTTATTGTAACACTATCATTGCCAAAAAGGGAGATTGAATCACCTATTTTATTGAAAATAATTCAAGGTGATATATGTGATTCAATTCATCCAAAATGTGGACAATTTAGGTATTTTATGAGTTTAATTGATAAATGTATACATGAGTTTAAATATATTAATAAAATTATAAAAAAACATCAAGGGGATAATCATGAATTTATTTAATGGGTTTATGTCTATTAAATTGTCACTTATTAGAGAATTTTTCATTTTCTTCATTATACTATGAATGCTCCCCATATGATTGAATATCCTGATTTACCGATACATATTATTCAGATAATTTATTTATATCATCACAATTTATATTTAATTAAAATATGTAATATTTATATGTACTAAAAAGGGGATTGTAACTCTAATTTAAATTGAAAATTATTTCATTAAACTCTATAATTAATCTACAATCGACAATAAGATTTATAAATACTTTAGGGTTTCAAAAAATAAAATATCTACAAGGTGATGGGCCTAACCCATTAAGAGTATATTATGAACTCATTCATTAATTTATTATTATTTACTGAAAAAGAAAATTATAATAATAATAGTAAATGTGAATATTTTTTTAAGAAATGTGTTAAATATATATAATAGAAGATCCTAAAAATTTTATATATGTATATCTTAACGCACAAGTTTAATAAATTATTTTAATTAAATTATTTAGAATAAATTATATATATTTATTACTAATGAATGTTATTTAACATTTATTATATGATCATGTAAGTTCTATAACTAGTAATTTTAAATTAATTAAAGTCTTTAGTAGAGAAAATATAAGTATATCGAGTGTTGTATAAAATAATGTCTTATCTAATCTTAAGTCTTGTTAAAATATATTAAGGTTTAAAGATATTATTGAAAATAAACATCATATGGAGTATAATGGAATAATTATTTTTACAATACATATATATAGCAATAATTTAGAATAGAAAAAAAATATTTGAGAAAATATTTCAATGTATTCTTTAAAGTTTATTTTTTAGACTAATTTATTATGAGCTCCAAAAATATTATGATAATTAATTATTCTCATGAATGGTTTTTAATTTATTTTCCTAAGAGTTATGTAAGATATATTTTAAAAAAAATCAAGATATAACTGTATAGGTTTAAGTTTATTTATCATAAATATTTTCAAAACATTTTTAACATAATTCGTTTTAGATAAATATAGAATTTTAATTTTAATACCCCAAATGATTTCCAAAAAAAGAATTTTTTTTAGTATATCTATTTATTTCATATCAAAGTATTCTTTTAATAGATATTTAACAATTTTATTGAGACATATATGTTTACATGGATCAATAATAACAATAAGTTAAACTTTTTTATTACGCATAACTTTCAAAGTGACATCTATTAGAATTAGCGTCCATAATAAAACTTTCAAATATCCTAAATTGATATCTATAAAACTATTTAAATCTATATATATATTTTATAGGTAAAAAAAATAATTATTAAATAATAATTAATTAACCCCTCAGATGGAACCATGTGAATTTTCCATCCAACACTCTATGTTATAATATAGTTTTAACATTAAACTATTTAAGTTGAAAATATAAATGAATATCAAAGTAAAGTAATAATTTTATTGAATAATGTGTGTACAATATTATAAGAAATTTCATTTTTAATTTATTCCATATATTTACTATAATTATTGGTATACATATTTTCATTAGAAACACTTATGTATTTAGTGATAATTACCCAAGTTTTATTTTTATAAAGGGGGGATTTCTATTTCCATGGTAGTGATACACTTTCTTGAGTCCTTATAACTTGAAACCTATTTTTAGATCTAAGGTTTGTCATTTTTATCTCATAAAATACACTATTGGTAAATGAATCAATGTGAATGTGTTAATGCCTAATAGAAGGAATAATTATTATTGGTGAGAAATATCACATGCAATTCCATCATGACTAGATCTAGGGTCTATCACTTTAGGAAACGCCTCCACAATAGTATAGTTGGCATGGCATGTCATGGTGTGCATGATGTTGTGTCATGGCATACCATGGAAAATTTTGGCATTTTATATATAAATGCACAATATTCTTCTTTTTGAATCATTTTAAACCACTTGGATCATTCATAGTTGACTAATTTTTTTTAAAACATATTCCAGATGAGAAATTCAAGCATCATGAGCTCCTCTCACTCTGAATACATTCTGACTTGGTGATTGATCATATCTAACCATATAACTACCTCAAAATCATTCCCATGACTGAGCATAATGAACAATAAACACCTATGTGGCCTCTTTAAAACTGGAACACAATATTTGGGAATTCCATTGTATGACCTTCTCAATGTATTATTTTTTTTAATTTTGATTTTGTTCTGAATTTTTATTTCAATTATATAAATATTATGTTTATATTTAATTTTTTATTTTATTTTCCTACGTGATTTTTGGAAGGTTTTTTGATAGTTGACGCTATATCTTATTATTGATAGTGTTATTTAGATTTAGGGTTGGAAATAGTTATCTCTATTATCCTATTATGATGGTTTATTCTTTGAATATCAATGGATAATAGTCCATTATTAATAAATGAATATTTCTAAAAAATATTTTTTTCCATAAATTAATGAATATTTTTTGTTTTTTATAATATTATTATTAATAATGTTTTTTTATGAGTATAATCATTGACCTTATTTTACTTTTTACATGTGGTGTATGAATTATTACTTAATATTTTATATTTATGTATATTTATTTAATTTTTTATTTGTTACTGTTGTTATGTGTGTATATGTTATTTGTATGTTGTTAGTCTATATTGTCATGTTTTTTTCACCATGCAATTTTATTTTCTGTTGGATTCACTTTTTGGAATTATGTGATCTGCACTCATGTATTTGAAAAGAGGATATGAAAACTCTATTTCTAAATCATTAGATTTATAATAAAAATTCTCACCAAAATAGTGATCAAAGTGTTTAAATTAATTTTATTTAGGTGGTTTCACAAAAACATGAACATATAATTATGGAATATAACTAATTACATTTGCATTAGATCTATTTTTCAAATTTTGGACTCAACAAAGGTAACAACTTGACTAATTATACATTTCTCAAAACTAGGTTTATCAACCCACAATTTCTATGATTTACACCTTCTTGGTAGCCTTGGTTCCATATTTTAGGATGAGAATAATATTTCAAACCAAAAATTATTGAGTAATCATAGGTACATGGTTTTTATATCCACATTTATAAGTTGAACAACTATTATAGATTCTCTCTATAATAACTTGGGAATGTCATATTATGGAAACATAATCCTTAACCATTTATAGTTTGATCAAATTAGTAATTTCATATTTTTTATTCCATTGAGTAGTTTATATGATATTTATATGTTTTCAAACCCAATCAACTTTAAAAGACTCCATAAATCCATAAAAAAAATCTAATCAATTTTAATTGGAATCCTAAGGTCTTCTCTATGTTGTAGTTCACTGATTTATATTTCATTTTTCAATATTATTACTCTCCCCCACTCTTACTTTCTCTGGTTTTTATTCTCTTATGTGAGGCTAGTTGTGGATACCTATAATTTTTATTGATATGAGAAGTTTTATAGTGGAATGATCTTGGAATATATATCAGAATCATAGATGATGAATAGGGATGTTGGAAAGGGATGTCATTTCCTTTTTTAAAGGGAAGAGGAGCTGAATGGAAGAGTCTTTTGGGATATGATTTTTCGAAGTGGTTTTTTTCAATTGATTGGTGGGTTTTTCGTCATTAGGTGTGTTTTTACTATGTTTTGGGTATTTTTTGTATAGATAATGTATTATACTTTTCCAATATAGGTTGTTTTATAGTTCATGAGGGGTTTGGTTTTTGTGGATTTGAATTTTGGGTGGTTAGCTACATGACTCTGTCTGATGGAGAGATTTTTATTATTTGGGACGATCCTATAGGTATGAATTAATGTGGGGTTGAATATTTTAATATATTTATCTACTAATATTTTATACATCCTAAGGAAATAATCTTCATGAAATGGGAGACCAATGGGATGTAACCCCTTTAATAACATTTTTATGTAATTTTTTAAGACATTTAGCAATGATATGTCCAAATATTCTATGTTACATGAAGGTTTGTCTGTTTACAAAAAAATCTATGTTCACTAGTTCCCTAAATTTATTCATACTATCAAAATATACCCCCCATTATTAATATTTACTGTTATATTCTAATATAACCCTTATTAGTTATAATTAAACATATCAAAAAACTAAAGTTTTACCTAAATTAGTTATTAATGCATAAGGAAATAAGATTCATCTTTAATTCATCCCTAAAAATAGATAAATTTATAAAATTCATTAATAACATATCACTATCATACCCGCTTTATATGATCATAGAATGATCACCTTGATATGAGACATATTTTGATAAATTTTTCATTAAAATTCATGATTAAAATCACCTTTTGATATAATAATTAATTTATTAATTTATGAAATGATTATAGTTAATTAAAAGCAGATTTAAATTCATGATTTTAATTATTTTATTCATTTTGAAGTTATATATATATATGTATATTAAACCTAAAAACTCTTCCACACAAGTGGAAATATCTCCTTCACTGATTTCCATTGAAACTTTTTCACATAATTCATACACCTTGTAACATTGCTCTTATTCTCATTGGATTGAGAATGTGGGAGGACATTACTTGGACATAAGAAGCATCCCTAGGATTCCAAAGG
Source organism: Viscum album (assembly GCA_963277665.1). Classification (NCBI taxonomy): domain Eukaryota; kingdom Viridiplantae; phylum Streptophyta; class Magnoliopsida; order Santalales; family Viscaceae; genus Viscum; species Viscum album. The sequence goes on from OY728138.1 coordinate 464,154,679, forward strand.
CTGAAAATAAATGTCGAAGGGTTTTAATAGATGTGTGGGATGATTTTACCTTTAATAATGAAATAACTAACCAAAAAAACCATAACCAAATAAACTGTTACATGATGCATGATAAAAATTAAAGACAACTAAATAATTTAATTTATATCAAAACCAACTCCCAAGAGTAGTACAGTGGAAGACTACAAAATATCCAAGTACACAACAGAAGACTACAAGACCAACAAAACTCAAAATAACCATAAATCCAAAGCTCTAACCTACTCCATGATTCACTACACAAAACAAACCAAGTATCATGAAGTACTACTAAATATGTGTGATATTTTACCTTTCCCATGTCTCTAAAAACAACATCTAGAAAATCACTAAAGTACAAAATAAGGGGTCAGTACTAAAACTCAGTAGGTTTCCCCCAAATTACTTCCCTACTCAGACCACTATGGTAGAACATGTTAGCACATTTATATAAAATATATTATATAAAATAGTTTCTAAAATAGTTTATCTCAAAATATAAATAAGTTCTAGTAAAAAAATTCTCAAGATAACAACAAGTTCCAAGTGAAAAAATGATCTAAAACCATTTTATAAATTCCATTTTAAGCTTATCCCATTCCCATCCACACACCCAAGAATTCAGACATGCATGATAAATTATGAAAATTACATACTCATGAGTGGTATCTCATCAATATATTAATTCATCACAAGGTAATTAATCACCATGTTTAATTACACATTTGGCACCAAAAATAAGGTCATCTTCCAATCAAGCCTCGTAATGAAATTTGAACACAGACTACAAAGTATACCCAAAACCCATGCCAATACAATCATTCCAAAACCATTCCAATTCCAAAGCCATTTAAATGATAAAACCATTTCAATAAAATAAACATCTAATAAAAATATTTTTCAATAAACCATTTCCAATGAATATAACTAAGAAAATATTTTAAAATCATTTATCAAAGCACTACACAACAATTCCACAATTCCAAAAAAAATTAAACAAACCATCACTATAGAGGGTTTCTACCATGTTTTGAATAGAAATTACACAATAAATTTAAATTAATTTTAAAATTTTAAAACTAATAATTCAAGTTCTAAATAGATTATTTGAGAGTAAATCCACCTATCTTGATAAATTGGTGAAAATGACAAAATGCATGAAAAGCAATCACAAAAACAGGTTGAATCTCAAAAAACCTTCCTTAGATCTCTTACTCTATCATTAACAAAGCCACATATAATCATATTTGTAATCAAATGTCTTAAATATATCCAAATTAGATGTAGATATAAGAAATATATAGAGATAGAGAATTAGGTCTAAGAAAAACCACCAAGAAATACCATGAATGATGACTTACAGAAATAATCCAGCTTCAAAAAACCAAGAGAAACCTTTTAATTTCCTCTAGATTGATCATAAAATCTTTTATAGCCTTTGGGAAGATAGAATATTGATTTAGGGACACATAGGAGGAAAAAAGAGGGAATTAGAGATCAAAACATATGGGATCCACAATTTTAGGATCTCACTTTTAACCCATGCATGGTTAGTTGCACAGTGAGAAAAACAATCCACTAATCGTGTGTCAGCTTCTGTATCAAGGGGTCCCAGACAGTTTAAAAACCATGCACCAACCATTAAAAATCCCACTATCTCAAGTTGTGTGGTTTCTCCTTGGTGGGTCCATGTTTTGAAAAAAACTATTCCCTGACCGTGCACCTTCCCTTTATCCCCTTGTGTTTTTGTGCAAGGTTTCCTATAGGTGTTGCACAGTTTTCTCAAATCATGCACCAATCATGAACCTGTAGAAAATCCCCAAAACACTTCAAAAGTTCTCCAAACTCTCTAAAATTTCACCCATAAATGTTACATACTTAAAAATCATAAAGAAAGGGTTAATTACTTGAAACCAGGGTGTTGGTCGGAGTAGATTAATCAAGAGGGGAGGGGTGAATTGATTTGCAATAAAAAATTTCTGTAAAAATTATTTCAAAAAAGATTTCCCCAAAAATTAAATACATCCATGTTAATCAAGGATATATTGTTTTAAGAGTTTGATTGTTTAAGTAAATTATTAGAAGATTGATTAATTCTCAGTAATCATAATTTGTGTTACTAATATTACTTTGGAAGTTATTCTACTATGAAAAGCTAGTTATAACTTCTTTCCAAGACTAACTATCAAAGTGAAATTAGTGATTTTTGAATTATACAGTAAAGAAATAAAATAGAGAAGACTAATTTAAACATCACAGTGGATATGAAAAAAGTGGTTAAGTCTCAAGAAGAGACATAATACACTCTACTTGGTGATCACTTTCCACCAAGTAGATTATATAAATAAACTTTGATCCACACCCTGGATCGGGGTTACCAATAATACACAGACTATTCAGGCCACACAGGGACCTCTTCCACAGTTTTTGTGGGTATAAATAACCAGGACACATAGGGACCTCTTGCATAGTTTTTGTGCATATAAATAACCATGCCACACAAGGACCTCTTCCAGAGTTTTTGTGGGTATAAAAAAGAAAAATAGTGGTTTGAGTAAGGATATCTTATATCCTTCAGTTTAATGCCAGAGACAGAGTATGTTGTTCTACAAGTACACACTCATCTCGAAAGGTAATAAACAGATACACAACAGAGCAGAAATATGGAGATGGGTTTAGAAGTGCTCTGAGTGTTAGTCATCACTATTATGGACTTCTTTAGATAAAGCAGATGCAGATCTCGAGTCCTTATTAGTAAAATAGAGTATCATGATTCATCTTAAGTTCTTTGAGAGGTTCAAAAATGTGAAGATGTTCTCTGGATTCTAGTTTACATTATATGTTCTTTAGTGAAGTGGGGTTGCATGCATGTGGCAATCTTTCTTTTGAAAATCTCTCAGTGTTCTTCGTTATCATGCTCATAGCCTGTTTTTTTATTCAGTATTGTGCACACGCCATGATTCTTGGCCACACTTTTATTTTATCTTGGAATGCATGTGTTGGAGCTGACAGGTTGTAGGGATACTTCACCTTGTACCTCATACTGTCAGACGATATGTCTACAAAGAAATATTAATTATGTCAGTGCATTTAAAATCTTGAAATATGACCGTTGGAGATTAAATTGAAAAATGACAAAATAGTTTAAGAAACAGTGTCATAGTAAGTCATGGAAACGATGTCTCCTTCACACGGTGTCTAGATTGATCATGGTGTCCTGTGTTCATGGTGTCTTGTTCACGGTGTCTTGTTCATGGTGTCTTGTTCATGGTGTCTACTTCACGGTGTCTGATGGTCATGGTGTCTACTTGTTCATGGTGTCTCCTTCAAGGTGTATGATGGTCACAGTGTCTGCATGTTCACGGTGTCTGCTTTACTTTTCCAGAAAGACATAACTAATGGCAGACTCACAATGTCTCAGAATTTTCAAAATAACTGTATTCAAACTTAAGAAATGATGATAATAGAATGGATTAGACTTAATCATTTCTCAAAGAAGGTATTATGAAAGTAGATCAAAGATAGTATAAAGTAAGTAAACTGAATTTAGGGCAATTATAATCTTGAATGGATCTTCTTTGAATCATGAGACTACTTAAACAATAATACACATGAATACATATGATTGTGATATAATTTATAGAAGTTAACTATGTTGAATAGGATTTGTGATCATTAAAACATGATTAATACATGAGGAGTTCAACAATCACCCCATTTTTGATGATCACAAATCATATAGAGTTAAAGTTTATATTGGATTCAACTATAGAGATAAATGGCTAACATATAGAAATTTCTCCCCTTTTTGGGATTAACAAAATGATGGAATAAGAGAAATCAAAAGTGCATGTTCCATTAATAGCACTGGAGGTCCAGTACAAACAAAAGAGCAATAAAAAGGAAATATCATTCCTACAAAAAAGGATTAATCACTTTTCTTCTTCAGGGGATGGCCTTCTCTTTGCCTTTAGTAGCAGTGGCAGAAGAGGAAGCCATAGGGGCAGAGGCTGAGGTAGAAGAAGGGAGTGAGGTGGTTGATAAGGAGGTTAAAGGAAGGCCTTCAAAGACTAATGGAGCCAAAGTAGAAGCAGTAGAAGATCTAGGCAGTTGTTGATTGAGAATCTGAATCCTGATCTGACTTAGGGATTGTCTTATAGACATACTGGTAAAGGATAGGGCATAGGTGAAGGTAGGCATCCTAGGTCTTAGAGGTGCAGTCACTGGAGCAATAATGGTTGTACTCTGGACATAAAGATAGGTCCTCAAGAGTTTGATGAAATCTGTAATGATATCTCCACCATACTACATGGCCTTCTCAAAATCATCTTTTTTCTCCATAAACTTGTCCAAAAATTGAGTAATCTCTATGAGATTTTGGACTTGGGTCTTGAAATCTTGATTCATAGGAGGAATCTGCAGATTTTCTACAAGATACTTGAAATGATTTGTCATATCTGTCTTAGAGAAGATTCTATTGAAATAAAAATCCACATTCTTGGCAATCTATTTCTAAGCATCATTAGAAATTTTTGAGTGGATTTGGACCAGGTCAATTACTATATCACTGTTCTTAACAACTTCAGATAGAGAAGCCATATTGAAACCACTGAGTACATTCTGAAGCTCTTCTTTGACTACAGTTCTGAGAAAATCTCTGTCTAATGAGGGTTTAGAGGATTGACCAGATGATTTAGAGGCATTGATAGCTATGGTCAGAGATCTGAGTTGATTTAGCACCTTTTGAAGACACCCGGTATATTCATCAGTGAGTTTATTAAGATTGGAAACAAGCTCTCTCATTTGCTTCACAATCTGTTTATTCCTTTCAGTGACCTTTTAATCTAAAGAAGCTAGATAAGGTTGAATCTAAGACAAAACAACCTATGGGATTTGAGGAACAATAGTTTCTACAGGAGGAGCTACAAGCTCGGATCTCGAATCCAGCTCTCTCTGCATGTCTTCAACCATACTTCTTAGGGTATTCACTTCATTACTAAGCAGATTATTTTCAACTCTTACATCTTGAATCTCATGAAGCATTTTAGGTTGTATTTTCCAAATTATCTTTTCTAGAAATAGTGAGGCATCTCTCTCACATAAATTTTTCACAAGAAGAGGTTGGGTATTCATGAGTTTCTCAACTACAGATAAGAGGGTAGCACCAAATTTCATCAGATCATCCTTACTCACAAAAGATGATTGTTTAAATAAAGGTTCAGAAATAGGGACTGGTACAGGCTCAGGTTCCTTCTCTGGTGCGATATTTGAGACTGATTTCAACTGTAATATAGAAGAAAGGTCAAGTCTAGTTGTTGAAACCTGTTGAGAGTCATCCACATCATAGAAACTATGGAAATTATACTGAGTGTCTACAGGACTTGACTCAGTTGAATGTGAATCTTCAATAGACTCGAGATTTGGGGTTTCCTCCCCCTCAACAGGTGCCTCCTTCGTAGTACTAAGAGGCTTAGGATCTCGGTCTAATTCCATAAACTCGGATCTAAGTTCCCCACTCATTTCCTGTCTAGCAAGCTGAAAATCTATCTTCATCTGTTCTTCAGCCGAAGGGATGATTTCAGGAACATATTTTTCCACAGGGAGTTCCTCAATATTGACTTCTTTCATAATAGGTAGCTCTTCCACTATAGGTTCTTCCATGGTAGGTTTTTCAGATTCTTTGGCAACTGATTCTATTTCAATCTTGGGTTGAGTTTCCATATTAATAGCTTCTTTAGGAGTAGGGACTTCTTCTTCAAGAACTTCACAAGGAATAGTAGTCCTATCTTCCTCAACAAAAATAGCTTCTTTAGGGGGCACTTCAGCTTCTTCTTCTTCTTCTTCAGGATACTCAAAAATATCATATGGTTCCAAACCAGGATCATAAATGTCTTTTGGTCTTGAGGTATAATCCACAGGATTGAATTTCTCATAAACTCTATCATTTTCTTCCACTCATTCCTTTTTCCAAGGATTCTAGTTTATTTTCATCCTCTTGATGGTTACATTTGAAAGGTGGTACTCACATTCCTTTATAACATCCTCATTAGGTCCAACAAAACCTTTGGCATGCAGTATGGTTGAGATAAGACAAGAGTAAAATAGGGAAGTTGACATAGATGTGTCTTTGATAAGCTCACACATATGATGAATGATATACTTACAAAGGTTGATCATGTGCCCATTTTTGATAAGGCGGATCAGAAACACATCTTGATATTTTAAAATAGTAAAATCACATTTTCTAAGGATAACCAGATTCTGAATAAACTTGAATAGGATCCTTAATTCTCCATCTATTTTAGAAGAAATATCCCTCCCCTTGGTGCCATTTCTAGTTAAGGCTTTCAAAGCATCTTCCAAATCAAAGAATTCGGTTGAGGGTGGAGGTCCTCTCTGATAGTCCTCACAGATGTCTTCATGAGGTATCCTAAGCCATGCAGCCCATAACCTCGAAGAGAATGAGCATCTTTGGCCATTGACCCAGCTTCTTGCAACATAACTATCACCAGAATCAAAAGATAATTTTACGTACTGGTAAAACTGAGCCACTAACCTAGGGTATATGGATCTATCTTCCTTCGAGAACCACTCTAACCAGCCTTGTTGTTCTAACACTTTCAATACCAGAGACTTACTAGAAAGAATCCATTTAATGAAAATATCTTTCTCAGGTACAAATATGCAGTTTACCATATTCAGATTTAAAGGTCCTTTGGGTTCTAGCTTAGGTTCAATCTTCTTCTTCTTTGATTTGTACTTCTTGTGTGTCAATGATGAAGGACGTTTAATTCTTGGCATTCACCGAAGGTTTGAGAAAGATAAGGGTTGTAGGGATGAAGAAGGGTTTGATATGAGTAAGTAAAAGAAACCCCGAGTGAAGAATTGAGTGATACATTCTTTATTTTATCATTTATAAATACTAAATGTCGCAACAATAAAAATGTGGGAAAATAAAAAAGGAAAAATAATAATTACTACGATATGGGTTTTTACAAAAAAAAATTATAAAAAATGTTTACGGTGAGACCATGTCTAGTCATTACGGTGAGACAAAAAATTCATGTTACAATGAGACAATGAACTAACTTCATGGTGAGATAGTAAACATGAACTTTACGGTGAGACATTAAACTATGAGAGAGTAACTGAGCATTACAGTGAGGCACTGAACGAAACACTAGCTGAAAAACCGTAATCATCAAACAGTAAAGTATAAAACAGTAGGATATCGATCAATAAGACCTGAAATAGTAAAATATCTATTTGAGGTTTATCATTCCTAGTTCATTTATGATGTAGTCTATTCTTTCAGAATTTAATGGTTTGGTGAATATATCAGCAAGATGATATTTAGTACCAATGAATTCCAAAGTGATATCACCTTTTTGATAATGATCTCTCAAAAAGTGATGTCTTACATCAATGTGCTTTGTCCTAGAATGTGAAATAGGATTTTTTTTGAGATGTTAATAGTACTTGTGTTGTCACAATTTTTAGGTACATGTCTGAATTGATATCCATAATCTAGTAATGTGTGTTTTATCCACAAAATTTGTGCACAACAACTTCCAGCAGCTATATATTCAGCTTCTGCAATAGATAATGCAACAGAATTCTGTTTCTTACTACACCATGATACTAGTGACTTGCCTAAAATGTGACATGTTCCAGAGGTTCTTTTCTTATCTAACTTATAGAAACTGAAGTCATCATCATAATAACTAACTAATTCAAATGATTTTCCATTAGGATAAAATAGCCCTAGACTGGGGGTATGCTTGAGGTATTTGAAAATTATCTTTATAGCATTTAAATGAGATTCCTTAGGATTTTCATGAAAATGAGAACACAAACACACACTAAACATAATTTCCAGACAACTAGTAGTTATGTAGAGTAAACTTCCAATCATTCCTCTATAAGTGGTTGGATTAATAGATTTTCCATCTTCATCAAGATCCAACTTACAAGTGGTACTAATGGGATTGTCACTACCTTTTAGGGCTATCGAATCCAAAACGTTTTAGAAGATATCTAGTATATTTACTTTGAGTTAAAACAATTCCATCATTATTTTGAAATATTTGAAATCCAAGAAAGAACTTTAGTTCACCCATTAAACTCATTTCAAATTCATTTTGCATTGTTTTATAAAAATCAACACATAAATAATTCTTCGATGATCCAAAAATAATGTCATCTACATAGATTTGAACAACTAAAACATCATTAGAAAATTTTTTATAAAAAGGGTAGGATCAGCTATTCCTTTTGTAAAACCTTTGGAAATAATAAATGTACACAACCTATCATACCAATCTCTTGGAGATTGCTTTAAACCATATAAATCTTTTGATAGTTTAAAAATATGATTTGGAAAATGGGGGTTTGTAATTCCATGGGGTTTTTTAACAAAAACATCCTCAGCTATATACCCATTTAAGAATTCACTCTTAACATCCATTTGATATAGTTTTAAATTTAGATGTGCAGCATAGGCAAGTAATATTCTAATTGCCTCAAGTCTAGCTACAGGAGAAAAAGTCTCTTCATAATCAATTCCTTATTCTTGATTATATCTATGTGCAACTAGTCTAGATTTGTTTCTAACTATCTTACCAGCTTCATTACCTTATTTCTAAACACCCATTTAGTGCCTATGGTGAATGTGACCTTGGGTCTTTCAACAAGTTTCCAAACTTTGTTCCTTTCAAACTGATTAAGTTCCTCTTGAATAGACATCACCCAAAATTCATAATTGATATCATAATTAATGTTTTTAGGTTCAAGTTGTGACAAGAAGACTTGATGTTTAACCTGATTTCTAAGAGAAGCTCTAGTTTTAGTTCCTTTATCTAAGTCTCCTACAACAGCATCTAAGGGATGGTTCTTAAGGGTTATAACAGTTCTAGAAAAAGAGGGACTAGTGATTTCAGGTTCATCAACAGATTCAAGTTCATTGTGACTTGATTCTAAGGAATTTCTAGAGCTGGAAGTTTTCATATATTCTTTCATAGAATAATTTAAGGAATTTGAATTGATGTTCAGATTTGATACATCATCCTCCAGATTCTCTAGGATGGTTTTAGGCTCATGTAGATCTGTTTCATCAAATTTGACATGAAAAGAGTCTTCCACACATTCAGTTCTTTTATTGAACACTCTATAGGCTTTACTAGACATGTAATATCCAAAAAAGATACCTTCATTACTTTTGGATTCAAATTTTTCAAGATTGTATTTGGTATTAAGAATATATACTTTGCAACCAAAAACTTTGAAGTAGATAACCTTGGGTTTTCAAATGGTCCATAATTTATAAGGAGTCCTCTTAAGAATAGATCTGATCAACACTCTATTGATTATATGTCATGCTGCATTGACAGCTTCAACCCAAAAATAAATAGGTAGATCATATTCACTAAACATTATTCTAGCAATTTCTTACAGGGTTATATTTCTTCTCTCTACAACTCCATTCTGATGAGGTGTTCTAGGGGTAGAGAAATTGTGACTATAACCATTTTGTGAGCAAAATGATTCAAACTCTTGATTTTCAAACTCACGTCCATGATCACTTCTTTATGATTTAATTCTAAGTCTACTAATATTTTCTACAGACTTGCCATATTTGGTAAAATAAGATCAGTCATCACTTTTTTGAGCCATAAAGAATGTCTAAGTGTATCTAGAAAAGTCATCTACAGGAACATAAACATAGTGCTTCCCATTTAAACTAGAAACTCTAGAAGGTCCAAACAAATCCATGTGAACCAGTTCGAGAGGTTGAGAAGTTGAAACTTCTTTCTTTAGTTTGAAGGAAACTTTGTGTTGTTTTCCCTTTTGACAGGGATTACATACTTTGACATTTGGAATCTCATGTTTGGGTAAGTCTTTAACTATGATTTTCTAGTAAGATTTCTAAGGGAGTGAACATTACAGTTTCCTAGTCTCATATGCCAGAGCCAAGATTCTTTATGAAATACACTTAAGCATGAAGTATTTTGAGAAGCTAAATAATCTAAATTAACATAATAAACATTTTCATTTCTTAATGAAAAAAATACTAATTCATCTTTATAATTAAAGACATTACAAGCATCATTTTCAAATCTAACATAAAATCCATCATCACATAATTGTGAGATACTAATCAGATTTTATTTTAAACCATCAACAAACAGTACTTTAGAAATTAAAACTGAGTTAGAGTTACCGATTTGGCCAAGTCCAATAATCTTTCCCTTGGAATTGTCACCAAATGTGACATGTCCTCCATCTACTTTTATTAGGTTCTTGAAGCATGAGTAGTCTCCTTTCATGTGCCTTGAACATCCAATTTCCAAGTATCATAGACTTTTTAGGAGCTCTTTAAGCAGCATTCCTTCAAAAAGATTAATCAAAAACATATTTTGGTACCCATACTTGTTTGGGTCCAGTAATATTAGTAATAAGTGCTTTAGGAACCCATATTTTCCTCATAGGATTCCTATAAGAATTATGTAAAGTATTTGAAAAATAAACTGTATTTGATCCACAAAAACATGAAACAGTAGATTATGTATTATGAATTGAATTAGTTGATTTTAGTCCAGAATTGGGAGTAAAACTGTATGTCCTAGATTTTGAAACAAAATTTGTTCTACCAAGGATTCTTTTAATAGGTTGATAACCAATGATAGTGTTGTATTTAGGGGCAATTTGTTTTCCTATCATTTGGGTAAGGGTATTTTTCCCATTAGTAAACTTTTCTAAGTCACTCTTTAATTGCTAATTGGACATTTTTAATTCATTTTTTTCATTGAGAAGTTTAGAATTTTTCTCCTTTTCAGTTGTGAGTTTAGATTTTACAGTTACGGTAAGAGTATGTTGTTTCTTTAATTATTTATATTTGTCTTTTAGTTCATTGCATGTTTCCTCAAGCATGTTACAGTATCCAAACATTTCTTCATTAGTCAAATTTTCAGAGTCACTCTCATCTTCAGAATAATATGAATTATGTGCAGAAGAGTCCAGTGTTACCTCAGATGTGTTTGCCATAAACCACATATTGGATTTTTTATCCTGTTCATCATGTGATGTCTCTGAGTTGCTTGAACTATCCTTAGAAGCACTCCAGGTTGCTTTTATTTCCTTTTTGTACTTCTTGTACTTTGCCTCATATTTCTTTTTGTACTTGAGCTTTGGATAGTCAGCCTTTATATATCCTTTGCACTTATATTCATAGCATACAATTTCATATGTTTTGTCACTTATTTTCCAGTCCTTCTTCTAGTTTCCTTTTTGGTCATATTTTCCCTTGAAGTTAGGATTTCTAAAAAAGTTCTCCTTTTTGTAAAATCGTTTGAATCTTTTGGCTAGTTGAGCCATCTCCTCATCACTATCAGGTGATTATTTTTCACTAGTGTGTCTTTCTATAAAAGCTTCCAGTTTCCCTTTGTCTTTGTTCTTAGAGGTGGTGGTCTTGAATGCAACAGATTTCCTCGTTGTTTCATCCTCCTCATCCTTGTTGAATTTCAAATCTACTTTATACATCATCGGTTTTCCAAAGAGTTCTTTTATAGGCAGTTTGTTGATGTCAAATAATTCTCTAATAGATATAGAGGTTCCCCTCCATCTGTCAGGTATACATATAATAATTCTCATGATCTGTTCCTCGGCAGTGACTTCTCTTCTAAGAGAAATCATTGTGTTGACAATCTCATTGAACCTAAGATACATATTAGAAATAGGATCATTATATTTCATTTTAAAATTATCATATTTAATACTATAAGTATTATGTCTCATTTATTTTACACTAGATGTTCCTTCATGTGAGACAGACAGGGTATCCCAAATTTCATGGGCAGTTTTACAAGCTGAAATTCTATTAAACTCTTCATCTCCTAAGGAGTAGTATAAATCATTCATATCTTTGCAATTTTTATTGTAGGTAGTTTTGGTAGGTTCATCCCATGTGATTCTATTAGTAGCATGAATTTTTTATTTATCTATAATGGATTACCAAATTTCAAAACTCATACTCTCTAAATGCATTTTCATTTTAATTTTCCATTGAGAACAGTTGGTTCTATTAAAGAATGGTGGTCATTTGGTTTCAGCACCTTCCAATCTATTATCTATAATAAATTATTACTTTTAAAGATCTAGAAATTTAGAATTAATAGAAATTTACAGATCATTAAAGTACAACTACAATCATAGTTGAATAAGATTACACAGAGTCTTAATAAACAACCCTTTGATACCAAATGTTGGTTGGAGTAGATTACCTAAGAGGGGAGGGGTGAATTGAGTGACTATAAAAAATTTCTATAAAAAGTAATTCTAAAAATTTTTCCCCAAAAATTAAATATATCCCAGTTAATTAAGGTTATACTGTTATAAGATTTTTACTATTTAAGTAACTTCTTAGAAGATTGATTAATTCTCAGTAATATTAATTTTTGTTATTAATATTACTTTTGAAGTTATTCTACTAGGACAAGAGAGTTATAACTTTTTTCCAAGACTAACTATCAAAGTGAAATTAGCGATTTCTGAATTGTACAGTAAAGCAATAAAACAGAGAAGACTAATTTAAACAGCACAACAGATATGAAACAAGTGGTTCAGTCCCAAGCTGAGACCTCATCGACTCAACTTCGTGATAACCTGCCACCAAGAATATTATATAAATAAACTTTGATCCACACCCTGGATGGGGGTTAACAACAGTACACAGACTGTTTAGGCCACACAGGGACCTCTTCCACAGTTTTTGTGGGTATAAATAACCAGGCCACAAAGGGACCTCTTCCATAGTTTTTGTGGGTATACCAGAGTAAAATAGAGGTTTGAGTAAGGATATTTTATATCCTTCAGTTTAATTTTGGAGACAGAGTGTGATGTTCTATAGGTACACACTCTACTCAAAAGGTAATAACCAGATACACAACAGATAATAAATATGGAGATGGGTTTAGAAGTTCTCTGAGTGTAAGTATTTACTGTTCTGGACTTCTTGAGATGAATCAAATGTAGTTCTCGAGTCCTCTTTAGAAAAACAAAGTATCGCGATTCATCTTGAGTTCATCGTGAGGTTCAACAATGCGAATATGTTCTATGGATTCCAGTGTACTTTGTATGTTCTTCCACAGAGTCGGGTTGCATGCATGTGACAATCATTCTTTTGAAAATATCTCAGTGTTCTTCATTATCTTGCTCACAGCCTTATTTTTTGTGCAGTATCATGCACATGCCTTGATTCTTGGCCACACTTCGCTTTTATCTTGTAATTCATGTGTTGGAGCTGACAGGTTGCATGGATACCGCACCTCATACCTCGTACTGTCAGATGATATGTCTACAAAGAAACATTAATTATATCTGTGCATTTAAAATATTCAAATATGACCATTAGAGATTAAATTGAAAAATAACAAAATTGTTTAAGAAATGGTGTCACAATAAGTCAGGGAAATGGTGTCTCCTTCACACGGTGTCTATATTAATCATGGTGTCATGTGGTCACAGTGTCTTGTTCACAAGGTCTTTTTCACAGTGTCTGCTTCATGATGTCTGATGGTCACGGTGTCTGCTTCACTTTTCCAGAAAGACATAACCAGTGGAAAACTCACGGTGTCTCAGACTTTTCAAAATAATTGTATTCATAATTAAGCAATGATGATAATATAATGAATTAGACTTAATCATTTTTCAAAGAAGGTATTATGAGAGTAGATCAAAGATGGTATAAAGTAAGTAAACTGAATGTAGAGCAATTAAAATCTTGAATGGATCTTCTTTAAAGCATGAGACTACTTAAACAATAATACACATGAATACACATGATTGTGATATAATTTACAAGATTTAACTAGGTTGAATATGATTCATGATCATTAAAACATGGTTAATAAATGATGAGTCCAACATAGGGGTTCTATATTATCCCCACCATTAGACTTTCCATCCCCATAAAGTAAAAAACCATCATCTTTCTAAAAGAGTTTTGGCCATTTCTCTTTCATTTCTTTCTCATGTCCCCAAGTAACTTCCTGAATCTAATCATGTTACCACAAAACCCACACTAGGCCAATGATTTTTTCATGCAAGTCTTTCTCATGAATGTCCACAACCCACACTGGAATGTGCACCAATGAAGATCTAGCTCTAGTTCAACATGATCCCATTGAATCACATGGTCAGCATTAGGCTGACACTTTTTCAACTAACATACATGAAACACATTATACACCACACCAAATTGTGATGGTAATGATAATGGATATTCCACCTCACCAACCTGTTCAAGTATCTCAAAAGGGCATATCTATCTAGGAGATAACTTTCCCTACTTCCCAAAACATCAATGTAAAATCGTTGGAGAGATCCTCAATAACACATGATCATTCACCATGAATGAAAATGGTCATCGAGGATGATTTGCATACAATTTCTGACAACTCTGAGCTATCTCCATCTATTTCATGATCAACTAAATCTTATTTATTGTTTCCTGGACAATGCTCAACCCAAAAAATGAATTCACACCTATTTCCACCAAAAATAGTGTATATTGAAAATTATGCGCATAAAATGATTCAAACAGATCCATTTGTATCATGTCATAACAGATATTGTTATATGAGAACTCCACTAATGGAATGTGCTCTTCACACGAGCCTCCAGAATCCGTTAAAAAATCCAAAACATGTATTCTAATGTCTGTATCATCATTTTGGATTTCCCATCCTTCTGACAATGATATTTTGTACTCATTATCAACTGAGTCCCAAGGGATTTCTATAAGGATTTACATAAATGATAGGTAAACTACATATCTCAGTCTGACCCTATAGAAATTGGTATACCATGCCTCTATACCAATTCTCAAATATAGATCATTGAAAAGTCCTCCACTATATGAGATTCATGAATTAAAATGAAGTGAGCCAACTTGGTGAGATGATATACTATCAACCAACTGAAATCATGTTTCCAAACCATTCTTGGGAGACCTGTTACAAAATCCATAGCTATCTTCTCCCACTTCCAAATAGTGATATGTAAATACTGCAATGTACCATCTGGTCATTGATGTTATTCCTTAACCTGTTGTAAAGTTAAGCATATAGAAAAAACTCATCCACCTTCCTTTTTATGCTGACCCACCAAAACTATGATTTCAATGTTGTATATGTCTTCTATATTCTAGGATGAACATACCATCTCAAATGGTGGTAAGCATGAAGAATTTGTTCCTGACAAGTCATAGGTATGATCATACGATTTCTGAACCACACTATTAAAATCACATCTAGAATCCAACCCTCAATGGTCTCCCCAACATTAAGTTTTGACCTCATCCCCACACATTATGAATCAGACGTCTGTAGTTCTTTAAGAAACTTCACCACATCAAGATCCAAAAAAAATTGAAAGAAAACCACTACAACACCTTGGTCTTCACATTCCAAGTTTAGGTCTATTATCACTAACATCAACTGTCGCTAATCTGAAGCCAATTTTTCCAAGATGAGTTTTAATTTTTATCATATAAGGCATCATCTCAAGTTTTAAACTCAGAAAATAAATAGCATGAGAAGAAATAAAGGAATAGGATGAACTTGTATCAAACTAAACATGCATAAGGATATAATTCAAGATAATTGTACCTATCATGGTCGATGGTCCAGAATAATCATCCACAATAACCTGATCAGCTCTATATACGTGCTTCATTGTTTTAATTTATTCTTTATATCCCTGTTGATATTGCACTACCTTAGGAGTCATGGTGTTCCTGGAATCCCCATGTATATATGTATTATGATGATGAGATTGATTCTCCTTCCCTCATCTCGCCGAAGCATATGATGCCTGCACCACCTGAGAAATGTTCCAATCACCCGACCTCAGAGCACTATGACAATAGCATTGAAGATTCCCCAACTTGTTGCAATTGTGGAATTCTCTTGGTGGTGTTCTACACTCTCACTTCATGTGGTCGAAAGAAACAGATTGAAAATATTCATCTTTATTTGTGGATCTCAGAGGAAGATTCAATGATCAATCCATTTAGTTTTGATTCATGCTCCCACCTTGTAAGCAGTTTTCCCTCTTCTTCTTTATCTGAACACTAGAGTTACCATTGTTTCTTATAGGTATCAACATGGTTCATACATCCATATCTTTTGATATGTACATTTCATCTACCTTCACTCTATAAACTATCTCTGTAAAATCTATCAAAAAGAGCACAATAATCATTGAGTGAATTTCATATATCATCCCTAATTCAAAAATGTGTACTTTCAAGAATGAACTTGCAACAACCTCATGTGAAAAGTTCACTAAATTCAGGAATTTAGCTTCATACTTCATGAAAGATATATTTTCCTTTTTCAAGATGAAAAAGTTTATCATTATCTCAATTATAAACATATGAGGATAGATTTTTTTGTTAAATAGTTCCTCAAAATCCTCTCATTAAAGGTCATGTTCTAATTTAACATGAACTATTAAATCTAACCACTAGCATGCAATATCTTACATCATATAAGTCACCATCTTGAATTTCAACTCTACCAGTGTGCCAATGAAATTAAAGATATGATTCATCCTATTCAACCACACCTCTAACTTTTCTGGTTCATAATCATACCTAAAGATGTGGGATTCTATTTCTAGAAATAGAAAGAATAATCCACTTGCCTTGGATTATACCTCTTTTTCACATTGTCCACATCCTGAAACACTTAGAAAATACTTTAAAGAATATTTTGGTTCACTTGTGGCTTAGGTGCAACCAAATTCTCAACATCTTCCTCCAGTTAGTTTCTATGATGCTTATTGGGTTCCATTTTTTAGAAACCTAACGAACTTCATAAGTCTCACAATCTATTAACTAAAGTTTTACCATTTCAAATTCTATGAAACATTCCATCACAATAATGATTTCCAAAATCAAAATTTTCCACGTTCATACATTTTTAAAAAATCTCTGCTTGCTTGGAAAATCAAACAATTTTTAAAAAAACCACTACCATACTCTTTATCAAAATATCACATTAAAAACAACTTTAATATTTTTCAAAAACCAACTCTTTCACATCAAATCATAAATCATTACTCCAAATAATGTATGCAATATTAGTGGTAAGTCATTCTATCAATGCATTTCATGATTGTATCACTAGCTAAACCCATGACAATGTGATTCCAAATCCTATAATTATGTCCAAAACACTTATTTACTCAAATACTTGGTAATAAAAAGTTTAGAAAAAAAGTTTATCTACATATTTTTATGATCTACCACTACGGGAAAAAGGACTTTTTGCGATGGGATTTTTGCGACGGGAATTAATATCATCGCAAAAAGTTCATCCAAGCGGTTATTTGGGATGGTGGTAACAACCCATCCCAAATAACCGATTATTTGCAATAGGATTTTGTGTCCCGTCGAAAAATGTTTGGCGCGGGTAGCGCGCCAAACCGCACAAAGGGTATTTGCGACGGGGCCTGTCACAAATTTTAAAGACCCTAAAATTTCAAGGAAAACTTTTGTTCATAAATACTTTGGAATTTTATGAGTCTGTGGCTTCTGATGGCACTTGATTCCGAGACCCAGTGTGCTCGGAATCAATTTCTAAAATTTAGCTTGGGTACGTTCAGTAAACAAACGAGCAGGTTTTTCTATCTTTTGAACCGATGCTCGGAATTGAAATCTGAGGGCACCGATGAACTCACAGCGTCAGTAATTGCTTAAGGGGACCTTTACCGCAGTTGCGTTTTAAGTGGGTTGAGAATTAATTATTTTGGGTTTATTTAAGAAGTGAATAAAATTGTTTGTACAATTTATTTTATTATCCATGGAAGTTAAACCCTTCCATGAGAAGTTGTTTGTGGGGCCCAAAACCACCCAACTTCCCATGTATAGTTATATAGGAGGTGGGGTCCACACGAGCCCCAACCTTACAACTTCCCATAACCCTCTTCAAATTCCCTATAACTCTCATAAACTCCCACCATTAAACTTGACAACTCTCCCATGTTTATGAGACCTCTCACCTTCTCCTCTCTCCCTCATTAACTCTTTCCAACACATTAATTTAATGAATTCAACCACATAAATTAATTAAATGAAGTGGTTTGAATTTGAATTTTAAATTGAATGTGATAATAAAATAATAGGAGAAGCCTATTACTTTCTTTTGGGGAGAACATTCATTATACTAAGGGAGATTGGGAGAGCTCTTGAGACTTTCGAAGAACGATGTCTCCTCCGACGAAGAACGACATCTCCTTCGACGAAGAAAGTTGCTTCCACGAAGAACGACAACGCACCTTCCTTTTTCTTCTCCGTGATAAGAGAGGAGACGCCGCTTTCTCCTCGACCGCACTCCAACGACGTCCATGAATCCTCACCTCGTGACGTCGTCTTCCGCGACGCCAACGTTTTTCATCAATTGTTGAGGTAGGGGGTTTGATTAATTTATTTAAAATAAATTACTCCCTCATTCTCATTGTATTCAATAGAATACCTTGGAGTATTGCTACCGCTTACGCAGAGGGCCTGGGCCGAATGAACATGGCCTGACAACCCTCCGTTTGAAATTATATATTATTCTTAGAATCAGCAATGGAAGTTGGAGGAGGCACGACGCCATCGCGCCGTGCTGGGTATGCGGTGAAGAAAGCCGACACTGTCGTGCCAGTTGTGTGGGATGAACCGCGGCCCGTATCGCCGGCCGCCTCGGTGGAAGAACCGGCCGGCCCGTCGGCCGGTTGGATGAAGGGAAGCCGTGGTGCCAGGAGGGTGCCGCGCTGGAAAAACAGTCGGCCCGTCAGCTGGCCGGGCGGAGCCGGACCGTGGCGCCAATAGGGCGCAGCGGTGAAGAAATCTGCGGCCCGCCGTGCCGGCCGCATGCACCAAAACACCGGTCAGCCGGTTTGGTAAGGGTGGGGCCGCTTGGCGCCACCAGTTCGGGCAGCTGGGGTCCACGCCCCCGCCTCGGACCGCTCGGCCTTTGGGCCGAGCCACTCGGCTGGCCGGCTGAGCCAGCCAGGCCGCGTGCCTAGCCAGGTCGCGCCCAGCCAGGCCGCACCGGGACGGGCTGAGCCAGGTCGCGCCAAGCCAAGCCGTGTCCTTCTAGCTGAGCTGCGTTTCCTATCGGACCAGTCCGATACCCCTGCTGGGTCGGACTCGTCAAACTGGGTTAACCTGACCCATCGGCCTACTAGAATAAATGGTTCGGGCCCGTTATTCACTTAAATGTGAATTATGTAAAGACCGTGTGTCTGATCGACGCGTTGTCTACGGAACTGGGACCCTATCAACGGGGCAGTCCTTTTGAGATACTCTAAGTGAGTTTTGGAAAAATTTGGTAAACGGCCAAGTTTGGAATTAGCATAATTCCAACCGGGCCCCTGGAACAAAAAAGCCAATATCTCTCAGACTAGGCATCTGATTGATGTTTCGTATGTCACGTTGAGTTCTTTTTTATGAGACAGAACATCAGGATACATCAACTCTAGACTTCATGATAGTTGATGTATCGACCCCTTTACTCGAGGAGCGGACCCTCCAGGAATCGAGTACGCTGTGTACGGGAAACCTATAGCTGGCTGCGACTACGATGAATACTGTGTTGGGATCCTCCATGGGTTTGACAACGATGACGATCGTACTTGGATCCTACGTGGGTTCGACAGTGAGGATGACTGTACTTGGATCCTCCATGGGTCCGGCAGTGATGACGAATGTACTTGGATCCTACGTGGGATCAATAGTTATGGTTATTGTACTTGGATCCTACGTGGGTTTGGCAGCGACGATTTCTGTACTTGGATCCTACGTAGTTTCAGTAGAGGAGGTGATTCAAAGGCTACATCTAATCATCTTCATCCCTCTTGGTGAGAAGTATACCTGTGTAAGCTGAGTCTTGTCTTTCAATCATTATCATTGATGTGATTGACCTCTTTCCTGTGTGCACTGGATTGTGCTTGGGCTCAGAAGTTGGAGTTGAACTGTGGTTGATGACTTAGGTATATGTATGGGCATATACCTAAGTAGAGTTGGTTGATACTTCATGTTTTTATCTTTCATTTATGGTTTATCCTTTGTGGATTCTGGGAGACCTTTGGGGGTCTCGAGGTCCTTACTGAGTATTTTATACTCACCCCAGCATGAACTTTTCCTGCACTACATTGTGTTGGTTACATACAACGGACATCACTGATCGTGGTCGAGGATTGTGGATTTGGACGGTATTTAGAGGTGGACCACCTGGCGGGACGTACATGGAGAGGACAGATAGACACGAGGTACCGATGAGACTATTTGTACCCACCCCTTAGGTGGGATTCCAGGAGGACGACTCGGTGGTTTTTTCTTTACTTTTCAGCTGTTGTAATTTATTTCTTAGTTGTACTGTACTTTCAGTTGGGTTTGTATACTGGCCCATTTACTTTCCATCACTTACTTTTGTACTCAGTTTACTTTGTGTTTAATACATCTTGCGTACTCTGTTGTGCTTGTTTACTTATATAAAGGCAATTACTTCCCTTTATTTTTTTGGGATTTACGCCTTTGGTGCTAGTCTCCATACCCTAGCCTATGGAAGGTGGGCATGGGGTAGTCACGGCATGGGCCCCAAGGACGGGTCGTGAAAAATTGTTATCAGAGGAGTCGGTTCTACTGCAGAACTCGGGAATCTGATAATTTATTCTCTGTGAAGCAATAGTGTTAAGAATATTGAGTGTGGTTTTCATTCCAGGGAGTCCATCGTTGGTGTGGTGGTCGACGTATCCATACACCAGGACCCTGACTTCTGATTTTAGACTCAGTGCTCAAAAACACTTATTGCATGTGTGTTTCAATAGTTTTCTTTCTGATTACTTTGTGTCATCTCACCAGGTATACTGTTTGACTGTGGCGCAAATGTTTCTTTTTAGGATGGCCCCATGAAGGTAGCCATCTAGGATTCCTAGTTACATGAAGGATGGCAGCCCACCGAGCGACGAGGCCTCGGTGCAAGGCCCCATTATAGCGGAGGCACTAGCGGTACCACTACCTGTTGAGCCACTGATGCCACCAGCCCTAGCAGCGGAGAGTTCACGCCACCTGAGTGCATTACACGAGTTATAGAGACAGAGACAGCCCAGGTTCCATAGAGAGACGGACCCTCAGGCATCTGAGGATTGGCTGGAGGCTATCGTTAGAGTCTTCAAATTGGTAGGGACACCAGCAGACCTTATGGTGATCCTTGTCGTGAGTCTCCTGCATGCAGCAGTAGGTAGATGGTGGAGCCTAATGCACCAGGTGCACGATGAGGCATCTCTACTTTGGACAGACTTCGAGAGCCTCTTCCACTCGAAGTTTGTTCCAGCCACCCTCTATACGGTGTGCATCCAGGAGTTACTATAGTTGCAGTAGGGCAGCATGACAGTAGCCCAGTACTCGGTGAGATTTAATGACCTCTCACGCTACTCCATGGGAATGGTACGGGACCCATTCTTCCGGGCCCGGACCTTTGAGTAGGGACTAAGGCATGAGATCCGGGCTTCTATGATCTCCCTCACCATTCTGACGCAGGCAGGAGTACTGGATCATGCCCTTTTTGGGGAGATATTTCTTGCTAATCTTATTCCAGCAGTGAGACCCACCATAGGGCAATACGTAGCGGAGTCTTCTGCAGCCGTCAGTAGGTAGGTGTCGCCGAGGTCCAAGCGGACTAGGCCATCAGGTGGGCGACCTCAGGATACTGGTTCGAATGTGCGGGGCACACACAGCAGAGCCAGTCATACGAGGGGCATGTAGTGCTATGCATGCGACGGGCAGGGCCACATGGCTCGGGACTGCATAACCCGCCATGCAGACGAGCAGCAGACAGTAGAGGGACCTCCCAGGCAGAGGCAAAGGTTCGACCGTGGTGGTCCACAGGGGGCAGGCAGACGAGGCAGAGGAGCTAGCCGAGCAGCGGGTGGTGGACGACGCTTCGAGGCTCTACCACCACCACCACCAAGGGGACCACCCCGACCACAGGGAGCTGGAAGACAGGGGCAGGATCAGCTCCAGGTAATTGAGGCCTATGACCACGGTGCACCTGAGATGATTCGAGGTACTATCTGTGTCTAATCCACCCTTGGTTAAGTTCTTATAGACACATGAGCGAGTCATTCTTTCATTGCTGTTGCCCTTTTTCGGAGCTCAGAGATTTCGACGGAGTCGTTGGCTTAATCCTTACGGCTAGAGACTCCTACGGGAGGAGACTCGACGATTACGCACTGGTTCTGGAAGTTTGAGCTTACTCTAGGAGGCGAGAACTTCGGCTGGGATCTTCTTTTTGCAGCGTCGATGCCTTAAGACGTCATCTTGGGTATGGATTGGTTATCTACAGTCCATGCCTGCAAAGTGCGGTGTGTCCAAACAGTTGGGAGCAGGTTCACCTTCACTAGATAAAAGGGAGCCTTTGTAGTGTAGGATGGACTTACGCAAAGGAGAGGACATACGATCACCCATCAGTTGGATATTCTCATCCTAGGAGCAGTTGATATGCAGAGTCCGAGTTTTCCTGTTGTGGTGGATCAGTATGCTAACGTTTTTCCTGATGATGTTCCCGGACCACCTCCTCACAGAGAGGTATATTTCTACATTGACCTGTACCCCAGGACAACACCGATATCTACTCCAGAATATCGGATGGCTCCCGCTGAGATTCATGAGCTGTGGGTACAGTGGAGGACTTGTAGGGAAAGGGATTCATCTGACCCAGTGTTTCACCCCGGGCTTCTCCTATTTTATTCACCAATAAGGTGGATGGGAGCTTGCGACTGTGTGTCGAATACCGTCTCCTAAATCAGGTGACCTTAAAGAACAAGTACCCACTCCCAAGGATTGATGACCTCTTTGATCATCTCAAGGGAGCATGATGGTTCTTTAAGACAGACCTTAGGTCAGGCTATCATCAGCTCAGAGTTTGAGACAAGGATGTGCAGAAGATGGCCTTCAGGTGTCGGTATGGCCACTAAGAAATCTTGGTTATGACCTTCGGCTTAACCAACGCACCAGTAGTGTTCATGAGTCTCATGAACAGGATCCTTCAGCCTTACCTCGATCATTTTGTCGTAGTCTTCATCGATGACATACTGATTTACTCGACTACTGAGGATGAGCATGCCTACCACTTACATATTGTATTGGACACACTCAGAGAGCACTAGCTTTATGGTAAGCTCTCAATGTGCTAGTTCTATATTCAAGAGGTTCACTTCTTGGGGCACGTCATCTCGAAGGCGAGAGTTGCTGTGGATCCTGCAAAGATCAAGGCAGTACTTTCTTGGGATCCACCCAGGAGCGTGATGGAGGTGCAGAGTTTCCTAGGTCTGGTTGGGTACTACTGGAGATTTTTGCCAGAATTCTCCAGAGTTGTAGCACTACTTTATTCTTTGACGAAGAAGGGGAAACCCTTCATGTGGTCAGATAGATGCCAGCAGAGCTTTCACGAGTTGAGGCAGAGATTGACTTGTGCTCCCATCTTGAGGCTACCGGAGGAGGGTGTTGGGTACGTGGTTTACTGCGATGCATCGGGGACCAGACTCGGGTGTGTCCTGATGTAAGAGAAGGTAGTGATCGCCTATGGTTCATGTCAGTTGAGGAAGCACGAGCAGAACTACGCTACCCATGACTTGGAGTTGGAAGAATTGGTCTTCACCCTAAAGGTGTGGAGACACTATCTGATGTGCGAGTGCTTTACAGCCTACTATGACCACCAGAGTCTTAGGTACATTTTCTCGCAGAAGGACTTGAACCTGAGACAGCGGCGATGGCTCGAGTTCCTCCAAGACTATTACTTTGAGATAGTCTATACTCCTGGGAAGGGGAACGTTGTTGCTGATTCTCTCAGCAGGAGATCGGTCATTCAGCAACTTAGTGAGGCAACGGAGCAGTTAGACGCTTTGCAGATATCCCTCGTGGATAGAGATGGGGCAACCTTTCTACATTCCCTCACAGTTACTCCTCCACTACTTCAGTGAGTCAGAGAGGCTCAGCGTGGGGATGTTGACTGTGAGATGCGACGTGCTTAGATTTCCACAGGGCAGATACTTGATGGATTTTCTGAAGGAGGAGAGCACATCATCCTTTTCAGGGGATGTACCATGGTACCATTTTCACTACAGGAGGAAGTGCTGAGGGAGTTTCACACTTCCCCTCTAGCGGTACATCCTATAGTGGCGAAGATGTACCAGGACCTCAGACGACAACACTGGTGGCCGGGTATGAAGAAGGTTGTAGTAGAGTTTGTTTCACTATGCCTCACTTTCTAGCAAGTGAAGGTGGAGAACTAGGTACCAGTAGGCTTGGTATAGCCCTTAAAGGTCCCAGAGTGGAAGTGGGATGTGATATCCATGGATTTCGTGATGGGGCTTCCACATACTTCCAGAGGACACGACTCCATCTGGGTGATCGTAGACCGACTCACCAAGTCGGCCCACTTCCTACCGATCAGAGAGCAAGGCTCAGTAGAGAGCTTGGGACGCCTCTACGTTTAGGAGATCATATGGCTTCATGGTGTTCCATCATCTATCATCTCCAATCAAGACGCTCACTTTACTTCCCGTATTTGGAAGGGATTGCAGGAGGCATTTGGGATGCAGCTATTCCTGAGAACTTTCTTTCATCCTCATATGGATGGCTAGACATAGAGGACCATTCAAACACTCGAGGACATGCTCTGTGCATATGTCCTTGACTTTGTCCATTGCTGGGAGGATCACCTACCCTTGGTGGAGTTTGCATACAACAAAAGCTATCACTCCACCATCGGGATGGAACCTTACGAGGCACTGTACGGATGACCTTACAGATCACCCCTGTGCTGGACTGGCCCTGGGGAGTCTGCATTCGTAGGACCAGAGATGGTTCAGGCTACGATGGAAAAGGGACAGATCATCTAGGAGAGGATGAGGACTGCATAGAGCAGACATAAGTCCTATGCTGATAGGAGACGAAGACCAATGGAGTTTGAGGATGGCGACAACATTTTCTTACGGGTCTCACCTCGACGTGGATTATGGAGATTTGGCCGGGGTGGCAAGCTATCTTCGTGCTTCATTGTACCATTCTAGGTCCTCAGCAGGGTAGGCGAGGTGGCTTACCGCCTGGCCCTTCCACGTCTATTGCACCAGGTGCATGACGTCTTCCACGTATCTCAGCTGAGGAGATACGTGCATGACCCAACCCACATCATCAACCATGGGGAACTGGACATCGATGACGAGGCTACATTCACGAAGGTCTCGATGGAGATCGAGGATAGACAGTAGCGAGTCCTACGTGGATGGTCGATTCCTCTTGTTTGCATTCGTTGGCAACACGAGAACCTCCAGGAGAGCACATGGCGGCGGGAGGCTCAGATGTTGCACAGTACCCTCATTTGTTTCCCTAGTTTATGATGTAGCTTTACAGGGACATAAATCCCTGAGGTTCTAGTATTGTGAAGACCCATAAATTTCAAGGAAATTTTTTTTCTTAAATAATTTTGAATTTTATGAGTCTGTGGCTTCTAACGGTATTTGATTCCGAGGCCCGGTGTGCCCGGAATCAAATTCTGAAGTTTAGATCAGGTACGTTCAGTAAACGAACGAGCGAGTTTTTCTATCTTTTGAACAGGTGCTCGGAATTGAAATTTGAGGGCACCGATGAACTCGCAGTGTCGGTAATTGATTAAGGGGACCTTTACTGCAGTTGCATTTTAAACGGGTTGAGAATTATTTATTTGGGGTTTATTTAAGAAGTGAATAAAATTGTTTATACAATTTATTTTATTACCCTTGGAAGTTAAACCCTTCCATTGGAAGTTTTTGGTGGGTCCCACAACCACCCAACTTCCCATGTGTGGTTATATGGGAGGTGGGGCCCAAACGAGCCCCAACCTTACAACTTCCTATAACCCTCTTCAAATTCCCCATAACTCTCATAAACTCCCCCCATTAAACTTGACTACTCTCCCATATTTATGAGACCTCTCACCTTCTCCTCTCTCCCTCATAAACTCTTGCCAATACATTAATTTAATGAATTCAACAACATCAATTAATTAAATGAAGTGGTTTGAATTTTACGTTTAAATTGAATGTGATAATAAAATAATAGGAGAAGCCAATTATTTTATTTTGGGGAGAACTTTCGTTGTACTAAAGGAGATTGGGAGAGCTCTTGAGACTTTCGAAGAACGACGTCTCCTTCGACGAAGAACGACGTCTCCTTCGATGAAGAACGCTGGTTCCATGAAGAACGACAACGCACCTTCCTTTTTCTTCTCCGTGACAAGGGAGGAGAAGCCTCTTTCTCCTCAGGAACACTCCGACGACGTCCACGAATCCTCACCTCGCGATGCCGTCTACCGCAACGCCAACGTTCATCATCAATTGTTGAGGTAGGGGTTTGATTAATTTATTTAAAATAAATTACTCCCTCGTTCTCGTTGTATTCAAGAGAATAACTTGGCCTATTGCTACCGCTTACGAGGAGGGCGTGGGCCAAACGAACACGGCCCGAAGACCCTCCGTTTGAACTTATTTATTATTCTTAGAATCGGAAACGGAAGGCAGAGGAGGCACAACGCCGTCATGTCGTGCCGGGTACGCAGCCAAGGAAGCTGGCATCGTCACGCCGGCTGTGCGGGAGGAACGGCGGCCTGTATCGCAGGCCACCTCAGCGGAAGAACCGGACGGCCCGTCGGTCAGCAGGGTGGAGCTGGACCGCGGTGCCAAGAGGGCACCGCGCTGAAGAAATTCACAGCCCGTCGTGTGGGCCGCGTGCTCCAGAAGGCCAGCCGGCCTAGCCGGCCGGTTTGGGAAGGGCGGTACCGCTTGGCACTGCCGGTTCGGGAAGTCGGGGGCTGCGCCCCTACCTCGGACCACTCGGACTTCGGGCCAAGCCGCTCGGCAAGCTGGCCGAGCCAGGCGGGCCGCGTGCCCCACCGGGCCGCGCCCAGCCAGGCCGCGCCGGGCCGGACCGAGCCGGGCACCGCCGGGAAGGGCAGAGCTGGGCCGCGCCAGGCTGGGCTGGGCCGCGCCCCTTCGGGCCGGGTCGCGTCCTTCGGGCCGAGCTGCATTTCCCATCAAACCATTCTGACACCCTTGTCGGGTCGGACCCGTCAAACTGGGTTAACCCGACCCATCGGCCCGCTGGACAAAACGGGTCGGGCCTGTTATTCACTTAAACGTGAATTGCGTAAAGACCGTTTATCCAATCGATGTGCCCTCTACGGAACTGGGACTCTATCGATGATGTAGTCCTTTTTCTATACTCTAAGTGAGTTTTGGACAAATTTGGTAAACGGCCGGGTTTGGAATGAGCATATTTCCAACCAGGCCCCTGGAACGAAAAAGCCAATATCTCTCAGACCAGGCGTCTGATTGACGCACCATCTGTCGCGTTGAGTTCCTTTTGACGAGAGAGATCTTCAGGATATATCAACTCTGGACATCGTGATAGTTGATGTATCGACCCCTTTACTCGAGGAGCAGACCCTCCCAGAATCGGGTACGCTGTGTGTGGGAACCCTAGAGCTGGCTGTGACTGCGACGACTACTGTGCTGGGATCCTCTGTGGGTTCAACAACGATGACGAATGTACATGGATCCTACGTGGTTTCGGCAGCGAGGAAGACTGTACTTGGATCCTCCGTGGGTTCGGCAGCGATGATGACTGTACTTGGATCCTACTTGGGTTTGGCAGCGATGGTAACTGTACTTGGATCCTGCGTGGGTTCGGCAGCGACGACTTCTGTACTTGGATCCTACGTGGGTTCGGCAGAGGAGATGATTCAGAGGCTACATCTAATCATCTCCATCCCTCTTCATGAGAAGTATGCCTATGTGAGCTGGGTCTTGTCTTTCAATCATTATCATTGATGTGATTGACTTCTTTCCTGTGTGGACCAGATTGTGCTTGGGCTCGGAAGTTTGAGTCGAACTGTGGTTGATGACTTAGGTATATGTTTGGGCATATACCTAAGTAGAGTTGGTTGATACTTCATGTTTTTATATTTCTTTTGTGGTTTATCCTTTTTGGATTCTGGGAGACCTTCGGGGGTCTTGGGGTCCTTAGTATGTATTGTATACTCACCCCTGCACGGGCTTTGCCCGCACTACGTTGTGTTGGTTGTAGACGACGGACATCCCTGATCGTGGTCAAGGCTTGTGGAGTTGGACGGTATTCAGAGGTGGACCACCTGGCGGGACATACACGGAGTGGACGGACGGACACGAGGTACCGACGAGACTATCTGTACCCACCCCTCAGGTGGGATTCTCGGAGGACGACTCGGTAGTTGCTGCTTTACTTTTCAGCTTTTGTACTTTCTTTCTTAGTTGTACTGTACTTTCAGTTGGGTTTGTATACTGGCTCATTTACATTCCAGCACTTACTTTTGTACTCAGTTTACTTTGTGTTTACTCCAGCTTGCGTACTCTGCTGTGTTTGTTTACTTATATAAAGACAATGCCTTCCCTTTCTTTTTCGGGATTTATGCCTTTGGTGCTAGTCGCCAGCCTCTGGCCTATGGATGACGGGCTTGGGGTAGTCACGGCACGGGCCCCGAGGACGGGTCGTGACACAAATACCCGGCGGCTGTTAATAGTTTTTTTGCGACAGGATGTCCTCCCGTCACAAAAAGTGTGTCGGCAGTGACTATTTGCGACGGGTCCTGTCGCAAATAACTTTTTAACTGCCAACAGTAATTAATGCTGGCGTAGGTATTTGTGATGGGTCTCGTCGCAAAAGACACTATTTGCGATGGATAACCCATCGCAAATAGTCTCGTCACAAACAATCTAACCTATATATACCCCCATCCGTTTTTCTTCCCATTCCACCCAATTCCAAGATCTTGTTTCTCTCTGAACTGTGATTTCAGAGAGAAAATTTTTCTAGGTTAATTTTTTTGGACACGAAGAAATTGTGATGCCGACTACATTAGTAACAAATCAAGTTTAAAGATATTTATGTTTTATTTAATTTATTATTTATTTCAAATTTTTATGTTAATTTTTATTATTGTTGATTAGTTGTAACTAAATTGAATTTAAATTGTTTTTTCATGACTATTTATTTGTACTAATAAATTGAAATTTTTAGTATTAATTTTTAATAATTAGTAGAAATTAGTAATTATTAACGATAATTAGTAATGTATATAATTAATTTGTAGTAATTAATAATAATTTGTAATAAATAATAATAAATAGTAATAAATAGTAATAAATATTAGTAATTATTAATAAATAGTAATAAATAGTAATAAATATTAATAAATAGTAATAAATAGTAATAATGAGTAATAAAAAGCAATAAATTATAATAATTAGTAATAAATTGTAATAATTAGTAATAAATTGTAATAATTAGTAATAAATTGTAATAATTAGTAATAATAAGTAATAAATTGTAATAATTAGTAATAATAAGTAATAAATTGTAATAATTAGTAATAAATTGTAATAATTAGTAATAAATTGTAATAATTAGTAATAAATTGTAATAATTATAATAAATTGTAATAAATTGTAATAAATTGTAATAAATTGTAATAATTAGTAATAATTTGTAATAAATTGTAATAATTAGTAATAAATTGTAATAATTAGTAATAAATTGTAATAATAAGTAATAAATTGTAATACTTCGTAATAAATTGTAATAATTAGTAATAAATTGTAATAATTAGTAATAAATTGTAATAATTAGTAAAAAATGTAATAAATTGTAATAAATTGTAATAATTAGTAATAAATTGTAATAATTAGTAATAAATTGTAATAAATTGTAATAAATTGCAATAAATTGTAATAATTAGTAATAAATTGTAATAATTAGTAATATATTGTAATAATTAGTAATAAATTGTATTGTTTAGTAATAAATTGTAATAATTAGAAATAAATTGTAATAATTAGTAATAAATTGTAATAATTAGTAATAAATTGTAATAATTAGTAATAAATTGTAATAATTAGTAATAAATTGTAATAATTAGTAATAAACTTTAATAATTAGTAATAAACTGTAATAAATTGTAATAACTAGTAATAACTTGTAATAATTAGTAATAAATTGTAATAATTAGTAATAAATTATAATAATTAGCAATAAATTGTATTAATTAGTAGTAAATTGTAATAATTGGTAATAAATTGTATTAATTAGTAATAAATTGTAATATTTAGTAATAAATTGTAATAATTAGTAATAAATTGTAATAATTTGGAATACATTGTAATAATTAGTAAAATATTGTAGTAATTAGTAATAAATTGTAGTAATTAGTAATAAATTGTAGTAATTAGTAATAAATTGTACTAATTAGAAATAAATAGTAATAAATAGTAATAATTAGTAATAAATTGTAATAATTAGTAATAAATTTTAATAATTAGTTATAAATTGTAATAATTAGTAATAAATTGTAATAATTAGTAACAAATTGTAATAATTAGTAATAAAGTATAATAATTAGTAATAAAGTGTAATAATTAATAATAAAGTGTAATAATTAGTAATAAAGTGTAATAATTAGAAATAAAGTGTAATAATTAGTAACAAATTGTAATAATTATTAATAAATTATAATAATTTGTAATAAATTGTAATAATTAGTAATAATTAGTAATAAATTGCAATAATTAGTAATAAATTGTAATAATTAGTAATAAATTTTAATACTTAGTAATGAATTGTAGAAATTAGTAATAAATTGTAATAAGTAGTAATAAATTGTAATAATTATTAATATATTGTAGTAATTATTAATAAATTGTAGTAATTAGTAATAATTAGTAATAAAATGTAATAATTAGTAATAAATTGTAATAACTAGTAATAAATTGTTATAATTAGTAATAAATTGTAATAATTAGTAATAATTAGTAATAAATTGTAATAAACTGTAATAATTAGTAATAAATTGTAATAATTAGTAATAAAGTTTAATAATTAGTAATAAAGTGTAATAATTTGTAATAAAGTGTAATAATTAGTAATAAACATTAATAATTAGTAATAAACATTAATAATTACTAATAAACATTAATAATTACTAATAAATGTTAATAATTAGTAATAAACATTAATAATTAGTAATAATTAGTAATAATTAGTAATAATTAGTAATAATTAGTAATAATTAGTAATAATTAGTAATAATTAGTAATAATTAGTAATAATTAGTAATAATTAGTAATAATTAGTAATAATTAGTAATAATTAGTAATAATTAGTAATAATTAGTAATAATTAGTAATAATTAGTAATAATTAGTAATAATTAGTAATAATTAGTAATAATTAGTAATAATTAGTAATAATTAGTAATAATTATTAATAATTAGTAATAATTATTAATAATTAGTAATAATTATTAATAATTAGTAATAATTAGTAATAATTAGTAATAATTACTAATAATTAGTAATAATTAGTAATAATTTGTAATAATTATTAATAAATTTTAATATTTAGTAATAAATACAAATAATTAGTAATAAATACTAATAATTAGTAATAAATACTAATAATTAGTAATAATTAGTAATAATTATTAATAATTAGTAATAATTAGTAATTATTAGTAATAATTAGTAAGCGTCAGACATGTCCAATGTAAACTCTATAATTGTCATTGCTTACTTGATCACCTTGCAAGTAGCGTTGTAATAGGACAACCCAATTCATGCTCTTCTCATTTATAAGAATTATCTCACATGACCCTTTACATAGACCATTCTTACTTCAAATTTTAAGGGAAATATATTGAAGTCCCTTTAAAATATTAAGGAGGAATGATCTATATAAAGGGCGAAAGTTAATTCTTAGAGATGAGAACGACATTGCTTTGGTCATCCTATTGCAACACTATATGCGAGGTGATACGAGAATGAATATGCATACCTCTGACCAGATTCTTCATTGTGATTTTAGTGTGAGAAAGATGCAAGTAAATGATCCATTAGACAAAAGAGTAGTCGTCAATCCATTGGAAATTGTGTCGCCCATAATTAATGGTAATTATTAAGAAGTAGTAGTAATTAGTTATATTTTTTTCAGATAGTGTTTTTATAATTTCAAATTATACAAAAACATGGATGATTTTATATTTTGTAGAAAAATATGAAATAAGGAAGTTGACATCAGTCATTATTAGATGATCATGCTTGGATAAATCAGCACAGAAATCCAAATGGTTCTAGTTTAAATCATGTATATATTGAGGGTGTTGAAGCTTTCTTAGCATTTTCATCATTAAAACCAGAATATGTTTTAGAAGGCACAATTATGTGTCATTGTAAAAAATGTACTCTAAGAACATTTGACGCAATTGAAAAGGTTGGGGGACATCTCTTGCGGTTTGGTTTTCTACCAGATTATGTTTTTTGGTATCAATACGGTGAACACAGTTCCAGAGAAGATACTAATAACTTGATTCTGGATCCATCACGGTTCCAACATTTAGTACATGATGTTGCAGGTCAATCTCTTCAACAAACTAAAACTCACGATGATATTGATTTAACTCCTAAGTTGGCACAATCTGAATTCTATTAGTTGTTGAGGTCTGCTAAGGATGCATTACATCCTAGTTGCAAGATAAGCAAATTAGAAGCAGTTGCAAAATTCATGCCTATTAAATAATATAATGCAAGGTCAAATAACTATTTTGATCATATATTTTCTTTGGTTAAAACACTGTTACCTGAAGGAAATGTGTTGCCTGTAAATTACTATTGAAGCAAGAGGTTGGTTCGTAATTTGGGCCTTAGTAATCATAAGATTCATGCATGTGAAAATGATTGCATCTTATATTCTAGTGAAAATGAGTCGTTGGATAGTTTTCCCACATGTGGACAATTGAGGTATAAAGAATCTCAACTAGGGAAGTCTGGATCGATTCCTATAAAACAGTTGAGTTATTTCAACCTTGAACTCAGGCTGCAATGTTTATTTATGTCTCATAACACAACGTCAATGATGTCATGGCAAAACCCACTATTTCAATCGGTAAAAGCATGAATCATCCATCTGATGGTGATTTATGGAAAAATTTTGATCGTCGACATCCGTCTTTTGCTTTAGAATCCCAAAACGTGCGATTGGGTCTTTCTACTAACGGTTTTTGTCTGTTTGGTTCTTATGGTAGTTAGTATTCATGTTGGCATGTCTTTATAACTCTGTACAATCTACCTCCATGGATGTTGATGAAGGATCCCTATATATTTTTAACCTTATTAATCCCAGGACATCCAAAAAAGAATATTGATGTTTATTTGAAACCATTGATTGATGAGTTAAATGCATAGTGGAGTAATGGTGTTAGTACATAAGATGCTACTGCGAAACAAAATTTCACATTAAAAGCTTCATTGATGTGGACAATTAGTGACTTTACAGCATATGGAATGTTATCTGGCTAGAGTACACATGGTTCAAAATCATGTCCTTACTGTATGAAAGACAACAAAGCTTTTATGATCTTCAATGGAAAAAAACCTTTCTATTTTTACTGTCATCACAAATTTCTTCCAATCGATCATCCTTTTTGAATGAACAAATCTCATTTCAGAAAAGGCACAATTGAAAGCGATGAACCTCCAAAAATGATCTCAGGTACAGAGTTAAAATATGTTGTATTTTCATTACCTCCCATCACATTTGGGCCAACAATAATCTAACATAAAATTGATGGTTTTGGGAAAGAACATAATTGGATAAAACAAATCATTTTTTGGGATCTCTCATATTGGTCTGATGTGTCGGTCCGCCACATGTTGGATGTCATGAATATTGAGAAGAACTATTTGAATAATTTATTTCATACAGTTTTGGATAAACCAGGTAAGACCAATGATAATATAAAAGAATGATTAGATCTTTCCCAAATTTATAGGCAACTAGAACTTGAACTATTTAAAAATGTCAGATCACAGAGGTTAATGAATCCAAAAGCAGCTTATACACTATCCAAAGAGAGTCGCTTATTATTTTGTCAGCGGATTGCAAATTTGAGACTTCCAGATGGCTATGCTTCCAATTTGGGTTGATGTGTTAAGAATGGTCATATTATCGGATTAAAAAGTCATGATTGTCATGTTATAATGGAAAGATTTATTCAGATTGGATTCAGAGGTTTGTTGAATTGTGTGATTTGGGATTCTATAACAGACATATCATATTTTTTTGAGACATTTGTGCAGTGACAAAAGATTACGATGTGCTAAGAAAACTAGAAGGAGATGTTGCTGTAATTATATTTAAATTTGAAAAAATCTTTCCCCCAGCTTTATTTGACTCAATGGAACATCTAATATTACATTTTCCACATGAAGCTAAATGTGGAGTTCTAGTACATTTTCGATGGATGTACCCATTCGAGATATACATGTAGAAATTGAAGAAAAAAGTATGTAACAAAGCATCAGTTGAAGGCTCAATTATTGAAGATTATTTGTAAGAGGAAATTGCTTTTTTCTGCTCTCACTATTTTGAATCTGAATATCCCTCAAAACAAAACTTCATGGGACGGAATGAGAGAAATGTTAATGATGATATGGAAAATCAATTATCAATTTTTAATCATCCAAATATTGGCTTTAGTGGAGTTTAAGAATGATGGATTTTAGACGATGAACATCACAGAGCTCATACATATATTCTGCTCAACTGTGCATAAATGATAGCATTTGTATTGTGAGTGCTTCTATAACTTATTTTATAATTTCTATTACAGTATGTAAACTTATTTTATTTGTAGGTTATATGAAAATCATATCAAGAAACAAATTCCACAAATTACAGCTGCTGCTCTTGAAGAACGCAGACAAAAAAAATTCAATGGTTTCAAAAACTGGTAATATAAATTATTGATGGTTTAATATCAATTTAGTTTACTATTTATTATATTGATAATTGTTTTAAATAATTTTAGGTGTCTCAATATGCTGATAAAATTTATAAGCAACTGTGTATATTGAGTAACCCACCATCCAAAATGGTTAAATCTTATAATTCATATGTGGTGAATGGTTTTTGATTTCATACACGTGCATATGGGGAATCAAAAAAACAATGAAAAGTGGATTTTGTTTGAGAGGATCACATCATAGAGAAACGGAAGTTGACTTTTACGGCATTATGGATGAAATTAGTGAGCTATGTTATCTTGGACAGAATTACATAATGATGTTTAAATGTCAGTGGTTGGATACTGAGAGAGTTTTGTGTGTTCATCTAACTCATGGAATCGTTGATATTAAATATAAAAGTCTTCTTGAAGTAAATGAACCATTTTTACTGGCTCAACAGGTACATCAAATTTATTACGCAAAGTATTGTGCTACTTCAAGTGACTTGAGTGATTTGTGGAGCATAATAAAAATGAAATCTCAGGGAAATCAATTTACTCAAACTGAATTTGGTTCTTCTAAAATGGAAGGAATTGAAATTTTTCAAGGGACTACTCAAAATACATATTTTTCTCAAAGAGACATGAATATCAATGATGATAGCCCACAATTAAGGGTCGATGGTGATGAAGATGTTAATGATGTTACAAACGAATTTTAAATGACAAGGGATGGTGAAAGTGAAACTCATATGGATATTGATGATGCTGAGGAGGAATATGAATACCTTGACATCGTCAGATATGAATATGATTATGAAGGTGAAAAATGACACAGTTAAATTCTAGTTATGATCATAAATAATATATATCTATATATTATATTTATTTTCAACTATCTACTAACAATAATTATTTTGTGTTTCAGATGGATCCTGATCTATTTCGCAAGTTGCAGGAGGCTGATCTAACTTTGGATGAGGGGGATGTGGGACCATCTGACCCTCAGCCTACTGGTGGTTCAGGAGGTACGTGGAGGGGGTACGGTCTTGCGCGACTGATGATTCCTGAACCTGTCCCCGAGCGATGTCCACGTCTTCGCTTCGATCCATGCACACAGAGGTATGATAACCTGTATATTTTAGTTATCTTTTTCATTACTTTATTTATATATATACTAATTGTTTTATTATTTATTCTTTTTTCACAGTTTTGTGCATGTAGTTGTTGGACAGGGGAGTTCTATCTTGCACAATTATTTTTCTCAGTCATGGATCACATGGGAACAGATTCTCGTTGATGTGCATCTCACCATGTACAATCATTGGTTGGTACATAAATAAATAATATTTATTTTAAAATTTATTTTATTAATAACTTGATATTATAAATTATTTTTAGGGTTTATGGTATCCCATCGAAGATATCATGTGTGACACTACCCATGCAGCATGGGAGGTGGATATGCGTGAGCATTTGCATCAGTTTTTGCAAAATTTGAGAAAGATAGCCATTAAGAAAGCAGGAGCTAAAGTATTTGATGAGTCGTGTAGAGACCACCAACCAGAGTAAATTTCATCTTAGGTTTGGGATGGATTATGTGCTCACTGTTTGGGTGGTGGATTTCAAAGGAGGTCTTTATTGGGTCGATAGAACCGAGGGAGACAGGAGGTGACGCATTGAGTTGGTAATCGAATATTTAGTACGTATAGAGAGCATCTGGTAAGTATATTTTTTAAAATATTTATATTACTTTAAATATAAACATTTTATTTTATATTTCTGTAGGCAGTTGATCATCCCAATATTACGGAGTTCGATGTTTATCGGATGATGTATAGTGATCCGGCCACTGGAATGACTAGAGGTGATCGCCAACATCAGATTTTGGTTAGTATTATTTTTTTAGTTTGACAATTAACTGCATATAATATTTTCCCCATTTTAATTTCAAATTGGAATTTAAGTAGTCATGTGAGGCTGCGACCTCTCAGACACAGGCTGAGGGTCAGGACAAGGTGACTGATCAGACCAGTGCACACCATTTTGACGAGGCAGTATGGATACAGGAAACTCAGTATGGCTTTGAGAAGGGTCAAGTAGTTGGTATCAACTCTCATGTGACTCCTATTACTTATTATGGTATTGTTGTGATGTCGGAGTCTAGCTAAAGAGGAGTTTGTGGAGATACATCATCTTCTGCCTTACAGTATCATGAGTAGTTACGAGATCAGAATGACATTATAAAGAGTTTACAGAAGCAGCAAGAAGAGATGCGTCAGTAGCAGCAGTAGCAGAAGCAGCAGCACGAGGAGGAGATGCATCGATGGTAGCAGCAGAATCAGGAGTAGATGGAGTACATGTGTTGTCTGACTTATAGTTTGGGGGTGGAGTTTCCTCCACCATCTACTTCAGCTCCTCCACCTCCTCTAGAAGATGACCCCAGTGATTTTTTATGTTAAAAACATTGGAATTAAACATTTGTTGTAATAGGAACTATTTACAATTTCTGTCTTTTATATTGTTGTGGATATTAAATAATTTAATTTTTAATATTTTATGATATTTTTTTGGGAATATTGAGAATTTTAATATTTTTTATTTTTTATTATTTTAATAATATTAATATTATTATTTCATTAATCATAATTTTATTAAATATATTTTTTCATTATTATATTTTTTAATGTTTGTTTATTTTACTAATAATAATAATAATAATAATTTATAAGTTTTTTAATATTATTTTGTCAATATTGAGAATTTTAATAT
Organism: Viscum album; assembly: GCA_963277665.1. Taxonomy (NCBI): domain Eukaryota; kingdom Viridiplantae; phylum Streptophyta; class Magnoliopsida; order Santalales; family Viscaceae; genus Viscum; species Viscum album. The sequence goes on from OY728138.1 coordinate 464,192,363, forward strand.
ATTTTTATTTTAATTATTTTAATAATATTAAAATTAATTTTTCAATAATCATAAATTTATTAAATTTATTTTTAAAAAAAAAATTATTTATTATTTGGAACGTGATCTATTGAAACGGGTTCCCATCGCAAATAGTCTAAATAATTTTTTTTAAAGTATCTGCGACAGGATTAGGGACCCGTCACAAAAAGTATTTGCGAAAGGCCCGTCACAAATAGTCTAAATATATATATATATATTTTAAAATTATTTACGATGGGATTACGGACCCGTCGCAAATACTTTTTGTGACGGGCCCATCACAAAAAAGATTATATATAAGAAGTATATAATCGAAGACTTATTTGCGACAGGGAAGTACCTCATCGCAAAAAATATTATTTGCAACGGGCCCATCTCAAAATAATGTTTTTTGCGACGGGCTATTTGCGATGGGACACCGTTGCAAAAACTTATTTGCGATGGGATCCCGTCGCAAATAGCCCATCACAAATATCTATAATTCTAGTAGTGTACATGTCATGTCCTGACAATCATACTCTTTTCTACCAACACAACACAACGAATAGACCAGAATGAATCTCAACTCCAAGACCAAAAACCAATACCAAGTCAAATACCACTTATCTCAAAAAGATTTGTTTTGGACTGAACAAATTGATATCACTTGTAACATTCCTCTTCTTATCATTGTATTGAGAAGGGGAGATGATATTACTTGGCCTTAATAAACATCTCCAAGATTCCAAAGGCTAGAAATAAATACCTAAGGTCTTCAATACATGTGGGGGACTAATTTTCCTTTTAGAATAAAAAAACATACCAAACAATCCATAACCAAATAAACTACTACATCAAAACCAACTTCAAAGAGTACAATGGCAGAAGACTACAAAACAACCAAGTACATAGAGGAAGACTAAAAGACTAAAAAACTCAAAGACAACCATAACTCCAAAGATCTAATCTACTCCATGATCCACTCCACAAAATAGCCCAAGTATCATGATGTACTACTAAAGATATGTGATACTTTACCTTTATTCGTGACTCAAAAAAAGTACATCTAAAAAATCACAAAAGTTCCAAAGAAAGGGTTAATACTAAAACTCAATAGTTTTTTCACAAATGAATTCTCTACTCACGCCATTATGATAGAACATGTTATCAAATGTATATATAATATATTATATAAAATAGTTTCTAAAATAGTTTATATCAAAATATAAACAAGTGCTGATAAAGAAATATCAAGATAAAAACAAGTTCCATGGAAAAAACCAAAGAATTATCTAAAACCATTTCATAAATTCCACTTTTTTTCCTATCCCATTCACATCCATACACCCAAGCATCAACACATGCAGGCTTTGTTATGAAAGTTCTATACTCAAGAGTGGTTTATCATCAATCTACCAAGTTTTCTGACCACGTTTTTCGAAAACCTAAAGTTTTTTATGTTTTAAAGTTGATTTATAATATAGGTAAGACCCAAGGTCATCTGTCAAGGAGTGTTGATAAGTTTAGAGTATGTTTTTTTAATAAAATTTATTAAAATAGGTGGTGGTTTTGAAAACACATTTAAGAAAATAACTTAATTTAAAGAGTTAAATAGTTAAAAAACCAAGTTTATTTTAAAAAATATGAGTTAAAGGCGTTATTTTAATTTCACTACACACATATCAAGTTCATTTTTCTTATAGATTCATTCAGTTTTGAAGTAATTCTTTGGTTCAAATTAATTGGAATCCTGATTAATTCCTAAGGTTTTATATCAATGTCTGAAGAACCAAACCTTGACATAACAATCGTATTGCCAAGGTAAAAAACTTATGAATGGAATAATAGATTAAAAATCAGATTTAAATCACAAGAAATTTGGTTAATAAAATGATTCTTGTGTTTTTGAATCGGGTAAACACAAGTCATGCACTCAAAACCTCACACTAGTTGGTTAGAAATTAAGAGCATATCAATCAAATGCATCAAAAAAACATTCAAATATAAAATAATGTAAGATACATGGAATTAAATGTTTTAAAACCAAGATTAATCCAAACCAATATCTAATATAAGCATCAAAACTCCCTTAACATGTTTATATCTCCTTCACAATGAACTCCCTCTGTTTAGCCTGACATTGAGAGGAGGATGAAGCTTGGGTGGATCTCCTTCTTCATCCTGGATCCCCATATAAGGATAGGGGCCTCCAGAACTTATAAGATGAGGATATGAGTCCTATGTAAATTACAAATGGTAGAACTTCACTCCTTGGTATAACATAAAAATGGGGTGGTCAAGGTGCCAATTTATTGGCCAAGTAGAATGTGGTTTTGGGGACATAGATTTTGTAAAACTATTTGTCTCGTAGTTTTTGACATCCAGACAGTCATATATCACTTTATAGAAAACTAAAAAGTCATTTACCCACCTATAAACTACATCAAATAAAAATTTGTCATCATTTGTATGTCTAAAGCTTAATATATGGATGAAACATAGCACACCACTTTTCACTTCGTGGGGATTTGGTGGCTTGGACAGATCAGTTTGGTTGAAAAATTTCAGGTAAGAATTGGGATTTTGTGACATTATTAGAATTTTATACCAATGAATTCTGGATTAGATAACCAAAATTCCTCCTAATTGAATGCATTAATTAGCTGAGGTGTCCATTTGAGTCCACCGTTGTTCTTGGAATCTTGCACATTTTGGCCCATTTTTTGTCAACTTCATTTTGGGCCCTCCAAATCCCCTCCAACAACAATTAAATCATCTAAAAATTTGAAATTAACTTTTTAACAGTGATTAACACAATATAATTTTAGAAAAAATGAGCTGAATTTTTTTTATTAAATTTTTAATTAATGACACAGAATCAGTTTAACACTGTGATGTAAGGGTGAAAGTGAATTTTGAATCACTACACGATCACACCCTTACACCTAAACATTTTCACTCTAGAGAAAATTTAAATTTCCAAAAAAATATGAATGTAGATATTCCCAAATTCATGAAGATTTAATGTTGAATATTTAATTCCTTATATCAATGTGATCAAAGAAAAAACCACACAGAGTAGTTAATCTCTATAATCATGGAGAAAGATGTCTCATAAATTGTATTAGAACAAAAATTTAAGAGATGTGTGATACCAATAAGAGAAAGTAATTCAGAAGTCAACCATGTCACTAATTATCCATGTGTGTGTGAGATAAAGAGACAACCATTTCATCATATTCTTTCCTCTTTCTATCTAATAAATATAAGTTATTTTAAAAAAACTATGCTTAAAGGATTATGTCAACCAAACCCACCCTATATTCTTTGAAATAAAATTTCAAGGCCTGTTCACTTAAGAATTACCGAAAGTAAAACTTTAAGATCCTAACCTAGATATCCCCATATGTTGTACATTTTATCACTCCCCTCATTTATTATTTTTTTTAAAATTTTAACATGTAAAATCTCACACTCATCACTCAACCCTTGTTTTATCTCCTCATGACACTAATTTTAATAGTTATAACAACTTCAAAGGTCGAGGAAGATTTATTTTTGACCTTCCCAAGACACAAACCAAGTTTTGGTTTTATTATTATTATTTTTAGGGCCTACAATAGTCAGATAATAGGTACACATGCATAGGTCAATCTGGTGCAGTAATACAAAAGATTGGATAAGTAACGAACATAGGAAAAATTATTTTGGAGAGCTAATAAATATTAACTTAACTTATATTTAACTTATATTAAGTAATAAATATTCAAAAATTATGCTTTAGTGCTAAAATGTGTGGAGAAATAAGGTGGAACAATTTTACTATAAACTACTCACACATAGGGTATCATTCTTCGTAAAGGTTTCAAAGTGATTCAACCATTTATATCACTGAAAAATAACCAATTATCTTGAAAAACTCACACCTTAATGTTAAATTCATGATAAAACAAACATTTCATCATTGAATTTTTTTAAAATTTTAAACCAACATTAAATTGGGAAATTCCTCATGTATTTTAAATAAAATCTATGATTATGTGGGAATTATTTTCTATGATTTAGTTGGAATCAAAAAATAAATATTCTGAAAAAAAATTGAGGGGGAATGGGGGGAGTGACAATACCTTTCAGTAATAAAAAATGAGAAAAAAGAATAAACATGATGAAATTTTTTAACTAAACCAGGAATGTACCCATCCCCTAATACCTAGAGTGTGCAATTTCTTTACATTAATAAAAGAGAATGTGGGAAGGAAGGATAATTCCTAGTGGGAGTCATTGGTAGGTTTCTTCTTGAAATTGGAGTTCTTCCATCAGAGACTTTGAAATTGATTCATGAAAGTTCTTCACCCACTACCCATTGACAATGAAGGTTTGTTTTTTTATTCATTTTTAACTTGAACAACACCAAATGGATAAAAATTAGTAACAGTATATGGTCTAAACATGTGGGAATGAAGCTTACCTAGATGCAAATTCAGCCTTGCATTGAAAAGAAGGACCTTCTACCCAATGTGGAACTGATGATGAAGGATAAGGTGGTCGTGTTCATCATTGGTTCTCTCTTTATAACTCTAGGAGTTATCATGTGAATCTTTTCTCATTTCCCCAAGATCCTAAATCTATATCTTCCTCTAAAAACCTACACTTTAATATTTAAAATCACATCATTTAATGGATCAGTAGGCCCGGTTGTTTATCTCAATAGTGATGTGAAAACTCATTCCAAAAACTAGTTGATATAGAGACATTACAATGGGAGTTTCGAAGGTAGTTTGGTACGCCCATAATGATTCATCGAGTCTAAGAATCCGATCTTTTCTATTGGGTTGAACCATTTTTTCTTGATTTTTTTACCTCTATATTTAACATTTCATCTTGACCATTGGTATGTGGGTTATATGTAATAGACACTCGATGTGTGACCCTAAACCGATCCAAAAGTTATTTCATTTTTTAGTTGTAGAAATGAGAACCCTGGTAACTGATGATGAACCTAGGTAATCCAAACCTACAGAAATTTTGGGTTCTCAATAATTCCACAACTATCTTGGAACCTTCTATTCTTGTGGATTGTGCCTCTACCCATTTTGACACATAATCCACTTCTACAATATTGTACAAGTTTCCAAATGAATTAGGAAATAGACCCATAAATTTAATGCCCCAAAAATCAAAAAAATCATGGAAGATAAAGGGATGTTGTGTAATTTTATTTACTTTAGATACATTACTCATTCAATGATAGTGAGAACAAGCTTAACATAAATCATGGTCATCCTAAAATAATGTTGGCCAAAAGAGACTAGAATAGAGGACCTTGTGAGTAGTAATTTGGGGAAAAAAGTGGCCACCACGAGAAAGAGTTTGGCAGAACCTAAGGATAGAATAAAACTCTCTATCAGGAACACAATTCCTAAGTATTTGATCACTACATGAGTGAAAAAGGTATAAGTTATCCCAAATATACCAACGAGACTCATGTTTTAGACGATCATCTTGGTGTTTTTGAAAATCTGTAGAAATGAAAGATGCTGCCAAATAATTTACAACTTTGGTATACCAAGGAATAGAATCTTGCACTTAGTACAATTTCTCATCAGGAAACATGTCATTTATGGCAATACAGGTGGATCAGTCAATGTCTCAATATGGGAGGATCTTATTGATATGGTCAACCACCACATTATATGCTCCATGTTTATCCCTAATTTCAATACTAAATTCCTAAAGTAGGAGAATCTGGCGAATGTGATGTGGTTTAGATTCCAATTTCTTAAGGATATGTTAGAGGGCTGCACGATCTAATAACACAACGACTTTAGACCCTAAAAGGTATGAACTAAATTTATCCAAGGAAAACAAAATGGAAATTAATTATTTTTTGGTTTTGGTATAGTTTGATTTGGAATATTCTAGTGTGCATGAGGCACAAGCAATGACATGTGGAGCTCGGTCAAACCTTTATGATAAGACTACCCCGACTTCATAGTTAGAGGCATCACAAAATATCTCAAATACTAAACCCCACCAAGGTGGTTTGATTATTGGGGGTGATGTGTGACTCTATTTAATTTTTTTAAAATCATCCTCCCAATTTTTATCAAACACAAATTAGTTTTCTTTATGGAGTAATCAGGAGAGGGGGAGTCCAATATTACAAAATTCATGAATGGAACGATGATAAAATATAGCATGAACTAAGAAATACCACAAATCCCATACATTTTTATGGAATGGTAGGGATTAAATGACATATACTTTTGATTTATCTAACTGGATAACATCCCAATAAATGACATGACCAAGTATTATACCTTATCACACCATGAAATGGAATTTCTCATCATTTAATACAAGATTATTTTCAATACAGCAACAAAGTAAAGAACCTAGACTACTTAATCATTCATCAAAATATGATCTATAAACAGGTAAATCCTCTATGAATACATCAATTCAATTTTCCAGGTAATATGAAAAATACTAATCATGTATATTTGGAGTGTACTTGGAGCATTGCATATACTAAATGGTATCCTCTTATTGGAAAATGTGCCAAAGGGGAAATTGAAGGCTGCCTTTTCCTAATCCTAGGGGAAAATGAGGATATGAATGTTTCTAGAATACCCACTAATAAAATAGTAATGGGACTTCCCTACTAGACTCTCTATCATCTGGTTAATAAATGGTAATGAGAAATTGTCCTTACTAGTGTGTTGGTTTAATCGGCAATAGTATATGAAAACACACCAACTATTCTGCACACAAGTTGAAACTAATTCATTATTCTCATTTATAATTATAGTAAGACTATTTTTATTGGGAACTACCTTAATTGGAATGACCCATTGGCTTTCATAGATGGTGTAAATGAATCTAGGAACCAATAATTTTGTTAACTACTTTTTAACAACATCTAAAAGGCTTGCTTTCAGTCAGCATTGTTCCTGCCTCACTAGTTTAGCCTCATCATTTAATAATATATGATTTATAAAAAATAATGGGCTAATACAAGGAATGTTAGAAAATTTCCATACCAAATCTTTTTTATACTCCCTTAAAAGTTCAAGAAATCACAATTCATACTTTAGAGGGAGTGAACTAGAAATTATGACAGGAAGCTTGTTTCCATTCTCAAGATATGAATATTTAAAATTTTGAGGTAGAGGTTTAAGTTCTAATTTAAAAGGATTTTGGATTGATGGGTGTGAATGTGGAATTTAGAGGTCACTAATCTCATATAACTACTTAATGTAAACATCCTCATAGGAGGATTGAGATTTTAAAATCTTAGAAGTATCATCGTGTTGATTCAATAAGGTTTTCCTTATGACTTTTTCATTCCTTATTACTTGGGGAGATTCTTGAGTCATTAAGGTTTCCTTATGAATTTACCATTCCTCTTGTTTTGAAAATTACAAACACCTTATCTCAAGGCAAATCTGTTTTTTACCCTACATTTTACTTCTATAAGGAAAAATTTTCTTCCCCAATGAAATTAATCCTTACCATGTTTTCATTGATCATATTATAATTTTTCTAAGTGTAAAATTCGATTTGAAACCAAAACCTCAGAATCCTAGAATTACCTAGATATGTAGCATTCTTATTAGGATCCAAATTCAAAGAATTCTGGTTGTGAATTCCTCTGAGTTCTGACTCTGAATTCTGATTACAAATTCTAGATATGAATTCCTCTGATTTCTGACTCTGAATTCCGAATACGAATTTTGGTTATGAACTTTTCTGAGTTCTGACTCCGAATTCTCATGAACTCTGACTCCGAACTTTGTAAGTTCTGGTACTGAATTCTTGTGAATCCAAATTCTGAATTTCATTGAAATTCAGACTCCAAAATTCTATGGAGTTCAGGTTCTGAATTCCTAAAAAAAGAATCCGAATATCCTTGTATTATAGACTCCGAATTCAATTTTGGTTAGACTCCGAACTTTCATTTGTTTACATTCCGATTATTTGATTTTATTTATATAACCATATTTTTTCTTACACTTTTTTTATTATAAAATGATTTCGTGCATTCAGTTACTAACTAACCGTTGTTTGAGTGACACATGTACAGGTCCCTCTCAAATTCAAGGAAAAATATGACCGTTGGAGGAGGGAGCTGGCCGTTGAAGTTGTGCCTATAAATAAGAGTTCATTTGAAAGAGATCACAACTATTCTATGACTCTAGAGATTACATGCTGCTGAAGTGATTTCTAGAGAGAGAATCTCATTGCTTAGTGCATACTAAACTTCTGGTTCAGTTTTACTTTTTGCAACTCTAATTGTTTCTGTGTAAAATCAAGGGCTTTTGGGGATAGGAAGATAGAGGTTCCAACTACCTTGAAGTTGAGGGCTTCCTTGCTGAGTAAGATAGAGGTTCTGACTACCTTGAAGTTGAGGGATTGCGAGGATAGCAAGACAGACTTTGATCTTCGTATCGAGGGCACCCTGGTGTGGGTAAAACATACTTTCTTGAAAGTATAAATCAAGAGACCTTTATCCAAGGTTTTTGGATACCCTTCTCTTTGGGTTAAAAGATTTACTACTTGTTACTTGTTTTGTTACAAGTTTTCCGCTGCATTTGTATTGTTGAGGAAAGTATAACTATCTTATACTTCCTTATATTTGTACTTTGATTTTGTAAGATTCTATATGCTTTAAGGTAGAATCATTATTATTGTAAACATTCATTATGTTTCACTTTCTGGATCCATCTTTCCAGAACCACTTTCTCAGAATCATATTTCTGGATTCAAGAAAGTGTTTAGAACTTATTGGTTTTGTGAATTACCTTGTTTAACCTTGTTAAACATAACCATCTTTAAAAGTTCCAAAGGAATTATTCAAAGTATACAATTTAACCCCTTCTTGTATTGTGAATATATTTAGATACTACATATATTATCTCTATTATTTTTCTCATAAATTTGGTATTATAGAGTATATCATACTCACATACCATCTCAACAATTGGTATCAGAAGATTGGTTCAATCTGAATTAATCTCACAACTAGATTCAGAAGAAATTTCTTCCTAATCTTATTCTCAGAATCGGTTTTTCAGACTCGTATAGTTCAGATTCATTTTTTCTTAGAGATACTCCTGTTTTATATTTCTCTTTGCTTAGGAATATTTTCCTTGTTTACAAACTTTTTCTATTAACAAGTTTTTGTGGAAATAATTTTCTTTAAGATAGCCGGAATCAATTTCAGTTCCATAGAAAATCTCAATCCAACAAGACCACCTATTTTTGATGGAAATTATTATGAATATTAGAGAGATCACATGAAGACTTTTATTATCAATACTAGTGTTGAAAATTTTGTTATACTTACTAGAGGATACAAAATCCCTGACAAAGAAGTTAGTACCTTTACCAATCAAGAAAAGCATGAATATCAACCGAATTATAAGGTACACAATACTTTACTTTTCTCCATGAATAAAAATATATATAGCCAAATTTCATCTTGTGAAGCAGCAAATAGTATATGGAAGAAACTTGAAGTTACTCACTTTGGAACATCCAAAGTTATTGAAACCAGAAGATCCATGGTCAGAGCTGAATACTATGGATTAAACTTTCCTTATGTAGAACCCATATGTAAGGTACAACAAAGATTCATGATTATTGTTAATAGTTTGCAATCAATGGGTGAAAAAGGATTAGATGATGAAACTCTTGTTGATAAGATCATATACATCATGCCCAATGAGTGGGAATCCAAGAGGACAGCTATAGATGATAATTTTAAGGTTACTCAGATTACTCTTGACAAACTCTTTAGAACTCTTCTACAACATGAGACTAGAATGAAGAGAAATGCTGATAATGTAAAGAATAAGAATGGAAATGGAAGTGTTTATTTTACTACAACTTCTAATTATATGAAATCTAAGACTTATAAGAGAGTTACTAGATCCAAATCTAAGAAAGTTGTTATCCAATCCGAATCTAGTTGAAGTGCATCCTTAGAGAGTTAATTATCCAATCTTGCTCGAAGGATGAACTAGATAGCTGGACAGAGAAACTTTAAATCTAGATATAAGAAGAAAGAAATGAAAGATAAGAAATATTCAGAAGTTACATGTCATGAATGCAAGAGATCTGGACATATAAAACCTGATTGTCCTATGCTTAATAAGAAAGAAAGAAAGGAAAATCATTCTGAAAGAAACATAAAAAAGTAGTACAAGGCTAATGCTAATAAAGTCTTGAAAGCTAGTGACACCTGGAGTGCCAGTGGTGGAGACTCTTTAGATGAATCTTTGGATTATGAATCTTCGGGAGAGAATAATCTTGGTCTAATAGCTAGACAACCTATTTAAAATCATTGATTTATGGATAAGGTACACAATGCTTAATATATGACCAATATATCTTTGAATTCTAATGATAGTAAATATTATAACTCTTCTAATAAAGAATATTCTTCTGATAAAGATAATATTTTACCTTCCTATGAAGAAGTTTCTAGGTTTTCCAAACTTATTGAGATTGAGAATTCAAAATTCATGAAAAAGTATGATATGGAAAAATCTAGGAATATTATTCTTACTAAGTAAATAGCAGATATTTCTAAAGATCTTGATAAGAAAAATAATGATTTTGAAAGTATTTCAAAAAAATTTGAGGAATTTAATTCTGAGAAGAATAAACTTTCTAAAGATCTAGAAAATGTAATTCCTATGAAAAATGTTTTCGAGCCTAACTCTAGTTCAAAATCGAATGTTTTAGAAGACAAAAACTTAGTTATCAAACTAAAATCCAAAATATTTTCCTTGAGGAAGTGTTTTTCAAATTATACCTTAGGTAAGGAAAATTTTGATAAAATGTATTCACAAATCCAACCTCTAAGGAATAGTTCTTGTTTTGGTTACACTAGTTCTAAACCATTTTTTAGTAACAATTATTTTGTTCCTCAAAGTGATCCATTCTGCACTAAGTGTCAGTGTGGTGGACACTGGGAAAAAAATTGTTCCTTAAACAAAACCCAGTCTTTTGGATTTCATAAAGCCTATTTTTTTAAAAATATGTGCGTGCCTAAAAATTTTTTTTCTAAGATTTCCGAATCCAAGCAAGTCTTGATTCCAAAAACCTAAATTTTTCTTATTTTCAGAAAAATAGAGAAGGTACCAATAGCAATACATGGTACATGGATATTGGATGTTCTTGGAATATGACTAGTAACAAAAACTATTTTGAAAATATTATCAAGATGAAAAGAGGGAAAGTAACTTTCGAAGATAATGCTCAGGGAGAAATTATTGGTATAGGTAACATTGTTCTTCTTGGAAAAACTTTGATTTCAAATGTTTTATTTGTTAAGGGTATTAAGCACAACCTCATTAGCATAATCCAATTATGTGATGAAGGTTACCTTGTGAGTTTTAGGAATGACAAGTGCTTAGTACACAATTCCAAGGAAGAGTTTACTCTTTCTGCCCATAGGAAAGAGAATGTATACACACTAAACTTAGAAGACCTTAGGAGCCAAGATCTACCTTGAATTAGGGCAATAGAATATCATTCATGGTTATGGAATAGAAATTTAGGACACTATAACCTTATGAAATTATGAAAACTTTCTAAGAAATGATTAGTTAAGGATCTAATGGAGCTTAGATTTGATTCTGCAAAAGTTTGTTACCCTTGTCAATATGGAAAGAAACATAAATCGAGTTTTAAATCGGTCAGTGAAGTCTCAACTACTGATGCATTATAGTTAGTGCATATGGATCTCTTTGGTCCTACATAAACTAGAACCATTGGGGGCATGTATTATATATTTATCTTGCTTCATGATTACACTAGATTTACGTGGGTCTATTTTCTAGCAAAGAAGTCTGAAGTTTTTTCTTATTTTAAAAGTTTTAGAGCCCAAGTTAAAAATGAGAAAAACCTTCCATTGAAAACTATTCATAGTGATCATGGTGGAGAATTCATAATTCTGATTTTGAAACTTTTTGTAGTAGAAAATGCATTACTCATAACTTCTCATCACCCAGAACACCTCACCAAAATGGTGTTGTTGAAAGAAGAAATAGAATTTTTCAAAAGATAACTAGAACCATGTTGAGTGAGTATTCTATAGCCAAAAATTTTTGGGTTTAAGCTATAAGTACTTCTTGTTATACTATAAATTGAGTTTTGATTAGACCTTTTCTTAATAAAACTCCTTATGAGTTATGGAATGGTAGAAAACATAGACTTTCCTACTTTAAGGTTTTTGGTTACAAGGTATTCATCCTGAATACTAAAGATATTCTATATAAATTCACATCAAAATCTAATGAAGTAATTTTATTAGGATACTCCATAACTTCTAAGTCTTATAGATTTTTCAATAAAAACACTTGTACTGTTGAAGAGATAGTACATGTGAAATTTGATGAGACTGATCCTTTTTTTAAACAACCCCAACCTAAATATTCAGATTTGTTTTCAAAAACTGATTATTAACATTTGTTAAAAGATCCTTCTGATAAGGAAAATTCCCAAGAAAATGTTTGTGAAGCATTTACCCCAGAATATTTCCTACCCTATGTTGATGAACAGGTTTTATGAAACCCAAATCAGTAGTTTCTTAAGAATCATCCTAGTGATAGCATCATTGGTGATGTGAATCAACCTTTAAGGACTATAAGTTCCTTATGAAATGAAGTAAAACATCTAGCATTTCTTTCCAAATTATATCCAAAAATCACCGATGAGGCTTTAGGTGATGATGATTGGATTTAAGCCATGCAATATGAACTAAATGAATTTGAAAGGAATAAAGTCTGGAACTTGGTTGAAAGACCTAGGGAAACTTCTGTTATTGGTGTAAAATGGGTCTTCATAAATAAGTGTGATGAAAATGGAATCATTATAAGAAATAAAGCTAGATTAGTTGCTAAAGGCTATAATCAACAAGAGGGAATAGACTATGAAGAAACCTATGCTCTGGTATCTAGACTTGAATCTATTCGTATCTTACTTGCCTTTGCAGCATTCTTAAATTTCAAACTTTTTCAAATGGATTTGAAATGTTCTCTCCTTAACGGTTATGTAAAAGAGGAATTTTTTGTTGAACAACCTCCTGGTTTTGAAGATACAAAACATCCTGATCATGTTTTTAGACTTACCAAAGATTTGTATGGACTTAAGCAAGCCCCTCGAGCATGGTACGATAGAATTACATGATTTTTTCTTCAAAATAATTATGTTAAGGGAAATGCAGATCCAACCCTTCTTATAAAGAAAGATTAGAAATATTTTTTGATTGTTCAAATTTATGTTGATGACATTATATTTGGTCCAATTCAGTAATATTTAACCTAGTCATTTGCGGATCTAATGAAATCTAATTTTGAAATGTGTATGATGGGTGAGTTAACATTTTTCCTTGGTTTTCAAATATCTCAAAAACCGGAAGGAATATATATCCCAACATAATTATATTAAATATCTTCTTAAAAAGTATGGATATGACTACACTAAGAGTATAAGTACTCTCATTGGTACCTTAAATACACTTGATCTTGATGAAGCTAGGAAACTAGTAGCTCAAACATCTTTTAGAGGTATGATAGGAAGTTTACTTTACTTGATATCTATTCATCCATACTTAATGTTTTCAATATGATTATGTGCAATATATCAATCCAATCCTAAGGAATCTCATTTAAAGGCAGTGAAAAGAATTTTTCACTACTTAAATGGAACCATGGATTTAGGACTCTTTTATACTTATAGAAATGATTTTGTTTTAAAAAAATTCAGATTCTGACTTTGGTGGATGTAGAATGGATAGAAAGAGTATATTCGGAACTTGTCATTTATTAGGAGATTCATTAGTTTCTTGGTCATGTAAGAAGAAACACTCAATAGCACTTTCCACTGCTGAAGCTGAATATGTAGCAGCTAGAAGTTGTTGTGTTCAGGTGTTGTGGATGCAACACACACTCATAGACTATGGTATGAGTTTTACCAAAACAAAAATTTTGTGTGATAATACAAGTGCCATTGCTCTTAGTAAAAACCCTTCACATCACTCTAATGAAAAGCACATAGATATTAGGCATCACTTTCTTAGGGATCACACACAAAAATGAGATATCATTCTTCGATTTATCAGAACGCAAGATCAACTTTCTGATATTTTCAAAAAATCTTTACCCTCTGATATATTTGAATACATTAAACAGAAGCTAGGAATGATAACCATAAGTTAATATTCCTTGTTAACATTCTGTTGGAATCAATCTCCTTACATTAATAAACTCCTTCACATAGGAGGAGTATATTTCATTGTTAGTTTTTTCTATTTTTTGTAATGAAGTTTTTCATGTTTTTTGTAATTAGGTTTTTCATGTTTTTCATAATTAATTTTTTCATATTTTTCATAATGAAGTTTTTCATGTTTTTCGTAATGAAGTCTTTCATGTTTTTCATAATGATGTTTTTCATGTTTTTTGTAATTTAGTTTTTTCATATTTTTCATAATTAAGTCTTTAATGTTTTTCATAATGAAGTTTTTCATGTTTTTTGTAATGAATTTTTTCATTTTTTTGTATTGAAGTTTTTCATTTTTTTCATAATGAAGTTTCCAAAAAAATTCGTAATGAAGTTTTCAAAAAATTTCATAATAAGGTTTTCAAAAAATTTCGTAATGAAGTCTTGAAAATTTTCACAATGAAGTTTTTTTTGTAATGAAGGTTTTCGTAATGAATATTTTCATACTCAAATATCCTTTTCGTAATAGAGTTTTTTTTTTGTAGTCAAGTTTTTTTTGAAATCTAAAGTTCTTCAAGAATAATTTTCCTCAATATGAATAATTTTCCTGACAATCTGAAAGCTATGATTCTTTCTTGAGTTTTTCATAATCACCTTTTACTTTTTGGAAGTTTGTTTTGTTTTTAAAATTTATCAGATTCTAGTTTCCTAAATCTGAATGTTTTCCTTTAAAACCTCAAAAGATCAGATCCTACCAAATTTTCCTTGTGGCTATCATTTCAACCATCAGATCTAATCAGAAGAATTATCAGCCATTGGATTGAGATGGGAAGTTAAACTGTCATATAAAAAGCTATAAAAGGGGACCCCTGATGGTTTTTCCACATCGGTTATCAAGCTTTTTTATGTCAGAGCTCTGCCCCTCTTCAAAATCTCGTTCCGAATTTCCAAAGATTTCTCAATTCTGAATGTCTAGTGAAGTTCCTTCTCAAGATATGTCTTCTGTCAAGCCGATTGTGGAGTGGAAAGTATATAGGGTGAGGTTAGTACATAAAAACTTCTTCAATAAGTATGATTCCATTATCTCCAAAAATATCAAGCTGAATGGATGGGAAAATTTCTGCATATCAAAGCCTGGAGCTCAAGACCCGGTGTATCCAGATCTACTCATTGAGTTTTATGAGTCAGCTTGTTTCTTTAAGGAATAAGGGAGAGATAAGTTTTCATTCAAGAGTTATAGAAAAACCTATGCCCTTTCATACACCAAGGTTGCTAGCTTGGTGGGGATATCTTATGAGGGGAAGCCGAGTTCTGTTCCCACAAGCTGCCTGATGTACAATGAAGTTTTGTAAAGGTGAAGGATATGGAATGTCTTGGTATTACTGATGTCAAGACCTCAATGATTGCTCATTTGTCTACCAAAAATTAGATTCTTGAGTTATGGGTTCAGGGTTTTATCATACCAAGAAAGGGTGATAAGGACACCCTAAAGAAAAGTGATATGTATATCTTAGATTTTTTGGTAAATCTAAGGAAGATCAGTCTAATGGAGCATATTCTCATTACAATAGATAATATCAAGAATGGAAATTTGAGAGCATAGATAATCATGTATCCTGCCCTGCTCTCCAAGTTTATTGTTTGGTGTCTTGAGTCCTTCAAGATTCCTTGCAGTTCCAAGCCGAGGAATTGTAAAGTTATGCGAGTTAGTGATGACACTTTGAAAATAATTAATGTTTGATTTTCTAATGATTCAGGAGAATTTTATGATCTGCTAGTGGAAGAAGAAGAAGTCGTTATGAAGAATGCAGAAGAGGCTGAACCATTAAATAAAGGAGGAAATAAGAGGAAACTGAAGGAAGTGGAAGAAGAAGAGAAAACCCCTAAGACCAAAGAAACTCAATCCGCACCTTCAAACCCCAAGAACCAAAAAGCCTATCTGGATGAGGTCATAACCAAATAGAGGGAGGATAAGAAGAATCATAAGGAAGGATAACCACAATTTGGTCTAGATCCTACTGAGGCCAAGGCTCTAAAATAAAAGACTGCTGAAGATCTTGAGAAGAAATCCAATGAGAAGAAGCTAAAGAAGAAAATGTTTGAGGCTGAAATTTGTCAATCCCTTCTAAGGGATACTAAAAAAGCATCCGAGAATATTCTTGTACAGAAAACTTTCTTAGTAGAACCATTACCTGATACACCAGGGAAGAAGTTCATGACTCCAGAAAAAGTACTAGACAATTTTGTTGAAGAAAATGAATTTTTAGAAGAAGTTCAATAAGCTGAAAGCAGTGATGATACAGTTGATCTAATAAATCAAATCCGGACTTCTCAAGATGGATCTTCGAAACTTGCTGCTCCTGAAATTGATAAAAAGGCTAAAGAGGAAGTGAACAACTTATTTGAGGAATAAATCTATAATAATCACTTTATTCATCCTGAGGATATTGAAGCAGGGGCCAAGAAAGAAAAAATTGATGAAGACAAGATTGTTCAATTATCTAAAAGTGAGCATGATTCTATAGATGAAGAATCTATTCTAAAAACTAACAATGGGAAACAAGTGGTTGTTGATACCCCAACAAAATCAATTCTAAGAAAGAAGGAAGCTAGTGCATATTCTAAGAGGAAGCTGGTAGAGCTAGAGGAAGAACAATCACCAACCAAAGTGTCAGATTCAGAATCATCAGCTCTGGGACATTATTTTTTCATTCAATCTCTGAAGAATCTTGTAGACACCATTATGATATTTCCAACCATTGACTCCAGATTTCAGATGCTCTAATATATCATGAATCAGAAATCGGATTCTATATCCATGGTTATGGAGAGGTGTGTAAAGATTGAGTCTGATTACCAGAACTTCCTTATCAACTATGAATCCCATAGAAAATCTTGTAAGAAAATGGTTAACTGGTTAAAGAATGTAGTAGAATATTTGAGAGAGCTTGGTGACTTTCAAGGTGATGTTAAGGAAACTTTTGATACTCAAGACATCAAAATCAACGATCTCACAAATATCTTTTAGGAAAAGATAAATCTTGAGTAGAATTCTCGGATTTAGGTTGTCAAAGATTTTAATGGGAAGTTTAATTATGTTCTCCAAAGTTGGAAAATAGAAAGGGATATCCGGATCAGGATTGAAGAGAAGTTAGTGAAGCAAGATGACTTGTTGAAGGCTCAGGCAGAGACTCTGAAGGCTCATGATTATAGGATCAAAGCCTTAGAACAAGCAGAGGAAGATCACAAGGAGATGAAATAGCTGAAAACCATAGTAAAGAAGTTAATACCTAAGGATAAGGAAGGAAAATAGATCAATCTGATCTTTTGTTGTTTTTTCCCTTGTAAAAATTATTCCAACCTTAATAAAATTATGGTTGCTTGTTTTTGTTTGGATGTTTCTACTAATATTTTAGGTACCATATTTTTTCCATTCCCTCAAACTCTTTTTGAAAATCACAAAGGGGGAGAAGGAAAAAGAATTCTATGAAAAAAATAAATATCCCTAAGTAAGGAGGAGTTTATCTAAGGGGGAGTTTTCATTACAGAGATTTTTGTATCCAAGATAATGAAAAATCTCATTCTAGAAATATAGAATACGATCTTTAGTGTTCCAAAGCCTAAGGGGGAGTTAGTTGTATAAATCTTTTCCAATGTGAAAAGGGAGATAAGTTTTATTTCAAAGTCTATGAAATTTTTATAAGTCCTTATATTCTTTTTCGTAAGGATGTTTTGCGCATTCCAAAAAGGGGGATATTTTTGAGTCAATAAGGTTTTCCTTATGAATTTTACATTCCTTCATACTTGGGAATATTGTTGAGTCATTAAGGTTTATTTATGACTTTACCATTCCTCTTGTTTTGAAAATCACAAACACCTTATCTCAAGGCAAATCTCTTTTTTACCCTATGTTTTACTTCTATAAGGAAAAATTTCCTTCCCCAAGGAAATTTATCCTTACCATGTTTTCATTGATCATATCATAATTTTTCTAAGTGTCAAATTCTATTTGAAACCAAAACCTAATAATCCTATAATTACTTAGATATGAAGCATTCTATTTGGGATCCGAATTCTCAGAATTTTGGTTCCCTCTAAGTTCTGAATCTGAATTCTAATTACGAATTCCTCTGAGTTATGACTCTGAATTTTGAATAATAATTCTGGTTACAAACTTCTATGAGTTTTGAATTTGAATTCTCATGAACTCTGACTTCGAACATTGTAAGTTCTGGTTCCAAATTCTTATGAATCTAGATTCCGAATTTCCTTGAAATTCATATACCAGAATTATATGGAGTTCAGGTTCCAAATTCCTAGAAAAAAGAATCTGAATATCCTTGTATTATAGACTCTGAATTCAATTTTGGTTAGACTCTGAACTTTTATTTGCTTACATTCCAAATTTTGTATTTTAGTTATGTAACCATATTTTTTCTTACACTTGTTTTGTTATAAAACAATGTCATGCATTTAGTTACTAACTAACTATTGTTTGAGTGACACGTGAACAGGTCCCTCCAAAATTCAAGGAAAAATATGACCGTTGGAGTACGGATCTATTCGTTGAAGTTGTGCCTATAAATAGGATATCATTTGAAATATCTGAAAACTGTTCTATGACCCTAAAGATTACATGATGCTGAAGTGATTTCTAGAGAGAGACTCGCATTGCTTAGTGCGTACTGAACTTCTGGTTCAGTTTTTCTTTGTGCAACTCTGATTTTTGTTGTGTACAATTGAGGGATTCAGGGGATAGGAAGACAGAGGGGCCTACTACCTCGAAGTTGAGGGCTTCCTTGCTGACGAAGATAGAGGTGTCGAATACCTTGAAGTTGAGGTATTGTGAGGATAGCAAGACAGATTTCGAACTTCATATCAAGGTCACCTTGGTGTGGGTAAGACATACTTTATTGAAAGTATAAATCAAGGGACCATTATCCAAGGTTGTTGGATACCCTTCTCTTTAGGTTAAAAGATTTACTACTTGTTACTTTTTTTGTTATATGTTTTCCGCTGCATTTGTATTGTTAAGGAAAGTATAACTATCTTATACTTTCTTATATTTGTACTCTGGTTTAGTAAGATTCTATATGCTTTAAGGTAGAATCTTTAGTGTTGTAAACTTTCATTAAGTTTCACCTTCCAAAACCATCTTTCTAGAATCATTTTCTCGGAATTATATTTCCGGATTCAAGAAAGTGTTTAGAACTTAGAGGTTTTTTGAATTACCTTGTTTAACCTTTTTAAACATAACCATCTTTAGAAGTTCCAAAGGAATTTTTAAAGGTATACAATTCACCCCCTCTTGTATTGTGAATATCTTTAGATACTACATATAGTATCTCTATTATTTCAATCCTACATTTGGTATTATAGAGTATATCATAATCACATACCATCTCAACACATCAATGGTCATGGGATCCTTAGTTCTCAAGAAATCAACAATTAACAAACATGCATGGAATTTTTCTAGACCAATACAATAGTCAATGCATGATTCTTTACCAAGCATGTCTATCAATGATGAAAACCTAGAAAGGGGTTAGGGGAGAGAAAATAATTTCATTTGGAGGAAGATGTTACATCAATTAAATTAATAGAGAGAGAGGAATGTTCTTCTATGGTTTGATTTAGGGAATCAAGGATGTTGAAGTGGAAAATTTCACCACCAAACTCCATAGATAATGTACCATTGTAGACATTAATTATGGTTTTGTAAGTTTTTCTGAAAGGTATCCCAAATATAATTGGGTCATGTCTATTCACCCTATCATCTTTCATTTTAATCACATAAAATACAACAAGAAAAATAACAATTTTCAACCTCATAAGAACATCCTCTAACACACTAGTAGGGTGTGCAATAGTGAATTTTTCCAATTGAATGACTATTCAATTTGGCTTCAATTCTCCAATCTGTAATGAAGAGTTAATGGAGTTAGGAATAGCATTTATATAAGCACCCAAATCAAGCATAGCATTGGAAAAGGAATACTCCTCTATGGTTCATGAAATTTTTAATGTTCCGGGATCATTGCATTTGGTGGAAAGTGAGGTCTCTATCAATGCTGATATTTTCCTCCCCAAGATAAACTTTTTATAACTAAAAATCCACCTTCGATTTATACACATCTCCTACATAAACTTGGAATATCCTGGAATTTTATATATGACATTAATCAAGGGAATGTTAAAGTATACTTTTTTTAATTTTTCCATGATTTATTTTCAATTTCAGTTTCTTTTTGTTTCTTTGGTTGGGTGTCCCTTTGGGGAAATTTAAGAGGAGTTGTTTTTATTGTTGTTTCATTAATTTAAACTCTCTTTCCTTTGGTGGTGTTTTTCTCAGGACATGTTTTTTTCTCTCTTAGATTATTCTCAATGGTTGGGATGGTGGTTTCCTCAAGAGGGGATGAGTATAATGGCAGGTTCATTTGTATTTTATGTTATGTTTCACTCTTAAGGGTGATGACATGGAAAATTACCTTATACCTAGGATTTAATAGTTGTTGATAAGGTAGTTTACTTAACTTATGACTTTCGATTTCCCCCACCAAGTTGGAAAGTTATCCTAATTGGGTTTTAGGTCAGGTATGGTAGCTTGGGTGGTTTGTTGGAATTTGATATTATTTTAATTTATTTGTTTCTTCATGTATTCTACGATAGGATCAGGTTTTGGAGGGGGGTTTTGGAAAATACTTTATGGTGGTTGAGGATTTATGGGTGATAGTAGTGGATGACTACTCTATCCAAGTTGTTTCCATGTTTGTTGAGGTTGGTTTGAATACCCCCTTGCATATATTCTTGGTTTTCTTTCCACCCAGGGTTGGATAGATAGTGTGGTTCTTTCCTAATGGGTTTATTATAGGGGTGGCCTATAAATATTACCTCACAACTCTTAGAAGTTTCTCTCAGTTAGAGGAATTGGTCAAAATAATGAGTGTCAATAAAATAAATACCATAATGTATGGGAGGAAGATATTGGGATTTCCATTGAGAAAGATCAAGTTATCAAAGAATGGTACTTTCCTCTTCAAACTTTGTGTCCAAATTCTTCTCAAACTTAAAACTTTTCACCTCATGGACACATTGAATGGGTACACTAGACCTTGAGCCAAATTGTTGAGTGTTATTAACTATGTTCTTAATAAAGTTCCTTATAGTTTTGGGGGTTTTATCAACTAGTTCACCACCTATAACAGCATCAATTAGGTTTAAATCAATAAGAATTAAACATTTATAAAAATAATATATTAAAAGTTAATCAATTATTCGGTGGTGTATGAAACTTTAACAAATATTTTTAATTATTTCCCAGTATTCATGAAGTGTTTCCCCCTTTTATTGTCTTATATCATATATTTATTTCCTTATAGTTTCATTTTGAGAGGATGGGAATTATTTTTCAAGAAAAAGGTTGTTCATATCCACCCAGCCTCTATTTGGGGAATTAACATAATAAAACCAATCTTTTAAAGTGTCTTCTAATGAAAGGGGGAATTCTCTAAGATTTACTTGTTCTCCATCCATATTAATATGTTTTAATGTTGAACACATAGTTTGAAATTATTTTAAGTGATTATGTGGGTCTTATCCCATGAGTCTATGGAATCTTGGTAATAAGTGAATTAGACTGGATTTTAGTTCAAAGTTTAGTGTTTTGCCTTTCATTTGAATATAAGTGGGTTGGATTTAAACATAATGAAAGGTTGGATATTTTAGTGTTCTATTATTTTAATCCATTTTATACAATTTATGTTTAGTTTCTAGTTTGGTTCCATCTGAATAGGTATTTAGAAAAGTATAAAGATGTTGTGTGTCATCCTTCAAAGAGTTGTCTTGTGTGTCTCGGTGTCATTGACGTAGGATCCTATCTAGTTTAGGTTCAAAAGGAGGTAAATCTCCTAGAGTATAATTCATCGTGAAAATAAACTACACAAGATATAAATTAGAACACAAAAAAGATGTGTTGAGGTAGAATATTAAACGAATAAATATTCACAAAATTTATAAATATCTTATCAAAAACACACACTAAAAACCAAAGAGATCCCTAGAAAAGTCCCCAAAATTTTATTGTGTTATCATGAAACATCAAATTATTAATGATTTTAATGTTGATTTATAGTATAGGGAAGAACCTAGGTCATGTCCCAAGGAGCTTTTATAGGTTTAGTGTGTATTTTTAATAATGAGTACTAAAAGAGGTGGTGGTTTTGAAAAGAAATTTAAGAAAATAACTTAATTTAAAGATTTTTATAGTTCAAAAAAAATTGTTTTTTGAAAAATATGAGATAAAGGGGTCATTTTGATTTCACTACACACATATCAAGTTCATTTTTTAGATATTCATACAGGTTTTAATTAATTATTTGGTTAAATTAAATGGAATGCTGATTAATTCCTAAGATTTTATATCAATGCTTGAAGAACCAAACCTTGACATAAGAATTGTATTGACAAGGTATATAACTTATGTATTGATTAATAGATTTCAAATTAAATTAAAATATCAATAAAGTGGGTAATAAAATGATTCTTGTGTTTTCCAATCAGATCAACACAAGCCACGCACTCAAAACCTCACACTGATCGATTAGAAATTAAGAGCATATTAATCACATGCATCAAAACAAACATTAAAATTTTAAATGATGTAATATACATTGACTTACATGTTTTAAAACCCAAATCAGTAAAAACCATTACCTAATATAAGCATAGAAAAACCCTTAACATGTGTGTATCTTCCTCACAACAAACGCCCACCAATTAGCCTGACATTGAGAGGATGAGGAAGCTCAGGTGGATCTTTTTCTTTATCCTTGATCTCCCTATGAGGATAGGGGCCTATAGAACTTCTATGATTAGGATAATAATACAATGGAACTCCAAAATATCATCACTTAACTCCTTGTTCGAACATAAAAATGGGGTTCCCAAGGTTCCAACTTATAGTAAAATTGGAAGGTAGTTTTGGGCACACATATTTTGTAAAACCACATAGACCATGGTTTTATACATCCATACAGTCTTATATAACTTTTTATAAAACTAAAAAAATTCCCCACCACTTGAATATCTCAACCGAAAATTTGGAATCATTTGGAGGTTGACAACTTGAGATATGGATGAAACATAGCACAACATTTTTGACTTCATATAGATTTGGTGGCTTGGATAGAACAGTTCGGTTGGGCCATTTAATGGAATAATTTGGATTTTGTGTCTTCATAAGAGTAGTATCCCAATTAATTTTGGATAATATCTACAAATTTAATCCAAATTTAATGCATAGATCATCTGCAGTGTCCATTTGATCCCACTGGCATTCTTGGAATCTTGTACATTTGGCCCATTTTTCTTCAACTTCATCTTGGGCCCTCCGAATCACCTCCACCTATAATGCCATAACTCCAGCTACCTAGAGTCAGTACATTATTACATAACATTGTTATGATACAAGGAATCATGTCCTAAAAGACAGATCAGTTTAGTAGCCTTGGAAGTACTAGATACATTCATAAGTTTTACATTACATCATGAAATAAAAACATCAACAACATTTTGTTCCCTTTTTAACACACTTATATGCTTAGATTATTCTTGCAGGTCAACCATAAAATAATTCTTCACATCCTGGGAAAAATAAAACAAATAAAGGGGTGATCTTAGATGCTCAGTAAAGATAACAATATAGTAGAAACATTCTTAAATAAGCATAAAAATTTATGGAAATGTATAAGACTAAAACAAAAGCATTTAAAACTTAAACTTAAGCATAATATGTCAATGATAAAATCAAATAATTTCATTTACTTAATCACATGGATATTCTACTCGTCGAATAATCACATGCAATATCATTAGCCACTTTCATAATGATGGAATTGCTTAATGCCAGACTTCATAACCACATAGACAAGGCCTTGTTCCATGATTACAAATAAGATTTTGTTAAGGTTTTTTCAAAGACACTAGTTTGTCTCATGAGACCTGCTGATGCATCGAGGATCTATAAAGAGCTCCACCCATCACTTACTAAGTCCAATGCATTCCTCATATGAAAAGGTTTAAACATAACATAAACATTCATATTAAAACTATCATACGAAATGTCAATACTTTATCCATAAAACATGAATGGTGTAAAAATAACACATCCACATTCAAACATATCACAAAAACATCAATACAATATGTATGTTTTGTATCATAATATATCAACTTCAAACAATCTTGAAATCCATCAAAAGATGTTGACATAGATGAAATAAAAACTTTTTAGAGAAATATATCTTTCTATTTTTAAATCATTTAAAAGTCATATTATTATAAAATAAAACATTTATTTTGAAAATATTATTATAATCTTGTATGGGAAGATTTGATGATGATATAATGGAGGAAAATAGTCACACTTGTCATATATGTTAAAAAAGGCATTCTTACCTTAATTTTGTCGAAAAGGTCATAAAGTACCTTGTTTGGAAAACGATGGAAAGATTACTTTCAAAACATATATGGTAAAATAAGGGTATAAATGAATTTAAACCATAGTATATTAAATAGTAAAAATGTTTTAAATTACATTTTTAAGAAAACAAGGATGTCAATGATAAAGAGGTCCCAGTAGATACTTACGTAAAAACAACCTCAGATAATAAAGAGATTGTAAAATTAACCATTAACTTGTACTTTTCCTTATTCGACGGTATATTAACCTCCTGTATAATAGTTAAAACATTGTTATTAAATTATAAAATAACTATATACATAAATATAATATCATATATGATCCTTTATTATTGCGTTGTTAATAATATTTCAGTAGTATCATTGTTTCGGGTGTTAACTGATCTGTTTTCATTTATATACTCAGTTACGTAAGCCATGTTTATTATGGATAGGATGTATTTTATTCATATCCAGAATGATATTAAGTTCTTAAACATTATTTTTAATCATAAAATGAACATTATTCTTCAATTATTACGATGGAGAATGAATCTCATCGTGTTTGTGGAGACGGTAATCCATACATACACATGAGCAACAATATCATTATATTGATGGTGAAATAGTACATAATTTGATGGTATATCATATATACAGAATAATTAACATGTTATATTTATTATTTACATCAGTTATACTCATTATTATACCCATCCAAATAATGAAGTGTTTGAATAACAAACTACACCACGACGTTGAGACGGTAAGCCGTACATACGCACGTATGGTGAATTTATAATTCATATGATGGATAGAATAATGAATACTATTGTAGAATTTTTATAATAACATCACAATATATATAATATACTGGATTTATTATTTTATAATGGAAACAACAAAGGAAGAGGAATTGGAAGAAGAAAAGAACTTGAAAGAGGGTGGTGAAATTATTACCTCTTCTACGGGTGTTTCCTTTTGAGTTGATCAAAAGGGCTCCATAGGATGGATTTATGATCAAAATAAGGAATCTAGGTTGAAGTTAGGGAAATTGGGGGGATATTTGGTCAGGTTTTTTCTAAGCCAAATGGCTTTGGAGGTGTTATTTTGAGAGAAGGGGAAGTACCCTTTTATAAGAGAGGTGAGGGTCACCTTAGGAAAATATTGAAATATTATTTTATAATAAAATCATTTTTGGTTCATAATGGCTATAAAATGATTTATTTTGAGGATAAGGTTGGTATGGGTCAAATAAATCTCAAAAAATAGGTTTTAGTTAGGTTTGGGTCACCATATTAACCTTATCTTTTAGATTTAATTCTTAGTTAAATAGCTTAACTTTTACCATGTATTCTTGTATTATTATAATAATTAGTTAATAAATTTACTATAAAATGATAAGGGAACCTCAAGTGGTTCATTAATTATATACCTATCATTATATAAGTTCTTTTATAGAACCTTAGATTTTTAGGACTATTATATAATTTAATAATATATTATTTCTAAAAAACTCATTTATGTCTATTTTGACACTCTTTAGTATTTGGTTTTTGTGAAAGTCATCACAATTTGATTACTTCAAACCAAATATATTTAATCAACCCTAACATGTCATATTACCCTATAAAATTCGTGTATTTCATAAAAAATTTTAAATTATATTTATTTTAATATTTATAATATCATTTATTTAATTCTTTCTTTAATAAGGTAATTACTGCATCACCATTGTGTCATAAATAAATTTTATTATTTAATGTCTAAAAATTATAAATAAAATAAAATTATGTAGGAAATGTTTTTATATTTTTAATTAGTATTTATAGTCGAAAAGATATCTTATATAACCCCATTTAAAAATTGTTTTATGAAAATATATATGTTTATGTCATTTTTGTCTTTACTTAAAATTAATTAATATAAAGTGTCATTATCACTCTAAGGTAGATCCATGGGGTCCCAAAATAGACCCAAGGATGCCCATTGTCGTTTATGTATCAACCAATAGGAATATGACACATTTTAGGATAATTTAATATTATTATAATTTTATTTTTTACCCTTATTTATCAGATTTTCCCTTTAATCATGGTAAATAAAACATTTACCGAAGTAGTTATTCAAAATATCTAAAAACAAAATTTACCTATTAACACAATTTAGACCAACTGATTCCCAATATGGAATCCATTTTTTCAAATTCAAAACACAGAAGTGGCATAAATTAATTTAAAATTAATTTTCGTTGTCAAAACAAAAAGCGTGTTTTTAAGAAATAATAACTATCAAAAGATTGACACTTGTTTATGTCCAGTTTAAATGTGAAATTATATAAAATGGCCTAAATTATATTAAATGATTAAAATATAATCTAATTATACTTTAAAACACTTAAATTTATAATTTAACACTATAAATTATTTTTATTAAAAAATTTGTTTTTAATTAAAATTTAGTATTTTTTACTATTCATCAAAATTAAAAGTTTTCAGAAAAGTACCAGAAAATCACCATAAGCTAATTTCAATATTATGAATTCAAAAATGAAGTCCATTTTGAATAATAATATTTATAAAATTTTAATATGTGGTTATTACTATTTATAACAGCTAGTTTGATTGGTTGTGGTCTGTTAAAACTCCAAGTTGCATAGAACGCAAGTGACTGCATTATTGAAAGGGAAACATGTCGTGGAAGCTTGGGGTGTTACATTCTCCCCTCCATAAAATAATTTCATCCTCAAAATTTCTAGAATATTACTGCATAAAAATATTTGGGTGGTTCTTCATCATAAGTTCCTTAGGTTCCCACGTTGCCTCTTAAATCTTATGGTTTCTCTATAGAACATTTACCAGATGAGTCATCTAGTTTCTCAGCACTTATTCACTGGTATCAGAAATTTTGACAGGCTCTTCACAATAAGACAGATCGGGTTCCAGTTCAACTTCCTCATAGGTGAGTACATGCGTTGGGTCAGGCGTTTATTTTCTCAACAGTGATATGTGTAACACATCATGAACTTTGGAGAGACTTGGAGGCATTTCCAAATGATAAACTACAACTCCAATTCATTCTAAAATTTCAAAAGGTCTGATGTACCTAGGACTCAATTTACCCTTCTTACCAAAACTTAAAACACCCTTCCATGGAGATACCTTCAAGAAAAAATCATCTCCTATTTTAAATTCCAAATTCTTCCTTCTGTTATCGGCATAGATCTTTTGCCTACTTTGAGCTGCTTTGATGTGGTTTTGAATAATCTTCACTTTTTCCATTATTTCCTAAACAAGTTCTGGGCCTACGAGTTTTCTTGCACCAACATCATCCCAAAAATTTAGTGTGTGACACCTCTTTCTGTATAATGATTTATATGGTTCCATCTGAATACTTAAATGGAATCTATTATTATAGGAAAATTATACCATAGGTAAATATTTATCCCACATACCTTGAAAGTCAAGTGAGTAAGATCTCAACATGTCTTATAAGGTTTGAATAGTTTGTTTTGATTTTCCATCGGTTTGAGGGTGGTAGGAAGTGCTCAAAGTTCTGTATCTAAGGATTTCTGAGGACTTTTCTAGAATCTTGTTGTAAAAAGGGGATCATGATTAGAAACAATTGATAGTGGTACTCCATGAAGTCTTACAACTTCATTAATATATATTCTTTCCATAAATTAAAGTGGTAAATATTCTTTTATTGTAAGAAAATGTGATGACTTGGTAAGACGATAAAAAATAACCTATATTGCATCATTCCTTCTAGGAGTCTTTGATAGCCCCATGACAAAGTCCATCATAATATTATCTCATTTCCAATCAGGTATGGGAAGAGGTTGCATGACTCCTCAAAGTTGTTTCCTTCTATCTTTCACTTGTTGACAAACCATACTTCTTGACAAAAAATCAGAAATCTCCGTCTTCATATTGTCCTACCAAAAATGTTCTTTCAAATCTCTATACATCTTGGTACTCCCAGGGTGTATAGAGAAATTGGAGCTATGAGCATCATCCAACAATTCCCTTTTTAGATCAAGTATGTTATGTCACACCCCGACCTATGATGTTATTTTATTTTAATTATTTTTTGGCCTTTATATATTTTTCTATGGTACGGGGTGAGTCTCGGATGAAGTTTTGAGTTTGTGTTAAGAAAATCACTCTTTTTATATTTGATGTTATTGGGCGCACGAGCAGAGAACGTTTCAGAAACCCCGCACGGCTCCGCCGGGTAACTACGCATCCCATTTTCTTTGGAAATTTGAAATAAAAAGTGTTTATATTTAAAATTCATGTTAATTTTTGTGTCGTTTAAATTTTATTGTGTTAATAATTTCATTATTATTGAAATAATATGACTAATTTTATTATTTTTAATTTTATATTCGTGTTATCATCATCATTATTTTTATCATTATTTTTATTATTAAGTTATAAAAAAAATTTAATAATTATTTTTTTCTTTCTTTGGTTATGTTCATTTATTTATTTATTTAATTTTTTTTCTTTTTTTCTATTTCCTTTTTTTTTTCTAGGGTTTTTGGAGACTCCTTTTCTTTCTTCTCTCTCCAATTATCCCTCCCCCCACTCATCCCTTATAGGGCACACCCAACCTTGGCCTCCTTCGCACAGGCCCCAGTGGCTCCCCCTTCTTAGTAGCATCGCTCTCGGCCCCCTCCCTTACAGCGCGTAGCCAGCGCCACTTCCCTACTCCAGCCCTCTTCCCCACCTTTAGTGCTTCACCACCTCGGCCTCCCCTTTGTACTGACCCAGCGGCCCAACCTCCCTTGTCCTTAATCCAGTCGTGTCAGCCGACCCCGAACCCTTGGCCTTGTAGAATGCCCAACAACACCGGTTCGGCCACCCCGTTATGGACTTCTGCTCACCCCCCCCCCCTCACTCAGCCAACCCACCCGGCTCCCTCTCTGTCCACCGCTGCATCCAGCAACAGCCTTCCTTGACCTTTCTCCTCTCCTCCTCCCCTTTGCAGCATCCTTCTCAGAAACTCCCAGCCGACATCATCCCGACTTCCCCCTCCTGCCTGTCTGTTGAACTTTGTTTCATGTCCCCACGAACCTCTTACTCCAAGCAGTTCACACCCCCTGGCCCTCAGATTTCTTTGCGTGTGCCTCCCTCTCAAGTCCCTCTCAGTCGGCCTCCCCCTGAAGTGGAGCCCCAATAAACCTCTCCGCCCTCTCCTTCCAGCGTGCCTGGCCTTCGGTTGAGACCCCCCCATCCATCTTTCCCCTACTTCTCCTAGCACGACAACCATGACGCGGTCCTGCTCCTCCGACCAGCACGCTCCTCTCTGATGTCTCCCCCCACTGATGTTTTGTTCTCCCCATCGGTATAACATTCTGCCTTCAAAATTATTATTGTTTTATCTTTGTTTTGTTAGGGTTTTTGATGATTGATAGTTGTTATTGATAGAATCGGTGTTTCTTTTTTTTTACCTATGCGATGAGTTTTTGGGTTTGCATCGTTGTCGTGCTTTAGTTTCAAGTTGAGTGTTTCTTCCTGCCGCTTAGTGTCACATACTTTTATTGGGATTTATGTATGTGTTTTGAGTCCTTTATATTTATTATATAGAGATTTGGACTTTACCACGCATTTTCGAATGCGCTTTTTTTCATCGCATCATGTATCCGAGGTAGGTTTCTATTGCACTACTTTTAAAATTTAAGTTACATTATTTCCTATTGTTTTCACCCCATCTATATATATCTGCTAAATATTTTTGTGCAATTTGTGATTAATCCATTTATTATGGAAATTTATAATTCAATTCTTGTGGTGTACAAATGGTATCGTTTTATTATGTTTTCACACACTGATTTTTTAATTAAATATTTTATTAATTTTAATAAATTTGAAATTGTATTAGATAATTAATTTTTAAATAATTACTCGATGTAAAAAAGTGTTTTTATTTTATACACAAAACTTGAAATATTTTCTTGATGAATGGACGCACAATAGTGAAATAATTCCTATTTGGATTTTAAGCATAATTCATGGAATATCAAATATAATTCTAGTTTAATGATAAATGATTTCTTCTGAAGCGTGAACAAGTATTTTGGTTCTCTTGAGAAATTTCTTGGTTGGATCTTACAGTTTATTTGGAAAAATAAAATGGTTTGGTTTGGTTTTATAAAAATATTGACAACCAGTGAAGTAGTGTTTTGGTGCTCCTTAAATGATTTCAAACTGGTTTTGGTCTTATAAAGAAGCTTTATTTTTTTAAGTAGTGATTGTGAAAGGTGTTTAATGCCCATTTGGAACTTTATGGAAAATGATGTAATTGTTTTGATGAAAACCCTCTTAGGATAACTCTCCTTCCTTGGTTGTGATTCATTGTTTGGGAGCCCACGCTTAGAGGCTCCTAGGTGCTCGAATGATTTAAAGGAAAGAGGTTGTCCCATGGAGTGTCTCAGGGTGATGCTTGTCATGCATTATTAATATATATATATATATGTGTGTGTGTGTGTGTGTGTGTGATTAGATGCTCGACTGGCATCGGTTGGCTCACCCGCTTTTTTAATACTTGAGACATGGGAATCTGGTATATTGAGAAAGTATTCTAAGAATGAGTACCGCACTGGTAGGTTATGGTACTGACCAATGGCCCATAGTAGGTGGATATATTGGGTTTGTTACTATGCAATTTTTCTCTCCAAGGAACAACATGGCTTCGTTAAAGGATGCTCCATCCAGGGGGCGATCGGCTTGGCACAGGAAATGTTAAGGGACCTCAACGTTAAATCACGTGGGTCCAATATGGCGGTTAAGGTGGATATGAGCAAGGCCTATGACCGGGTGGAGTGGAGCTTCTTAATTAAAGTCCTCACAGGTATGGGTCTCTCTCAATGGAATATTGATATCATCTTTCGCTACTGTAGTTCATCCTAGATGTCGATCTCATTCATGGGGAAAATGTTCGGTTTCTTCAAAGCGATTTATGGGCTCTGACAAGGAGATCCAATCTCGCCAAGTTTATTTATCATCACTCAGGACGTACTCATCCGCCTCATCCATAGGAACCTTTCCAGGAATGCGATCCTGCCCTTCTGAAGAAGGATGCGATTCCCACATGTTTCCCATCTTATGTTTGCAGATGACTCCATTTTCTTACTCAATGCATCCAGTAGGTCTGTGTACGGCCTGAACAGAGAATTGGAGGTGTATTGTCGCTTGAGCGGTCAGATCATCAACAAAAGTAAGAGTAACTTTTATATCTCTCACAATTGCTTTGACAGGCGTATCCTCAATGTGGTAAGCATCTTGGGCATGCACAAAGCTAATCTTCCCATGTTATATCTTGGAGCCCCAATCTCGACGAGGCCTCTGCGTATCCGGGATTTTGAATCCATTGTATGTAAAATCATGGAGAGGGTTCTAAACTAGAAGAACTGGTTTTTTCCTTTGGAGGCAGGATATCCTTGGTTAATAGGGTCCTCATGGCCACCCCGATTCATGCTCTTTCTGACATTAAGGTTCCCAAGGGAGTTATCTGTATCATGGACAGGATTTTTTCTAGTTTCATCTGGGATCCTAAAAACGAGGGCCGAAGGCACTGGGTTTCCTGGATCAGAATGGCATGGCATGTTAAGGAAGGTGGTATCAGCGTCTAAAATTTCTGGGATGCCCTCTCCTGCATGCATGTGAAAATGGACTGGGAAGTGCTGGAGAATCATACGTTATGGGGTTAAAATATGCATGCATGTTACGTCGAGAATGGGGATGGTTGGGCTGGGCAGGCCTCCCCTTTATGGCGTGAGATTTTTCCTCTGGTGAACGACCTTAGACCTTATGCTCGTTGGATCATCGGCACAGGCGACGCTTCCTTCTGGCATGACAACTGGTGTGGAGAGACTATTGGATACCTGGGGTGCCTTGTCACTAACATCTCCTTCCAAGAGGCCAGAAAATATCCTCCATTCATTGTTGTTATCCTTAACATGAACCAGGAGGCTCTATTTCACCTCATTGATCTAACCACGGCTCCCGATCGGTGTGTATTCACCCCGTCAGCATCTGGAATCTTCACGTCCAAAGACTACCGTCGGGTGTCTGTCATGCAATCGGCGGAGGTCTCATGGAGCGATGTTCTGTGGGATAAAGATATCCCCAAAAAATTTAACTTCTTTTCTTCGAGGATCCATCACAGAGGCTTTCCTACAAACGAGAACATCAGAAGATGCGGGGTGATCATGGTTTCCAAATGCGTTTTTTGTAAACAACATAAGGAGGAATCTTCGGATCACTTGTTATTTGAAATAAATTGGGCGTGTGAGGTGTGGAATTTCTTTGGTGCTTTCACTGGTTTTTCTATTCCTGCCATGGTAGATCAATCCTTCTTTACCCGCTGGTTTCACGGCTCGGGTGCTGAGGGTCAGGAGAGAAGAGTGCGTACTTTGGTGTTCCACGCCGGATGTTGGAGTTTGTGGCAGACTTGTAACGTGTACTTTCACAAAGGGGTGTCCTCCTCTGCTCGTTCCATCATCTTCCGTGTCAAGAGCCTACTCCTTGATATGGCAGTTGTTCTCAGATCTTGGAGGGAGGCTCCCACTCTGTAGTGCCCTCTTCCCACCGTTATAAATCCTTCTTCGGCCCCTGCTCTGCACTCTGGTCATTGGGTCTGATGGTCCCCCCCATGTCACAGATTCACGCTTAATACTGACGGATCCTGTCTTGCAGGTACCATTAGTGGAGGGGGCCTCGTTCGTGATCACAATAGCTCGGTTCTGTTTTCTTTATCCATTCGGTTGGGCAAGGGCACACCTCTTCTTGCAGAGGTGAAGACCATGTTGGCAGGTATCCATGAATGCATCAAAAGGGGTGTGGTTCCAGTAGAGGTGGAAACCGATTCCTTGATTCTTTCTAATGCTATCCAGGGAATCGAGAGCGTTCCTTGGTCTATCGGGTATATCATCTGGAGGTGTCGGGGTCTCCTGGGCAATTCCACAAAAGTTTCTCATACCTGGCATGAGGGCAATAAAGCTGCCGACTACCTTGCTTCAATTGTCTCTCCATGCCCAGAGGCTTTCCTTTTTCATACCCCTCAAAGTATGAAAACAATGGGGATCGACATCATTAGAGGGGATGCCCTCATTCTTTACTACTTTAGACCTCTGTAGTCTCTTCTCCTTGGCTGTTTTCTTGGATGTTTTCTTTTTGGATGTTTTTGGCCCTTTTTCATTATTTGAATAAAAATGGAACTAGTTAAGTTAAGTTACTATGGGATTTTTCCCTCAGCCTTCCTGAGAAAGGATGGTCAAGCGTATTGAGAATTTTTATTTCATTTTGTGTGACATGTCAATGAGGATGATATCTCATGTATTGGTGTCTTCTAGTTTATTATTGATCTCCTAGGTTCTCACATTTCTGTGAAATTTCAGTTACGTGCTATGATGATTTGGTACTTGTATGTATTTCTACATTTACCTTGTTGTGTACTTACTTTTGTGAATTTTTGTATATTGTTTTCCTTGGAATGTGATTAATTGGTTTTGAATTATTTTCTAGAAATGGTTTTCAAATGAAATTGTTTAATCCTGTTTGTAAAAACTTGAAAATGTAAACATCACTTTCCCTTTCTAAAAAGACATTGACACTAATTAAATGAACCCAATTTTTGAAAAGGTTAGTGGAAATGGTTTGTACTTTTCTCTTTAGAAAAATACTTAGAAAAACATAAGTTTATAAATTGTAGTTCAAACTTGAGATGATGTCTCTTTTATTTTAAAGGTAGTGCATTTGGAATAGATGTCGAACTAGCCTACTGAGTTTTAATATTCACGCCTATAGATCTTTTCTATTTTTAGTATTTTTGCAGGCTACATCTTGAGTGCACTTGCCTTGGGTGATGCTTGATCATTGAGTCGGAGGGTGACCCATGAGGTCACATGGAGTTAGTTTGGTCG
The DNA here is from genome assembly GCA_963277665.1 of Viscum album. Classification (NCBI taxonomy): domain Eukaryota; kingdom Viridiplantae; phylum Streptophyta; class Magnoliopsida; order Santalales; family Viscaceae; genus Viscum; species Viscum album. Next base: position 464,226,987 of record OY728138.1, read on the forward strand.
TCGAGCTCGATTAGTGTTTTTTTCTTTTACTTGCTTTACTTGGTTTATTCATTCTGCGCTCCTCTGTATTATTTCTGATGATTTATTAATTTATATTGGGAGAAATAATTCTCACAGCCTCTATTGATTCCCCGGTGCTTGTCGCTAGCCCAGGAATATTGGGAATGCCTCTCGGGCCATGTCGCGGACCAGCTCGGGTGACCGGTTCAGGTTCGACCTGGGTTGGTTCATGACAAAATGGTATCAGATGAGAGATTAACTCTTAGCAGACCTTATTTTTCAGATCACCCTTTGTTATTTGGGATTTCAAGGTATATGGAGTAGGATTTTCAGGACTCGAGTGGTAAGTGTCAGAAGAGCGTCGCGAACTCTTGCTCATTCTGACCCTCATTTTTCCATGGGAATCCTGGTTTAATTAGTTTCTTTGGGGTTTTATGGAGTTTTTTGTTATTGGTATATGACAAATAGAGTTGGTATAATAGTTCACCTAAGCTTCATGGCTTGGAAATCCATGTGGATCTAGGGGAATGGTCCTAAAATGCTCTTTGTGTCGGTGACGTGTTTGACATATGGCCGCCAACCATATGGTCAAGTCACTCACTGACACTTGTTCCCTGTTGAGTTGTTTTGAGTCTCTTGTGATTTTTGAAAGTGGTTTGTATCTGAAAAAAATGTTTTGAAAAATGGTTGTTTGAAATGACATATTTATTTTTGAGAATTTTTCTAAAGTAAATGGGATGAATGATTTGTTTTTTGAAAAATGAAGTTTCTTTGTTTTGTCCTTAGTGTTCCTATTGGTTCTCACATGCATACTGGTATGCTAGAAATGTGGACGGATTTCTGGTGTGGTGTATGGATGCCCATGGTGGCATGGAAACATGCACGTGAGTGAGACTCTAAAGAATACCAATGGTGAGGGTTTAACCCACAAAGCTTGTTTTAAATTAAAGTTGTTTTCAAAAGAAAAGTTTTGATGTTATGATAGATTTTTTCCTTATGTTTATAGCTTGTCATTTATACGGTGTTCAATTTTGAGGATTTTATTTATTATGTTGTCCTTGATTGGGTTTTTGACTTTTCTTGTCCAGCGGTTATCCCTTTGAAGCTTCGATGGGTGATCATAGTACGGTCGATCAACCTAAGGATTTCATGCTTGAGTTTTGGAAGCTAGATCCACCTCTCTTCTATGGTCAAGCAGACCCTTCCACAGCAGAGGAGTGGATGTGGAAGATTGAAATGGAATTTGACCTCATTGAGTTTCCCGAGTCGTTGAAGGTCAAGTTTTCAACTTTCATGCTTGAAGGTTCACCATGGATGTGGTGGAAATCAGTGTCTCGGAACAAGATCCGTCAAGATCTTACATGGGAGTTCTTCAAGGATTTATTCATTCGTCAATATTTATCTGAAGAATAATGAGTGAGGAAGGGTATAGAGGTGTGTGGTCTGCATTAGGGCAACAGATCCATGTTGGAATAATTCCAGCGCTTTGTAAAGCTTTCCCCTTATGATTCAGGGTATGCCACAGATGACCCCATGAAGGCTCGAAGCTTTAAGGCGGGTCTCCGCTGGGATCTACAGTTGAATGTGTCGAAGTAAAACCTAACTTATTTTTTCAATGTGGTGAGACAAGATTTTCATTTCAAAGCAGCGATGGCAGGAGTACTCGAAGTAGTCCTCCCTCCTTCGATCCCTATGAGAAGTGGTGAAGATTCTAGAAAGGAGATGTGTAAGAAATTGAAAGTGGATGTATTAGGTCATGGAATCAAAAGGCCTCAGGATCTTTCATCAACCTCTTCAGAGCAAGAGATCCTGGTGTGTTATCAGTGCGGCAAGCTGGGTCACAAGAAGTCGTCCTGCCTAAGTGCTCTAAAGCCCTACCAGGCCTGTGGACACCTATGTCACTTACGAAGATTCTGTCAGGGCGTTGCTAGAAAGCGTCAAGAAGGAAGTTATTAGAAGTGATGTGTTGTTGGGTGTTTGTTTAAAGTTTCTTGTATAAGTTTCCTTTTAGTGTAAGGGATCTCTTAGCGTTGCAATGTATTATTGGTGCTTTGGGTTTTGACATGTATGGGATGTCGTGGTCCTTTTGATGAACTCTGGTTTTCAATGCCAGTATGATTTTTATTTTTAAAATATTGTCCTTTCTATTGTCAAATAAAAATATGTATGTTTCTTATTGGGATTATCAGAACCTTACTACGACACAGGAGATGCTTCATCCATTAGAGCTCCAGCCAAAAGGCCTCAGAGTGAAGCTGGCGTGTAGTAAGGAACCCCAGAGAATATTAAGGAGTCTTGTTAAGGATGTGCCCCTATCATTGGGGGGAGGCAGTATTAGTGTGTTGTGGTTTCTTTGTCGTTATAAATTTCCTCTTGTTTCAAATAGAATGATGGATTTATCCCTCACAAAATATTAGTAATTGTGCCTTTTTGGATGCGAAGTGCTTATTAGTGGCCTTGCATGGACCAACCATGTGAATCGGTTATGGCCCTGGTTTGTGTCCATACCTAAGTGGTGAGTTGTGAGTAGTTTTCCATCCAAGTTTCAGTGATCCAATCCTTGGGACCTCCCTCCCCAGCCATGGGGTAAGGGTTTTTGGTTTGCACAGATTTTTCAGATCAACTCCTATCCCTTTTGGATGGGAGTGAGTGGTTTAAATGTCTTTTTTGTGCTTTTTATAGCTTGAGCAAGGCCTGGTTATGGCCTAAGATATATTTCTATTTGTCCACTAATAGGTTGGTTCTTTATGGTGGGGAGACCCACTATGAGTCTCTTTGGGTTTTCTCTTAAGTCATTATCAGATGCTAGTTTAGTTCTTATTGTGGGGAGTCCAATTAGACCTCCCCTCTGATGGAGATCTGTCTTGGGCAACGAGGATCAGTCCCACATGTAGCCAGTGTGATGTCCTTGGGTTAAGAGGTTGGATCGTGTGAATGTGGAATCCTTAGGTGTTTATTGATTGGTAAGATAGTGTTGTGGCTTTATGGGGGCAGAAAGCATTATGGTGGGGAGAATTGTTACACCCAGACCTATGATGTTATTTTATTTTAATTATTTTCTACCCTTTATATATTTTTCTGCGGTCCGAGGTGAGTCTCAGACGAAGTTTTGAGTTTGTGTTAAGAAAATCACACTTTTTATATTTGATGTTGTGGGGCGCATGAGCAGAGAGCATTTCGAAAACCCTACGCGGCTCCACCCAGGTAATTGAACATCCTATTGTCTTCAAAAATTTTAAATAAAAAGTGTTTATATTTAAAATTCATGTTAATTTTTGTGTCATTTAAATTTTATTGTGTTAAGAATTTTATTATTATTGAAATAATATGACTACTTTTATTATTTTTAATTTTATCTTCATGTTATCATTATTATTATTATTATTATTATTATTATTATTAATTTATAACAAATTTTAATTATTATTATTTTTCTTTCTTTGGTTATGTTCATTTATTTATTTATTTATTTCTTTTTCTTTTTTTTTCTCATTCCTTTTTTTCTCTCAGGTTTTTGGCAGATCCTTTGCTTTCTTCTCTATCCAATTATCCCTCCCCCCACTCATCCCATGTGGAGCACACCCATCCTTGGCCTTCTTCACACAGGCCCCAGTGGCTCCCCCCTTCCTGGTAGCATCACTCTCAGTCCCCTCCCTTGCAACGCGTAGCCGACACCACTTCCCCGCTCCAGCCCTCTTCACCCCTTCAGTGCTTCACCGCCTCAGCCTCCCCCCTGTACCGACCTAGCGGTCCAACCTCCTATGTCCTTACTCCGACCGTGCCAGCCGACCCCGACCCCTTGGCCTTGCAGCGTTCCCCACAACACCAGTTCAGCCACCTCGTCATGGACTCCTGCTCACACTCCCTCACTCAACCATCCCACCCAACTCCCTCAATATCCGCCGCTGCATCCAACAGTAGCCCACCTCGACCTCGCTCCTCTCCTCCTCCCCTTTGCAACAGCCCGCTCAAAAACTCCCAGTCGGTGTCATCCCGACTTCCCCCTCCTTCCTGTCTGTCGACCTTCCTTGCATTGTGCCACGAACCTCTTACTCCAAGCAGCGCACACCCCCTGGCCCTCATCTTTCTTTGCGCATGCCTCCCTCTAAAGTCTCTCTCAGTCGGCCTCCCCCTGAAGTGTAGCCCCAATAAATCTAGATTCCCTCTACTTCCAGCGCGTCTGGCCTTAGGTTGAGACCCCCCCCCCCCCCGTCCATCTTTCCCCTGCTTCTCCTAGTGTAACAGCCCGGACGTGGTCCTGGTCCTCTGACCAACACACACCTCCCTTACGTCTCCCCCCACTGATGTTTTTTTCTCCCCATCGGTATAACATTCTGCCTTCTAATTTATTATTTTTTATCTTTGTTTTTTTAGGTGCTTTTATGATTGATAGTTGTTCTTGATAGAATCAGTGTTTCTTTTTTTTACCTACACGAGGTGTCTTCGGGTTTGCGTCATCATCGCGCTTCAGTTTCAAGTTGAGTGTTTCTTATCACCGCTTGGTCTCACATACTTTAATTGGGATTTATGTATGTGTTTTGATTCCTTGAAATTTATTATGTAGGGTGTTGTAATTTACCACGTGTTTTTGAACATGCGTTGTTTCATCGCGTCGTGTATCTGAGGTAGGTTCCCATTACACTACTTTTAAAATTTAAGTTACATTATTTCCTTCTTTTTGTGCCCTATCTATATATATAAATGCTAAATATTATTTTGAAATTTTTGATTAATCCATTTATTAATCAAATTTAAAATTCAATTCTTATGGTGTGCAAATGGTTTCGTTTTTTTATGTTTGCACACGCTGATTTTTCAATTAAATATTTTATTAATTTTAATAAATGTGAAAAAGTGTTAGATAATTAATTTTTTAAAAATTACTCGATGTAAGAATTGCTATTTATTTTATACATGACACTTGAAATATTTTCTTGATGAAAGAATGCACAATAGTGAAAGAATGATCGTTTGGATTTTAAACATAATTCATGGAATATCAAATGTAGTTCTGGTTTAATGATAAATGATTTCTTATAAAGCATGAACAAGTATTTTGGTTCTCTTGGGAAATTTCCTGGTTGGACCTTACGGTTTATTTATAAAACTAAAATGGTTTGGTTTGGTTTTATAAAAATATTGGCAGCCTATGAAGTAGTATTTTGGGGCTCCTTAAATGGTTTCAAACTACTTTTGGTCTTATGAAGAAGTTGTATTTTTTAAAAGTGGTGATTGTGAAAGGTTTTTAATGCCCGTTTGGCACTTTAAAGAAAATGATGTAATTTTTTTGATGAAAACCCTCCTAGGATAACTCTCCTGCCTTGGTTTCGATTGATTGTTTGGGATCCCAATCTTAGAGGCTCTCAGGTGCATGAATGATTTAAAGGCAAGAGGTTGTCCCATGGAGTGGCTCGAGGTGATGCTTATCTTGCATTATTAATATATATATATATATATATATATATATATCTGTGATTGGATGCTCGGCTGGCATCGGTTGGCTCACCCCTTTTTTTTAAATACTTGAGACATGGGAATCTAGAATATTGAGAGAATATTCTAAGAATGAGTGTTGTAATGGTAGGTTATGGTACTGACTAGTGGCCCATAGTAGGTGGATATATTGGGTTTATTACTATGATATTTTTTCCTCGGCCTGCCTGAAAAAGGATGGTTGAGCGTATTGAGCATTTTGATTTCATCGTGTGTGACATGTCAACGAGGATGATATCTCATGTATTGGTATCTTCTAGTTTATTCTTTATCTCCTAGGTTCACCCATGTCTGTGACATTTCAGTTACTTATAGTGATGATTTGGTACTTGTATGTATTTCTACATTTCCCTTATTGTGTACTTACTTTTTTGCCTTTTTGTATATTGTTTTCCTTGTAAAGTTATAAATTGGTTTTGACTTCCTTCCTAGAAATGGTTTTCAAATGAAAGTGTTTAATCCTCTTTGTACAAACTTGAAAATGTAAACAACACTTTGCCTTTATGAAAAGACATTGACACTAATGAAATGAACCAAAATTTGGAAAAGGTTATGGGAAATGGTCCATACTTTGATTTTAAGAAAAATACATAGAAAACATATGTTTATAAATTATAGTTCAAACGTGAGATGATGTCTCTTTTATTATAAAGGTAGTGCATTGGGAATAGATGTCATGCTAGCCTACTGAGTTTTAAAACTCACAACTATAGATTTTTTCTATTTTTAGTGTTTGTGCAGGCTACATTTTGAGTGCACTCGCCTTGGGCGATGCTTGATCGTTGAGTTGGAGAGTGACCCACGAGGTCGCACGAAGTTAGTTCAGTCGTCAAGCTCGGTTAGCGTTTTTTTTCTTTTAGTCGCTTTACATGGTTTATTCATTCTGTGTTGCTCTGTATTATTTCTGTTGCATTGTTTATTTATATTGGTCAAAATCATTCACATAGACTCTAGTGATGCCCTGGCACTTTTCGCCAGCCCGAGAGGATCGGGAATGCCTCTCAGGCCATGTCGCGGATCGACTCGGGTGACAGGTTCAGGGTCGACCCAGGTTAGTTTGTGACATGTTAGGAACACAAATTCTCTTCCCAAATTTCAAAATTCCATCTTCATATATGAAATCACTCAATCTCCCATAATTCACATCTTTAATCTTCTTTTGAAACTCCTCATCATCAGTCTGATAACTCTTTATCCTTTCTAGTAAAGATGGTTAGACAACGATTTGAAAAAGTATTGATGTTTCACCTTCCATGGTTATTCCCATATCCATCATTACTAAATCCATGAAAATAGGATCCCTTTAAACTATCATATTGTTAAAAACTCCATGATCTTTTCTACTCAAAGCATCTTCTACCTTATTTTCCTTCCCCGAGTGATAGTGTATAGTGAAATCATAATCCTTGAGTAGTTAAAGCCATCATCTTTGCCTCATTTTGAGTTCTTTCTGTGAGAAAATATACTTCAAACTCTTATGATCAGTATAAATCTCACATTTTTTACCATAGATATAGTGTCTCCATATCTTCAGGAAAAAGATTACAGCTGATAACTCAAGATCATGATTATAATAGTTTTGATCATGAATTTTTAGCTGCCTTGAGGCATAGGCAATAACTCTATCATTCATCAAAAGGACACAACCAAGTCCTTTCTTTGAAGTGTCACTATAAATAACAAACCCATAATTCCCCGATGGTAGAGTCAAGATAGAAGAATTAACTAATCTTTTCTTCAGTTATTCAAAACATTCTTCACACTCTTTTGTCCAAATAAATTTAATCCCTTTATGAGTGAGCTTGGTTAATGGGTTAGCCAATCAAGAAAAATTCTGGAAAAAACACCGATAATAACCTGCTAAACCAATAAAATGGTGTACCTCAGTTATACTCATAGGTGCTTTCCATTCTTGGATTGCCTTGGTCTTTGAAGGATCAATAGAGATTACATCCTTAGAGATAATATGGCCAAGAAAAGAAATCTCTTGATGTCAAAATTCACACTTTCTAAATTTCCCATATAATTCATTTCATCTAAGAGTCCTTAGGATAATGCGCAAGTGATTTTCATGATCTTCATAGATTTTTGAGTATACCAAAATATCACCAATAAATACCACTAAAAAGTCTTCAAGATATTCCTTGAAAACTCTATTCATTTGATCTATGAAGACAGAGGGTGCATTAGTCAATCCAAAAGGCATTACTGTAAACTCATAATGCCCATACCTGGTTCGAAATGCTGTTTTTGGAATGTCTTCCTTCTTCACACACAACTGATGATATCCAGATTGAAGGTCAATCTTTGAAAAATATTGAGCTCTATGAAGTTGGTCGAATAAATCATCAATGCGAGATAGGGGATACTTTTTCTTTATTGTTATAGCATGGATCTCCCTATAGTCAATTCAAACCTCATAGAGCCATCTTTCATCTTAACAAAAAGAACAAGGGTTCCCCATAGAGAAACACTAGGGAAAATAAATCAATTATTACTCAATTCCTTTAGTTGTTTCTCTAGTTCCATTAATTCTATAGTGGAAATTCTATAAGGGGTCTTCGATGTGGGCCTTGAACTAGGAATTAAATCAATAGAAAACACAATTTCTCGTTCTAGAGGATGTCTAGGTAAATCCTCTGGAAACACATCAAAATATTCTTGCACAATAGGTACGTCCTCTATTTGAAAATTATTTTCCTCACCCATAGTTATTTTATTCTCTTCCTCCCCAATAATTGAATTTAGTAGAGCTACTGGGGGTGGATCTAGATAAGAATCAGGTGGTGACATTTCTACTCTAAAGATAAGTTACTCCTTATCATCATCGAAAATTGTAACCTCCTTTTTCTTACAATAAAGTTTTACATCATGGTATGAAATCCAATCCATACTGAGGATTATATCAAATTCAATCATGGGTATAACGATGAGATCAGCAGATAAAGAACATTTATATGCCCTAATGGGAACTAATTCACAAAACTTTGTTACGATGATACTTCCCTTAGGTGTTTTGACTGACAACTCCCTTGTTAAGTAAAATTAAAAATATCTAATTTTCTTAGAAAAATGGGAAGATATAAAACAATGCGATGATCTAGAATCAAATAAAGCATTAGATAAACTTGAGTAAACCATTAAATTACCTGCCACTATATCTTTCGGAGCTTCAAGCTCAGTAGTAATGATCACATAAGCTTGGCCTTTCTCCCTTGGACTTTTCTGAGATAATTTCCCTTGGATCTTAGGAAATTCATTTTAATAATGTCTCTTTTCTATACAATTATATCATTAAACATTGATAGCCTCTTTTTCCCCTTGAAACCACGAGCTTGGTGGCCTTTTTCACCACAATTGTAACAGAATCACATTCCCTTCAGGCAAGTACTGGGGTGTTTCTTCCCAAATTTACCACATGATGGATATTCAACTTTTCCCTTCTTCCCCTTATTTCCATTTATAGAGTGTTCAGCAGATCTCTTGTTCTCTTGATTTGCATTGAAGTCATAAGACTTATAGAATTAATTTTCTATCTTGATAGCGCATGAGACAATATCTTCATACGATGAGAAGGATTGTGTGACTAATGCTCGATGGAGAAATGGTTTTAACCCATTAAATAATCGATTAATCTTACTCCTTGGGTTACATATATAATTTTTTGCATGCCTTAATAACCTTGTAAGGTTATCCTCATACTTTGCGACATTCTCATCCTCCTTTTGCCTCATACTCATCTCCAATGACCCGAAGGCCTTCATTTTTTATTGATTTTTGATAATCCACCTTTCAAGGGGTGAGGTGGAACCCTTACAAAGCTTCTAGGCATAAGTATTACATGGACCATAGGCCTTAGAGGAATTCAGTTATTATAGGCTTCAAACATTACATACAACCCAGACTAACTACTTGTAACTTCTCCTCCCCAGTATCTTCATCGTGAAATCAGCTCTCCACCTTTGCATGGCTGTTCGGCTAGGATTTCCCATGAATGCACAGGCTTGTCTCGATGGTAGGTTCCATACCCTCCCATTCTTGCAATCTGTTTTAGCTTCTACACTGGTGAAATCTCTTTACTCATCCACCTTCCGAAGCTTGTTCCTTGTATATTGTCTGGTTTGTATATGCACTTAAGGTGGCCTGAAAGCCTTGAGGTGTCCCGAAGGCCTTACTCACCTGAAGGCCTGGGTGGCCTGAAGTCCTTAAAGGACTCGGGGACCAAATTAGTGTCCCAAAGGCCGAAACGGGGGAATATTCTCAGCTACTACAGTGCCAAATAGTGCCTGCAACAGTACCCGCTATAGTACTGCACAGTTCCTGTTATAGTACTGCTACAGTACCTGAAAATTAGCCTCCACCTGGTTTTGATCTTGGGTCTCTTGGATGCACTTAAGGAGTCCTCATGAGGAAAGTATTTTTCTAAGATAATATCTTTAAACTCCCCCCATTCCGCATTTGATACTTCTTCATCTTCCTTTGTGTTTTGGATTAATGACCACCATTGATCTGCATCTCCTGTGAGGCGATAAACTGCTATGATAACTTTTTCCCTTTCACTACTCCATAAAGAATAAAATAATTTCTCTAAGGAAAGTATCCATTGCTCATCTAAAAATGGATTTTTAATCCCATTGAATGTCGGTGGTTGTTTCCTCATGAAGTGGTATAATATTTATCCTCCACGTTGTGGATCAGGGTGCTCTATACGGGTAAGGTTATTATTCATAACCTGAGTGAGTTTTCCCAGTATGGTGATAAGTTAATCAGCACTAGTTATATCACCAACTCCACTATAATTATTTTGAGTAAAATGGAATTCCTTACATGGATTATATGGGTTGATACGATTTCCATTCCTTCCACTAGGCGCCATTTCTAAACAATGTCATACACTAGATTAGTTTATGAATCGCAATACATAATTCCAAACTTGTAAAATAGTAAACATAAATTGAAAAGTTTATGGATATAATCCATAATCATACAAATGTTTTCTTTAATGAATTATATACTCATAAACCCTTCATAATGTTTTGTAAAAAAGATGGTAATTTTCCTAATCATATCCCCTGGGAGTGTCATAACCAAGAGTGCAGGAAGGCCTATTTTAGTGCACTAGTTCCCATTCGATTCTAGATCAAAGCGGTGTTTTCAAGTTTTACCCCTAGGTACATTTGTGCTAGAGCTGCCTCTACCTGCTCGTATCCAGATAGGGATGTATTGCTTGAAAAAATCATAAAATCTCTACATTACCAAAAATTCTAGGGAAGTTTTTCTATACTAATCCTCAAAGTCTATCTTAGGGTAATGTTCTCTAATCAGAGTTTTTCTAAATCTAGCTTCAAAGGTTTGTAGTAAACTTCCTCTGATACCAACTATAATGACCCAACCCTAGTTACCCAGAGTCGATGCATTATTATATAACATAGGTATGATACAAGGAATCGTGTCTCGAAATACTGATCAGTTTAGTAGCCTTGGAAGTACTAGATACATTCATATGTTTTACATTACATCATGAAATAAAAACCACAACAACATTTTGTCCCATTTTGAAAACACTTATATCCTTACTCTATCCTTATAAGTCAACCATAAAATACTTCTTCACATCCTGGAAAAATAATACATAGAAAGGGGTGAGCTCAGATGCTTAGTATGGATAACAATATAGTGGAAACTTTTATAAAAAAGCATAAAAATTTAAGGCAATGTATAAGACTAAAACAAAAGAATTTTAAACTTAAACTTAAGCATAATATGGAAATGATAAAATCAAATAATTTTATTTACATAATCACATTGATATTCTACTAGTCAAATAATCACATGCAATATCAATAGCCACTCTCATAATGATTGAATGCATAATGTCAGAATTCATAACCACATAGTCAAGGCCTTGTGCCAAGAATACAAATAATATTTTGTCAAGGCCTTGTGACAAGAAACTAGTTTTCATCATGAGACCTACTGATTCATCTAGGATCTATAGCGGGCTCCACATATCAATTACTAAGTCCAATGCATTCCTCATATAAAAAGGTTTAAACATAACATAAACATTCGTATTAAAACCAGTATATGAAATGTCAATACTTTATCAATAACCCATGAATGGTGTAAAAATAACATATCCACATTCAAACATATCAAAAAAACTGCAATACAGTATAAAAGTTTTATATCATAATAAATCAACCTCAAACAAGCTTAAAATCCATCAAAAGATGTTGACATAGATGAAATCAAAACTTTTTTAGAGAAATATCTATTTCTATTTTGAAATCATTTAAAATTAATATAATTATAAAATAAAACATTAATTTTTAAAATATTATTATAAGCTTGTATGGGAAGCTTTGATAATGATATAATGGTAGAAAATAGCCACACCTGCCGTATAAGTTAAAAAAAGACATTCTTACCTTTATTTTGTTGAAAAGGTCATAAAGTACCTTGTTTGGAAAACGACGAAAAGATTCCTTTCAAAAAATATATGGTCAAATGAGGGTATAAATGAATTTAACACATAGTATATTAAATAGTAAAAACATTTTGAATTACATTTTTATAAAAACATGCATGTGGATGATAAAGAGGTCTCAGTAGATACTTACGTAAAAACAACCATGAATAATAAAGAGATTGTAAAATTAACCCTCACCTTGTACTTTTCATTAGTTGATGCTATTTTAAACTCTTATATAATAGTTAAAACATTTTTATTAAATTATAAAATAACAATATACATAAATATGATATCATATATGATCCTCTAATATTGTTTTGTTAATAATATTTCAGTAGTATCATCATTTCAGGTGTTAACTGATCTGTTTTCCTTTATATTCTCGGTTACGTAAGCCATGTTTATTATGGATAGGATGTATTTTATTCATATCCAGAATTATATTAAGTTTTTAAACAATATTTTTAATCATAAAATGAAAATTATTCTTGAATGATTATGATGGGGAATGAATCTCATCGCGTTCGTGGAGACGGTAATCGGTACGTACGCACGAGCGAAAATATCATTATATTGATGGTTAAATAGTATGTAATTGGATGGTATATCATATATACAGAATCATTAACATGTTATATTTATTATTTACATCAGTTAAACTCATTATTATACCCATACAAATAGTGAAGTGTTTGAATAACAAACTACACCACGATGTGGAGATGGTAAGTCATACATATGCACGTATGGTGACTTTGTCATTCATATGATGGATAGAATAATGAATATAGTTGTAACATTTTTATAATAACATCACAGTATATATAAGATACTGAAGTTATTATTTTAGAGTGGAAACAACAAATAAAGAGGAATTGTGGAAGAAGAAAAGAACTTGAAAGAGGGTGGTGAAATTATTACCTCTTCTTCGGGTGTTTCCTTTTGAGTTGATCAAAAGGGCTCCTTAGGTTGGATTTATGATCAAAATAAGGACTCTTGGTTGAAGTGAGGAAAATTTTTAGGATATTTGGGTAGGGTTTGGCTGAGACAAATGGATTTGGAGGTGTGATTTTGGGAGAAGGGGAAGTGCCCTTTTATAAGATAGGTGAGTGTCACCTTATGAAAAGATTGAAATATTATTTTATAATAAAATAATTTTTGATTTATAATGGATCCAAAATGATTTCCTTAGAGTATAATGTGGGTATGGGTATAAAAAGTTTCAAAAAATAGGTTTTAGACAGGTTTGGGTCACCATATTAACCTTATCTTTTAGATTTAACTCTTAGTTAAATAGTTTAACTTTGACCATGTATTTGTGTATTATTATAATTAATAGTTAATAAACTTACTATAAAATGACAATAGAACCTCAATAAGTTCATTAATGTTATACCTATAATTATATAAGTTATTTTACAGAACCTTACATTTTTATGACTATTATATAATTTAACAATATAATATTTGTTTTAAAAACTCATTTATATCAATTTTGACACTATTTAGTATTTGGTTTTTGTGAAAGTCATCACAACATGATTACTTCAAAAAAATAAATTAAATCAACCCTCACATTCCATGTTCACCTAAAAAATTCTATTATGTCATAAATACGTTCAAATTATATTTATTTTAATAATTATAATACCATTTATTTGATTCTTTTATTAATAAGGTAATTACTACATCACCATTGTGTTATAAATAAATTTAATTATTTAATTTATAAAAATTATAAATAAAATAAAATTATGTAAGAAATATTTTTATATTTATAATGAGTATTTATAGTCGAAAATATAACTTATATAACCCCATTTAACAAAAATTACTAAAAGATATATGTTTGTGTAAATTTTGTCTTTACTTTAAATTAATTAATATAAAGTGACATTATCACTATCAAGTGGCTCCATGGGGTCCCAAAATCGACCCAAGGATTCCCATGATCAGACTTGTATCAACCAATAGGAATAGGACTCATGTTAGGGTAATTTAATATTATTATAATATTATTTTTTACCCTTACTTACTGGATTTTCCCTTTAACCATGGTAAATAAAATATTTACCGAAGTAATTATTCATAATGTCTAAAAATAAAAGTTACCTATTTACACTATTTGCACCTCCTAATTCCAAATATGGAATCCATTTTTCCAAATTCAAAACACAGAAGTGGCAGAAATTAATTTAAAATTAATTCTCGTTGTCAAAACAAAAAGCCTGTTTTTAAGAAATAATAACTATCGAAAGATTGATACTTGTTTATGTCCAGTTTAAATGTGAAATTATATAAAATGACCTAAATTATATTAAATGATAAAAATATAATATAATTATACTTTAAAACCACTCAAATGTGTAATTTAGCACTATAAATTATTTTTATTAAAAAAGTTGTTTTTAATTAAAATTTAGTATGTTTCACTATTCATCAAAAATTGAAAGTTTTTAGAAAAGTACCAGAAATTAAACCTAAGATAATTTCGAAATTCCAAATTCAAAAATGACTCCATTTTAAAAAATAAAATTTATAAAATTTCAAAAAGTGGCTATTACTATTTATAACATTTAGTTTGATTGGTCATGGTGTGTTAAAACTCCAAGTTGTGTACAACGCAAGCTACTGCATTATTCAAAGGGAAACGTACCATGGAAGTTTGGGGTGTTACACAACCTATAATGAATTCATTAAAACAAGTAAAATTTACCTTTATTAAAGTTATTAAAATAAAATAATTTAATAAAACATGAAGTTAAATTTGTTATTAAATTTGGAATTTATGATACAAAATCATTTCAACACAGTGATGTAAGGTTGAAAGTGAATAGTGAATTGATACACGATCATAATCACAAAGTAATTAAATCACAAGTTCCATTACACATTTATCACTTATCACAATTTTATATTTTAACCAATTTTAATAATACTATATGAACACACACCACCAAATATGCACAAAACCTATGCCAATACAATCATTCCAAAACCATTCTATTGCCAAATCCATTCAAATGCCCAAAACATTTCAATAAAGCAAAAATTTTATTGAATTTTTTTTCAAACAAACTTTTCCCAATAATAAAACCAATAAAATATTTTGAAATCAACATTTTAAAATTATTTATCAAAACACTACATCAGAATTCCATAAAAAAATCCACAAAACATCACTAAAGAGGGTTTCTACCATGGTTTTCACAATAAATTCACAATAAATTTCAATAAATTTAAAAATTTTGAAACGAAAACTTAAATTTATAAATATAGAAGTTGATAACGAAGCCTCATACCATAATAAATTGGAGAAAATGATAAACATAATGAAAAATGTTCACAAAAACATGTTGAATCTCTAAAAACTCACCTTAGATCTCTCCCCCTATCATTAACAAATCCAAATATAATAATATTTGGCATCAAATATCTTATATATATTCACATAGGATGTAGATCTAAGAAATTGAGAAATATATAAATAATTATATCTTAGAAAACCCACTAGGAACTGCCAAGAACAACGACTTACTGAAAGAATATGGCTTCGAAACACCAAGAGAGGCCTTTGGATTACATCCGGATAGATGGGATAGATTTATTATACTTTAAGAAGAGATCATATCAAGTTAAGGCTTAATTGTAGAAAAAATATGGATTCATATATCAAAAAGTGTGAGATCCACAATTTTAGGATCACACTTTTAACTTATGTACAATTAGTCACATGTTTAGAAAAAGTGTGCACTAACCGTGAACCAAATTTTATCTCAAGGGGGAACCTCACATGGTTTGATTTCATTATTTGAAAATTGTGCACCAACCACTCCAAAGATCACTATATCTATTTTCACATTTACTCCTTGGTGAACACATGGTTTAGATGAATCAGGTGTCGACTGTGTGCCTTTCCTTTAACCCTTGTCTCATTGTTGATGGTTTCATGTAGGTGTTACATGGTTTTCCCAAAACTATGAACCTATAGAAAAGAGAAAAAACACTCTAAAAGTTAAAAAAAACTTTCCCAAACTTCACCCATAAACTTTATATACTTAAAAATCATAAATAAAGGGTTACTTACTTGAAAATGAGGGTGTTACACACCTGATATCACCTTTCTACCACCATGATTCTCCATCACACTTTGTTTTATCCTCCCTAGCCACCATTATATCCACCTTATTGATTCCACTTCTCTCCACCTTCACCTCCATCTATCACCTCTTCATTATATTCATAGAATTTTGGACTCCATCACCGCAACCCTAAAGACACACCCTTTACCACCAACTTCTTATTCACACTCCCTACTCTATTTTCTTCCACCATGCTTATAGAGATTTAAAATTATCACCCATAAATCATCAATTATCATCCTAGAACCTCTCTTAAAACTACATTAAACCACTCTCTATTTCACCCTTTCTTGGACAACTAGGGCCATTTGTGACTGATGGCCTTCACATCATTTTAATCATTAGGTATCATAATTATACTACTTTGAACATCACACAATAACCATATTAACTTGTAACCCTAATTTTTATTGTGATTTCTAATTAAAATCACTAAATAATCAATTCCTAACCTAGAGAATCTCTTTAAATAGAATATAACAACTCTAGAATTCACTTTTTTTAATTTTATAAAATTCGTTGTAATATTCAATATTTAAAAAATTGGATTTCCATATTACAGGTACAAATAATGTTACCCTATATGCCTTTTAATTTTATCCATTATTTTTATTCCACCATCCTAAATTTTCCAATCCCCTTCAAGGCATAAATTTTTTATTTTGGCCATAATAAATACCTGATTCCACTCTCCGAATCCCTATCTAACTCATTAACCTCTTCCATTCTGTGTTTCCACTTCAATATAAGGTACACCATTTAGTATCCATTATTCCAAGTATACACCCCCATTCTTGAATGAAAATTTTATTCTATATATGTTAATAATTTCTATTGAATATTATAGTGAATAAATTATTAACTTACAAGTATAAAATTTTAAATTTCATATTACACATAAAAATCCACATTGCCAAAAATATTAGAGTTTTATGAACTCTAAAATTTTATGAAGTTGCAGTGATAGAAGGTATATCTATACTTTAAGTGGATATCAAAAAATTTTCTCCCAATTATAAACATCAATTTCTTAAACTCTAATAAATATTTTAATCTATATATAATTCCATCACTTCATTTTCATTTTATATAACTCATTATTATATTAATTGTTTAATTAAACTGAATTTATGTATTGTTGTTACCAATACTATTAACCTTTACGTGTTTTAGTTTGATCTGTTATTTTGATTTTATTAATTGTCTCAAAGTTATTTCATTATTGTTATCTATTTTAACTAGATCCAATTCATAGTTCACATATGTCAATTATATTAAATTCTCATTTAAAGAAGGCATTGTGTATTTTATGTTAACATTTTTGTATTTTAATTAGACCCTTTATCATTAATTACACTCATTGTTATGCATTGTTTTATTTTTTTTGAAATGAGGTCTTACCAGTTTCATTTATCATTATTAGTGGTTATAAAATTTATCTGATATAAATTTTATGAGGATTATTTATTTAATAATTTTAACTATGATAAAATATTATACATGTATGAATACATAATTGGTCTATTGTTTTATTAATGTGTTAGACTTAATTTCCTCATAACTACTCTTTAATTTTTAGTTTATGGACAACTTATTTGTGTTAATGTGATTTCAAGGGCATTAACTGGTATTGGTGGAGTATCAAGGTAAGATAAATTATTGGCCCTATTTTTCATGAAAATATTAAGAGAAAGGGAAAAGAGAAAGTAAAATTATTTTTTACAAAATGTTGTAATTTCAAATCCCAGTAAATAAAAAAAGGTCATATTGAGCTTTGTAAACCAATTTTATAATTTTTATTACTTTTAAATTATATTGTTTCCTACCATCCAAACATTCCCAAGGTATAAATTTTGGGCCTCCATATACCTCATCAACAAATTTATTAATCTATTTTTATTTTACAACTTTTTCTCATTTTATTTTCTTATATAAGTTAGACTTATATTTATGTTATTTGATATACCCTATTTGATTACTTTTCATTATTATATTTAATAAATAAATAAAATGGAAAAAAAATATTTTATTTTAAATTCAGTAAAATTATAAATATTTTTTAACATTCATATTTATTTAGAAATATTTTTATTTTATGATCTACAAAATCCACTACCCATGATATTGTCTCAATTTTGGATACCATTATCATTAACATTCAATGAGATGTTCTCAGGTATGATCTCTTGAACTAATTCCAACCTTTATATGTTTTCTTATTTTCCTGTTATATTTTGGAACTAATATTCTCTAATATTCTCTACTAATATGTGATGAAAAAAATCCCCATGATTATATCTAGAAAATGATATTATAGAATATTTTGTATATATATATGTATCTCTATATGTGTGTATGTATATTTTATATACAAAAACACATACATATATACATTATTTTATATAATTATTTTAATTTTATGTGATGTTTTTTATTTCTAGAACTATAAATCTTTTATTTTACAGGATGCTAAAATTTGATCGTGTTTATTTTATGTGATGGTATTTATTTTATGTGATGAAGGTTTTGTGACATATGGATATAACCGTTTTAATATAAGAATTGTTAACATTTTATTCTATTTAAAAACTTTATAATCTGTATTAATTTTCTACTTTAAAATTTATGTATACATTTTATATTTTATATACTATAAAAACGAAAAATCTACACATGTGAATTATCTAAAAAATTATTCCATTTTTTATCAGAAATATATCAATGTACATATAAATTCTTCCCAATACATTAAATCATGAGGGAGTTGAAACTAAAAAATTCTATTTATACTATTTGATGAGATCTTATTTTTAATTTCTATTTAATTTACATTTTCATTACTCTGGGTTTGCATGACATTTATTTGAATTATTAATTTTTTTTTGAGGATTGATAGTAAACTATACTTTGAGGGAATACTTTTAAAAAATAGTGACTTATTTTATCAAAGGGATAGGATAATAAAAAAATAGAAATGTATCTCATGATAGAAAATTGATTGAGTGATAAATTTATATTTTATAAAAATTTTGATTTACCTTCTATAGATTTAAGAGAATTTTAACTAGATATGTCTTTAAAACTACGATCAAGATTATGTTATTATGAATAACTTCCTTAATGAAAATAATTTTTTTTTAATTCCAATATACCAATTATTGAAATATCAAAAAAAAATATTTCTAAAGACACTATAATATATTTTTTTTATTATAAAAATTTCATACATTCATTACATTCACAGCGATTCCATAATTATTTGTTATATTTTTAACCTTTTAGTTTTATTTTTTTGATTTCAAAACACTTAATACCTCTTAGTTTGTCAATACACATACACCATAGAATAGTGGTTCTACCACACCCTTGATTATCTCTATCAAAAAACACTGCATGAAATTATTAACTATAAACATGTAAGTCTCATCTCAAATATATTTATAAATTAAATACCATTAAATGTTATTGTCCATTTTAAAAATGTATTTATAATGAATTTAATTTATTTTAATTAGATTTTGTATCCTAAAAGGTGTTCAACATTATAAATATGGTAACCCACCTTTTTAATACATAACTTTTCATTACATTTTACAAACAGAAGATCTTTAAAGTCTAGTGTCTTGGAAATCAGGAACAAAAACACTTGAAAAAAACATAAAACATTATTATAATCCACTTTTAAGGATTCACCATAAGTTAATCCTATGTAAAATTACTGCATCTCATAACCTGGAGACATACATCAAAGGAAAAGGGTAAGCAAAAGGCTCGGTAAGGAAAACAAGTGAAACAGTTGACATGTGGTCTTGAGCAATAATAATAAGAACAAGATAAAAATCATAAAGACATGAGAAATGGAAGAATAGGAATATCATGATAAAAAGAACATGAATCATAACTTTAATATTTTTCTATAACATTTCATTTATACATTCATGAACATATCACCAAGGTTCATCCTTGAGGTGTCATAAAAATTACCAAGGTTATTCACCAAGGTATCGTGAAACTTGTCATCTCTAGAGATTAATTATTTACCCAATGAATTGGAGAGATTTCAGGGTGAACCCTTAATATGTCTTTATTTTCATGTGATCCACATAGATCATAATCAAACATTTCATAAATAACCCATGGAGAATAAAATAAATGGGCTTCATTTCAAGATCGTGACGTTTTAAAAGTTCTTAAAAATAAGATCATTATAACATTTATAACCCATGGAAAAGGAGTGAGGGTTATATGTATGTCAATTACAGAATAAAATATATCATATTTAAATATTTATGAACACCCATAGAAACTAAATAAGTCTAGGTATTCACATAAATAAAACAAAATAATTTCTGGAGAGAAAGAGATAGAAATTTTGAGGCGAAATTTCTACAACATGACGGCTATATAACATGGTTTTAGAAAATATTGAAAAGAGATGGGACAAGGATCAAACACTCATAAATAATTTATAATACAGTATGGGTAAATAATAAGATAATTTTATGGATATTTGAATGACATACAACATGATAATGAAACATGAAAGAAAAGAGAAGATGCGATTTATTTTACGAGAAATTCAGCAGCCTAACGACGTCACTTAAAAATTCAGAAAAAAAATGTTGATGAGATCAGAAAGGGTATCTCAACAATTAGACATGAAATTTACAGTAATTAAAACATATAATAACATACCTTCAACCTAAATAGATGGAAACTAGAAGACACAACATAAAAGAAGTCAGGACTTAAAAGAGGAGGGTGAAAGGATCCCTTAACTTGAAGAGTAACTTTGAAATCTTGAATTTTTGGACCTTGAGAGGCTTTATGGAACCTTGGTAGGACTCCTTGGGTGGTAAAGAGACTATAACTTCGTTAATTAGGATTTTGGAATGAAATAAATGAGGTAATGGCTTGGTATTTATAGGACAAGTGAGGGAACAAATCATTAATTTCCAAGGGACACTTCATCGGTGGTATTGGAAAACCCATGGGCTTGCCCATGGTATTTTCCCATGGTATTGGCCACTTGGGACACCTCACAACATATATTACTATTCATAATTCTACCATAATGATTACATAATTATTTTATCCTTAATGATGTCATTAAACACCTGAAACTAAAAACTATAATTTCACTATTCACCAAAAATTCTACTATTTCATAAAATTCCCAAAAATTCACCTTAACCTAATATTGATGCTCTGAATTAAAAAATGAACTCCATTTTATAAAAATAATTTTCTAATTATGAGATATTTTATTTTGAAGTAAAACCACTATTCACTGAAAATTCAATTGTTTCTGAAAAAACCCCAAAATTTACCTTAACCTAATATCGATGCTCTGATTTTAAAAATGAACTCCATTTTATGAAAATATTTTTGTAAATATTTTTCATTTAATTTTTAAATAAAAACACTATTCACCTGAAAGAAAAGTAAAACAAATCTAATAATTTTTTAAACAATTATTTACTTATTTTATTGAATCACATTACATAATCAAGGTGTTTAAATTATATTAATACTTTCTTAAGTGAGGTTACTAATTCATTTGGTCACATTACTAATCATATGCGTAAAAATACTATTCATAATTTACTATTCACTAAAAATTAAGTTGATCTTATTAGAATCTAAATTTTCTACTAAAGACAACTGTAGAAGACCATTTTTTGAAAATCATTACACATTATTAATTATTTAAGGTTTACATAAATATTTTAAAATATCCCTTTTTTTCAAAATTCATATACATCCTATATTTATCCGGACAATTGAAATTCACAAACTTCACCATAGTATGAAAAAAAAAACTTTATTTATATCAAAGGATTACACAAAGCATCTAAGGTCTCATTACATAGCCCCTTATAACACCAGCATAGGACCTAAGTGTAAGGTGTGCTAAGGTGATAGAATCTTGGGGTGGCTTGTCCAACATTGCCTGAGTGGTGACCTCTATTAGCTTGAACTTATCCCATAGACGATTCTGTTAAAGCTTCACATTATGAAGTTTGGTTTGGGCTTGGTCCAGAGCAAATCCTAGTGGTGCTACCTCCATCCCAAGTTCCGTCATATGGGATTTGAATAGCCCGAGTCTACTGGATGAGGCCATCTAATCTTCTTTTTGTATTAATTAACCAAGATAACTTGTATTTATAAACAAAATTTTAAGGTTAAGAGTTTAGCTTCCAATGGTCATATTGACCAACATTCATATAACATTTAAAACCCAACGGTCTCATTTAATTATACCCACATCATTAGTTAAAGAATATAGTTTTGTTGAGTATAAAATAAAAAAACACACAAAATTAGGAAACAAATATTAATAAAAAGTTTGGGTCGTTACATTCTTCCCTCCTTAAGAAATTTCTTCCCTGAAATTTTAACTTGTACTCCCTGAAGAAAAAAGGTATGGGTACTTCTGCCTCATAGACTCCTCTAGTTCCCACATGGCTTCTTCACATCTGTGGTTCCTCCACAACACCTTAACAAGGTGGGTAGTCTTGTTGTGTATAACCTTGTCTCTATGATCCAATATCACCACCAACTTCTCCTCATAAGAGAGGTGACGTTCCATTTGTACCACCTCTGGATTTAGTACATGTGAAGGGTCAGGTATGTACTTCCTCAAGAGGGATACGTGGAAGACATCATGAACTTGTGCTAGATTTAGAGGAAGTGCAAGACGATAGGCCACTACTCCTATGCGATCAAGGACTTCATAGGGTCCAGTGTACCTAGGGTTGAGCTACCCTTTCTTCCTAAACCTCATGACTCCCTTCCAAGGTTAAATTAGAAGAAAGACCTTATCACCAATATCAAACTCCAAGTCCCTTCGATGGTTGTCAGCATAGCTATTTTGCCGACTCTAAGCAGCCTTAATGTGTTGTTGGTTGGCATGGACTTTTTCTGTCATCTCTTGCACAAGATCAGGCTTAAGAAGATTTCTCTCACCAAATTCATCCCAAAAAGTTGGTGTTCTACATCGCTTCCCATATAGAGCTTCATAGGGTGCCATTTGAATGCTTGAGTGGAAGATATTTTAGTAAGAGAACTCAACTTAAGGGAGATGTTGATCCCATCCACCTTTAAATTCCATTGAGCATGTTCTCAGCATGTACTTGAGTGTTTTAATAGTCTTTTCAGATTGGTCATTCTTTTGGGGGTGATAGGGCATACTGAAATTCAATTCTATTCTCAGAGCATGTTGAAGACTTCACCAGAATTTTGAGTGGACCTTGGATCCCGATCAGATACGATTGAAAGTGGAACTCCATGTAACCTTACCACTTCCTTCATGTAAATCATGGAAAGTTGATCATGATATAAATCTTCCTGAATAGAGCTAAAATAGAAAGTCTTGGTGAGATGGTCCACAATAACCCATATTGCATGGTTTCCTTTGGAAGTTCTTGGGAGACCAGTGATGAAGTCCATAGTGATATTGTCCCACTTCCATGCTGGTATGGGTAGTGGTTGCAATACCCCTTTAGGAATTTGTCACTCTGCCTTCACTTGCTGACATACTAGGCACATTGAAGTATAGTCAACAATCTCCCTTTTCATATTATCCCACCAATAATGATCACAAAAGTCCTTATACATTTTTGTGCTTCTAAGATGTATAGAGAAAGTAGAGCTATGTGCTTCATCCATCAGCTCCTTCTTTATTTCCAGAATAGATGGAACACATAGTCTTGTATGAAATTTCAGTACACTTTCTTGATCAATATTGAACTCAAGAAACTTCTCATCCTTCACATCCTCAAACTTCTTCTGTAACAAAGGATATTCTTTCTGATCTTTCTTGATCTTCTATAGAAATGACAGTTGAGAAGTCATTGGGTTTAGGTTCGATGATGTCCCTTCCTTTATAATTCCAATGTCTTACTTTACTAGGTCATTGATCAATGGATCTCTTTTAATTCTCATCATGGAGAGAACAACTGGGTCTTTCTTTCTTAATGTATTAGAAACTTTGTTTATTCTTCCAGGATGATAATGAATTGAACAATCATAGTCTTTAAGAAGTTCCAACTATCTCCTTTTTCTCATGTTCAATTCCTTTTGTGTGGAAATATACTTCAAACTTTGGTGGTCTATATATATATCACATTTCTCCCCATAATGATAGTGCCTCCATATCTTCAGAGAAAAAATGACCGCATCCAGCTCCAGATCATGTGTAGGATAATTCTTCTCATGAATCTTCAACTGTTGAGATGCATAAGCAATGAATTTTTCATTTTTCATGAGGACACACCCATGCCTTTTGAGAGATGCATCTCTAGAAATAACAAATCCTTCTCCACTTGAGGGCAGAGTTAACACAGGTATAGTAACCAATCTCTTCTTCAACTCTAGGAAACTTTCCTCACACTCCTTTGTCTAGATGAACTTGACCCCTTTTCATGTTAACTTGGTTAATGGATTAGAAATTTGTATAAAGTTTTTTTACAAACCTCCTATAATATCCTACTAATTGAAGGAAACTTCAAATCTCAGTTATTGTTGTAGGCTATGGCCACTCCTCCAAAACATTTTTCTTTGCATGGTCAATTGTGATTCCTTCATTGGTAACAATGTGCCCTAAGAAAGAGGCTTGTTGTAATAAGAATTCACATTTACTGAACTTTCCAAAAAGCCTCTCATTTCACAAAGTTTTTAAAATAGCCTTTAAATGATACTCATTATCCTCATGAAATTTAGAATATATCATAATATCATCAATAAAAACTACCCCAAAGTTATCAAGGTAGTCCTTAAAGACTCTCTTCATCAAATCCATAAAAATAGAAGGTGTATTAGTCAGTCCAAAGGGCATAACAACAAACTCATAATGCCCATATCTTGATCGGAAGGCTGTTTTTAGAATATCTTCTTTCTTCACCCTCAGTTGATGATAACCAGATCAAAGATCAATCTTAGAGAATAATTGAGCCCCATGAAGTTGGTCAAATAAGTCATCAATTCTTGGAAGAGGGTATTTGTTCATCCTTGTGATCTCATTTAGTTCTCTATAATCAATGCATATCCACATCGATCCATCCTTCTTATTCACAAAGAGAATAGGTTCTCCCCAAGGAGACACACTCAGTCAGATAAACCCCTTCTCCAAAAGAGCTTGGATTTGTTTCTTTAATTCCTCCAGCTCCACATTTTCCATCCTATATGGGGTCTTTGATATTGGATGAGATCTAGGTACAATTTCAATAGAGAACTCTACCTCTCTTTCTGGGGGAGGTCTAAGCAACTCCTCGGGAAATACGTCAATGTATTACTGGATGATGGGGACTGTCTCTATCCTTAAACTCTCATATCCTTCTTCTTCTTCACTGATCAACTACATAAAGAAGGATATAGGGAGTTCCTCTAGACCAAGATCAGGTTGACATATCTCTCCTTGGAACATAACTATAGGTTTTCCATTCAAGACTACTGATATTTCCTTGCTTCTACATTTGATCTTAGTATTATACTTTGAGAGCCAGTCCATCCCTAGTATAATGTCGAATTCCAGCATGGGAATGACTACTAGATTTGGGATAATATTGTTCTCACTAAATTAAATACTATAGTTTCTAAACACTGATGATTCTTGGATAATCCCGCCAGGAGTCTTGACTAATAACTCTACTTTTAGAAAATTGGGGGTTGATTCTAAATTCTTTGAAAACTTGGAGGACATAAAGGAATATGTAGAACCAGAATCAAACAAAGTACTTGCTATCTTTGAGATAACAACAATATTACCTTCTACCAAATCATTCTGAGCTTCAACTTCAGCTGTCATGGTAGAAAAAGCACAACCTTGCACCCTTGGTCTTTGGTGAGGCTGATGGGGGTTCCACTCTACTGCCCTCGGATCTGGACAGTGATTGGAAAAGATCCCACATTGTCCACACTTAAAGCAATGGACATCAAGTAGGGCATGCACCATCTTACCCTTGCCATTAATGTTTGGAAGTTGTGCTTTCACCTCACTATGACAATTCCTTGCAATATGGTCATCTCTCCCACACTTGTAGCATTTATCTCTCCCGAGCAAGCAGTTCCCTGAATACTTCTTGCCACATTTATTACACGTGGGATGTTGTAATTTGTTACCTCTTCTTCCCTGATCAAAGGTCCTCCCTAAGATGGGGTCCATCGATCTCTTCTTTTTGTTTGATTTATGAGACCACTGCATCTCACCAAACTCCAACTCGACTTCCATCGCACTTCACACGATCTCTTTATAGGTATCATAGTCTTGGTTGGATAGATTATTCTGTAGATGTGGTCTTAGTCCACCAAGGAATCTATCTACCTTACCATTAGGATCCATGACAAAGCTAGAGGTGTAACATGAAATCCTTGTGGTGTTTATCTCATAGATTCCCATGGATTAATTCTTCTTCTGCTTCAGCACAAGAAACTCCTTCTCCATTCTTGTTCTCAGGGAATGAGGGAAATACTTACTGAAGAATATCCCTATGAACTCTTCCCACTCCATAGCTTCAACCTCCACTCTTTTCCTTGTGTTTTTAATCAGTTCCCACCACTGATCATCTTTTCCTTCTAAGAGATAGATAGCCAGGGTGACCTTATCTTGCTCTGAACAGTGGAGCACAGAAAAGATATTCTCGATAGAGCTGATCCATTGCTCAGAAATCAATGGTTCAGTAAATCCACTAAAGGTTAGTGGTTTTTGAAGTGTTTTTTGGTTCATCATTCACATGAATTTTTCTATTTCGGCTTCCATCAGAGCATCGTTAGTGCATGGTCCTTTACGGTCACCATTTTCATTGTTCCTCATATTGCCTACAATTTTCTAAAAGTGTAAAACCTTAGTAAGAAACTTATTTCATATATGAATCTTTTAACTATAAAGGATTTTATGTCTTATAACTTCATGCTTAAACAATTAAATTTCTCTATAATTCCTTCATAATGATTCATAAAAATCTTGCGATTAATCAAACATATCCCCCAAGAGTGTCATAACCAAGAGAGAAACAAGGCATGTTGTTGGGTACAAGGATACCTTGAGTCAAGCCCGAAACTCCTTGTCAGAGTTTTCACTCCTAGTTACTTCTGTGCTAGAGCCGCCTCTACCTGCTCATATCCAGACAAGAATGTATTTTCTTGATAAACCACTTACCAAATACTCACAAAAATACCAGGAAGATTTCCTATATTTAAACTTTTCTATAGGATTATTCCTAAAGTTTTTATAGCTTAATTTTCATAAATAACTAAACTATCCTTTGATACCAAACAGAGGATCTTTAAAGTCTAGTGTCTTGGAAATCAGGAACAAAAACACTTCAAAACAACATAAAACATTCTGCTAATACACTTTTAAGGCTTCATAATAATTTCATCCTAAGTAAAATTACTGCATCTCATAACCTAGAGACATACATCAAAGGAAAGGGGTGAGAAGAAGGCTCACTAAGGAAAACAAGTGAAATAGTTGACATGTGGTCTTGGGTAATAATAATAAGAACATGATAAAAATCATAAAGACATGATCAATAGAAGAATAAGAATATCATGATAAAAATAACATGAATCATAAATTGAATATGTGGATACAAAATTTCATTTATACATTCATGAACATATCACCAAGGATCATCACCAAGGTTTCATAAAAATTACCAAGGATATTCACTAAGGTATTGTGAAACTTGTCATCTCTAGAGATTAATTCTTTACCCAATTAATTGGAGAGATATCAGTGAGAAACATTAATATTTATTTATTTTCATGTGATCCACATAGATCATAATCAAAAATTTCATAAATAACCCATGGAGAATAAAAGAAATGGGTTTCATTTCATGATCGGGACGTTTTAAAAGTTTTTAAAAATAAGATCATTATGTCATTTATAACCCATGGAAAGGGAGTGAGGGTTATATGTATGTCAATTCCAAAATCAAATATATCATATTTAAATATTTATTAACACCCATAGAAATGAAATAAGTCTAGGTATTCACATAAATAAAACAAGAGAATATCTGGAGAGAAATAGATATAAATTTTGAGGTGAAATTTCTGCAGCATGACGGCTATATAACATGGTTTTATAAAACATTGAAAAGAGAGGGGAAAAGGGTCACCCACTCATAAATAATTTATAATATAGTATGGGTACATAATAATATCATCGTATGGATATTTGTATGACATACCACATGAAAATGAAACATGAAAGAAAAGAGAAGATGCAATTTCTTTTACGAGAAATTCGGCAGCCTAACGACATCACTTAAAAATTTAGAAAACAAGTTGATGAGAGCGGAAAGGGTCTCTCAACAATTAAACATGAAATTGAAAGTAATGAAAACATATAATAACATACCCTAAACATAAAGAGATGGAAACTATAAGATACAACATAAAGAAAGTCATGACTTAAAAGAGGAGGGTGAAAGAATCCCTTACCTTGAAGAGTAACTTCGAAAGATTGAAGTTCAGGACCTTGGGAGGATTTAGGGAACCTTGGGAGGACTCCTTAGAAGATAAAGAGACTATTATTTCGTTTAGGAGGATTTTTTAATGAAATGGATGTGGGAATGGCTTGTTATTTATAGGAGAAGTGAGGGAACAAATCATTAATTTCCAAGGGACCACTCATCGGTGGTATTGGAAAAACCATGGGCTTTCCCATGGTATTTTAACATGGTATTGGACACTTGGGACACCACCCAGCATATCTTACTATTTATAAGTCGAACAGAATGATTACATAATTATTATATCCTTAATGATGTCATTAAACACCCGAAACTCAAAACTATAATTTCACTATTCACTAAAAATTCAACTGTTTCAGAAAAATCCCAAAAATTCACCTTAACCTAATATCGATGCTCTGAATTCAAAAATGAACTCCATTTTATGATAATAATTTTCTAATTATGAGATATTTAATTTTATGTAAAAACACTATTCACTGAAAATTCAACTGTTTCTGAGAAATCCCGAAAATTCACCTTAACCTAATATCGATGCTCTGAATTCAAAAATGAACTCAATTTTATGAAAATTATTTTAAAAATATTTTTAATTTAATTTTTAAATAAAAACACTCTTCACCCGAAAGAAAACTAAAATATAACTAATAATTTCTGAAACAATTATTTACTTATTTTATTGAATCACATTACCTAATAAAGGTGCCTAAATTATATTAATACTTTCTTAAGTGAGGTTACTAATCCATTTGGTCACATTACTAATCATAAGCATAAAATTACTATTCATAATTCACTATTCACCAAAAATTAAGTTGATCTTATTAGACTCTAAATTTCCTACTGAACACAACTATAGAAGACCATTTTTTGAAAATCATTACACATTATTAATTATTTAAGGTTTATATAAATATTTTAAAATATCTATTTTTCCAAAATTTATATACATCCTATATTTATCCAGACATTTGAAATTCAAAATATTCACCATAATATGAAAAAATAATTTTATTTATATAAAAGGATTTCACAAAGAAGCTAAGGTCTTGTTACATAGCCCCTTATAAAACCACCATAGGACCTAAGTGTAAGGTGTGATAAGGTGATAGAATCTTGGGGTAGCTCGGCCAACATTTCCTGAATGGTGACCTCAATTAGCTTGAACTTCTCTCGTAGGTGATTTCTTTCAAGCTTCACATGATGAAGTTCGACTTGGGCTTGGTCTAGAGCAAAGCCCAGTGGTGCTAGCTCCATTCCAAGTTCCATCAGATGGGATTCAAACAGCTCGAGTCTACTAGATGAGGCCATCTAATCTTCTTTCTATATTAATTAACCAAGATCACTTATATTTATAAACCAAACTTGTAATGTTAAGAGTTAACTTCCAATGATCATATTGATTAATGGTCATATAACAGTCGAAACTCAATGATCTCATTTTATTATACTCACTTCATTAATTAAAGAATATAGTTTTGTTGAGTATAAAATAAAAAAACACACAAAATTAGGAAAAAATTATTAATAAAAATTTCAGGTCGTTACAGTAAATAATTCATAAAATCCAATGGAACTATAGTTGGTATTATGAATCTCGTAACACTTTCATGAATAAAGTTAAAAATTATAATTGTATTCTATGGTGTAATAATTTTAATATCACTCCACCTTACATAATTCTAAGGTTCATCTCTAAACTGTTCATTTTTTAGTAATAAAATTTCACCACTCTTTTTTATCCAAATTTTTAATTATTATAAGGAGCATTTAACTAGTATAACATCAAGTTAGAATAGTGGATTCATTGATTTTAAAACTATAGTTATCCCAAATAGATCCACTAAGGTTCACATCAACACTTTAAATTTCATTCATTTATATATATAATAATGAATATGTTTTTACCCTATAGATATATATATTCCCATATTTTATATAATTTACTATAGTATTACCTTATTTTTAAACTTATTTTGTGGAAAAAACAAACTACATCATGTATTATGAACCACTTCAGTGTAATCTCATCAATTAGAAGATAATTTAATATTATAAAACACTAGTCAATCCCTATTTAAATCCCTATTTCATTTTACATATATTGATATATATATATATATATATATATATATTTTGTGTGTGTGTGTTCTATATATTTTTATGTATGTATGTACACACACACATATTATGTATATTATATATATATATATATAATTTCATAATTTTCCCTTATCTGTTTTAATTTTTTTTAGTTTATTTAATTTATATGTTCACATGCTTTTACTTTTTAAACATAAATATGTGATATGACATTTTTAGTTCTTTCTTATATTATGTACATTTTTTAATTATTTTTTTCATAATTTTCTCATGTTTTGTTTTTTATAATACTATTTTCTATTTATATTAACATGTTATATAATTTTTTATATGATTTTTATTAAAAATATGTTTTATGGTTTAATAAAGTTATTTTTTTGATAAAAATAATTATTCTTTCTATAAAAGTTATGTGTTGTGTTTTTATTTTATATGTTATATATTTTAAATCTTTGATCATTCAGTATTTTTTTACTAGTCATTATAAAATCATCAATGTTTATTACAGCATTGTATTAATTACAACCCCACTCACCAAACTATAGATTTCATTCTTTATGTGTTTTAAATAATTTCATTCTTTCATTTGTTTTGTTCCTTTCCAATGAATTAATTTGGAATAAATCCTGATAATGTTCATTCATTATCAACATTTTTCTCATATATAATCTGTTATAAACTTTTTTTAATATGTGATGGATACTAAATAAGTATGCTTAATGTTTCATGAGTCTACTCATGTTTTAATGTGGGAATTTATTATACATTGTTAGTTGAGAAATTCTAGCTTTTATCTCTATATCTCAATACTCATTACAATTAATTTACTTCAAAATGCATGTGGTATATCAAAATTTTCAATTTATTTTTTTCATTTCCTTTCTTTTCCAAAGAAATAAAATTGTTTACAACATGTGTTTTTATGGATTGCAGGCTGTGAGATAATATGGAACAATAAATAACTTATTATTATTTATACACAAAGGTATTTTATTATTATTATTATTTTATTTTTCCATTCTTTGTGTTTATTTTCTATACTTGTTAATAATGAAATAATTTCTATATTTTAAAATTGATTTTTTTCTATTTGTTGTGATAAATGCATTACTTGGGTAGTCTTTTTTTATTTGGGAATTTTTTATATTAATTTTGTACACTTTTAAATCGTGTTCTACTTTTTCATTTTCAAAATCATGTTTTTATGTTATTTATAATGAATAGTGAATCATGTGGGAATTCTTTTATTAAGAATGTGAAAGAAATATATACGAGGAATGCTAACAAGGTAATGAAATATAATTTTAATTAAGTTTAATAAATTAGGTGTTCCTTTTATTTATTATTTCTAGATAGTATTTACTATGTTCCTAAATGAAAAGTATTTTTTGGTGTTGATTTATATATTTCCAAAAACATGCCATATTTTTTTCAGTGTCTGAATGTTTGTTTTTCATTTTATGGTATATGAAATTTTAGGGCATGATGAATGGTATAGTGATGGATTTAAAAATTATACTATCTAAGTAATTTAAATAAATAATTATAGTTTTATTTTTATACAAACAATGTGTGATGTATGTTTAATACATCTCTATAAAAAAATACATGATTTTCAAAAAAAATAGTTCTATAAAAAAATTATTGAAAATAATTTATTACATTCTTCTAATTTTATATTTATATTTTTCTATTTTTTTGTTTAAATTTTTTCCACTTGATCCTACTAGATCCATCTTTTTCAATTCTTATATCTAGGTTGAATTAACAAAATATTTATAATAAAATAATTTTTTTATGTATTGATGATTTAAGATATTTCAAATTATGAGTTCATGTCGTTGATAATTTCTTTACTTTTTCAAAATAAGGTTTCATTTTATGATTACTATAATAAATTTATTTTTTAATTTTTCTATAACATAACTTGGAAGAGAGGTCTACGGTGAAGTTTTCAAAGAAGTCAATAATGATTTTTTTATTATTTTACAATTTTCAATTTATGTGTGTTTTACATTATTTTGATTTGGTTTCATTTCTTTGGAAGATATAATTTATAATAAGGTTTTGAAAGAAAATTTAATAGGTAATCAACTAAGAATACATATTGTTAAAATGTTTTTTAAATTCTATATTTGTTTTATTATTTTCATATTGTTATATATATATATATATATATATCTAATATTCAAAGTTTTCAATTATCATGTTTCATAGTTTATGTTTATAAAATAGTTTGAACAGTAAATGATTAATCAATATTATAAATTTCACTATATCAGATTCTTGATGATTTTATTTAGTGCTTGTAATAAAAAAAAATCATATAACTATGCAGTTTCAACATAAATATTTATTTATGTCACTTTGAATTTATATGTAGTTTCAACATAAATGTATTTCACATCAATTTCAATTTATATGAAGTTTAAAAATGAATTCAATGTGCATGATTTTGTGTAATATACATTAAAAATCATTACTATAAATTGTATTTAGTGTAATTTTTCATCTATAGTTTCTAGTACTTCCATGAAATTTTAAACTATTTAATTATATACAATAAACATTGTCATGATCAGATCTTTTTTTTAATCAATGAAACTATAATAAATGGTTTCAATTTTTATTTTAATCTTCTGTATTTGGTATAAAAATTATTCAGTATCCTTTGTAATGTATAGTTTTAATATTCCTACATATAATTGAAAAGTTTTATTATGCAGTACTATATTCTCCCATATAATATGTATTAAAAAATGTAACTGCAAGTTGGATTAAATAGAATTTTAAATATAAAATTTATATTACTACTATCTACTTTCAATCTTCCTACTTTTGTTTAATATGCATTATCTTAAACATTATTTTTTATATATTATACTCTTTGGTTCAATTAAATTGTTGTCAAATTAATTTTCAACACATAATTCAAATTTCATGTAGCAAAAATGTTTTTAATTTCATTTAATTAATATATATATATAATCAAAAAATTTATGATTCATGTTTCATATATTAGTAATCCATTTCTTAATGCGGAATTTTTTATATAAGACTTTGATGGTGATGATTCACCACAAATTAATAGTGTTTTTTATTTGAATTTTTCCATTTCAAAAATTGGAGTCAAACTAAAATTTTCTTACAATGTTAATAAAAAGTAAATAAATAATAAAAAAATAAAATAGATTCATCTTCTTACTAGGAGATATATACCAAACGTTTCGATGTTATCTCCAAACTCATTATTCAATAATATCGATCTATTTACTCTAATGCTCAATAATTTCCATATAATTTTTTTTAATGTTTTCCAGGACATGTAATGGGTCTTTGGGACACCAGACCATCTATGTGTGAGAAATATTCAGCCGAGGGGTGTATGAGATAGAGTGTTGTCAGCCACTTAGGACAAAGAAGGGTCACTTATGGACCACACTCTAGGAAAAAAGGCCTCATGCACCTCTTCACTCAGAGGAGATGTTGGGGTATGGCCATGACGTCATGGGTGATGATCTAGTGTGGACTTATACTAGATATCGATGGATATATTTTTCTATATTGTTCTTTTAACCCATGTATTCATCAAGGATTCGATGTCTTTGGGCCTTCGGTTCATATAAGGGCATATGTTCCTCTGGGACTTTGGGTCATGTAAGAGTTCTCTCTCAACCTAGTTAATAACAAGAGTATCCTGATAAATAAAATTTTCAAATCATTTAGGCCAAGGGGCATGAGATTATATTAAAATATACTCTTTTGATAAAAAATTATAATTAAATATACATGTGACTAAAATTATAATTATGAGGTTTAGTAAGATTATAGGCTACATATTGATGTTTATATATAAATAATCTCTATAAACCAAGTATTTGAGGTGATTAACTTGAATGGTCATCTATTGTATGGGAATAAATTTTTTAATATGAACCTCATGCCAAAATAAAACTACCTCACCAGATTAGATTAATTCATGAGTTGTATCAAATTAAATGAATAAATTTTATGCTCACATCAGATTAAATATCACTTGTGTGTGATTAAACAGGCCTCCCAAGTCACTCACATCAGATTAACCCCATGATTCAGGTATTGTGTAATATTAATTAAAAGTGATTATTGGGTGCCAATTTATTATTTTTTATTCTTTTTTAGCCATCGTGTCATGTGAAATCAATTCTTGGTTCCCATGGAAGATTAAATCATAATTATAAAAAGGATTTTAAGATTAACCTAAACAAAATTCCCTAATTCTCCATGTCTTCCCAAATTGGGAAAAACACTCCCGATGATTCAACACAAATTTCATTAGAAACTGAAGCAGGAAAATGATTATGGGATGATTTGGGGGATTATACAACACATAGGATTGGCAGAATGAATAAATTGTAGAATATAACTTTTTCAACCCATTATATGTGTAAGTGATCAAATATAGGAGCTTGAAAACATGTATTTTCATTGGCTCAATACTTCACAAGTTAAGAGGGGGGGATAAATATGTATAAATAGATTGGGATACGCACTGTGAAAAAGGGTTCCTCACTAGGTATTAGTATAGGATATTCATTTTTTGTTTTTTATAGTAATTTTATTTGTATTATATTTTTATTTTTTATTTTTTTGTTTCATTACCATATTTCTTTCTATTTTTCATACCAATGATTTTTCATGCTCTCTCCAATAGTAACAGATTAAGTTTAGGATCACTCTTGGGAAAAAATCTAATTCATTCTTGAGTTTTCTTTACATTCATTTCTTTCTTTATTTTTCTATTTATTTGAATTAAAGGTGGATCAATGTATGGGTATGTGTTAGTTATCTTTATCTAGTTTTTCTCTTGTCTTCATTATTTTTATGAAAATATTCTCTCTCCCTCTCATAACTCGAGTGTGGGTATATTGTGGAACCAATACTTGTGTGATGTGTTGGTCGGAGGAAACTAATTAGTGAGGGTTTAGATAATGTTACATTCTCATTTGAGGTTTTCCCCTCTCTTAGACTTAGCGGATAGTGTCATTCAGTTCACTAGAGTTTTCTATGTAACACCCTAATATTTTAGCAAGTATTTTCCTTTAAAAAATGGTATATACGACAACTTGTGATAGACACAAACCCAAAATAAAGTGAATAATACATTATTAAAATAAAAATTGATAAATTACTAATATACAATGTTCAAATAAATAAATTAACAATCATTAGTTATCAATATGAAATAAGGTTAAGAACACTTAATGTTTAAAAGGTTATTTTCTATAAAAGTAGTTTTATTTATATTTTTTATTTTAATTTAAAAGATAAATTTAGGAATTTTAGAATTTTGATTTTATAAAGTGAAACTTATTTATGAATTCATCATGTAAAAATTATATTAGGGTGAATGTTTTGGGATTTTTCTAAAATGGATGATTTTTGGGTGACTGGTGAAAAATATAGTTTTCACAAATATTGTATTCTTTATGACACCATCGTGATATAAGAATGGATTAAATGATTATGAAACATTTTTTGGAATTAATCTTCTTTTAAGGATAAAATTTAAATATTTAAAAAAAAATTATTAAATTAATAAACCTAATGTTTTTCATTTTAAAACCAAGGAGATGATTTATTCTAATAAAATAATTATTTTTTATCCTTTAGTTCAAATAAATATTTGCAAGGATAAATTATTCTTTTAATTAGTTTTAAATTCACGTAACTTTTTTTTAATCATAAACTAATAAATTTATTTATGTTTAATTTTACTCATGATTTTAGTACAAAATCATTTTTATTCTTGAAAATCCATTTTTTCTAAATATTGTTTTTCATTGCATTTTTAATATACATATTTAAAGTAATTTTTATCAAATATAGAAATTAAATATTTAAAATTTATTAAATATTTGTAATAATCATATTCAAATTATGTAATAATTTCTATTTCATCTTATCCATACAATTAAGTTACCATAGTAAAATTTATTCACCATGGTAATGGTTAAAAGGGTCAAAGAGGGGTGTTACACTAATATAGATAAAGATCCAATTATAATTAAAAAAATTTAAATATAATTTTATGGGTGTATTTTTACCCTCAATTATCCTATATTATAAAATTTTTCATTTGGTTCCACTTTTCTTTGATAATGACATTTATATTATTTTAAAGTTAAGAGTATTTACAAAAGTGTCACCCCTTTCACTTATAAAATTGATTATCTTCTCCTCACTTATCCAAACATTTTGAGCACCTTATCTCAACCAAGAAATTCTAAATCACTTATTTACACCCATATACATGACCTATAGATTATTTTCTCACCAAAATACCAAGCCAAGAAGGATAAAGAGAGATCCAAACCCAAGGAAGAGGTAATCATCTTAACAAACTTCTTTAACTTTCTTTCCTATTAAACCTCCTCCAAATATTCTATAAATATACTAACATAATAAAATCAGTATCATTATTTTATTGAAATTTTAATATTTTTATGGAAAAATCATCATCCACCTATTTTCCTTCTATTGTAAAATGAAAACATCGCTCGTGCATACTTGTATACTACCGCCACCACGAATGGAATATTTCAATTTTCATCATCACTTTACATGTATAGTTATAAAAGATTTATTTAATGAATAAATATTATATTTAGAAAATTATTATTATTATTTAAATATAAATCATTATTTACCTTCCCTCTCTATCATTCATTGGAAAATGAAAATGTTGCTCGTGCATATGTTTAGATTACCGCCTCCAAGAATAACGTATATTTTCTTTTTCCACGTAACATAGATGGTTTTATAAATGGATTTAATGTATAAATATGATATTTATAACATTATTAAGGTTATTTAATGGTAATATATATATATATATATATATATATTATTCACTAATAAAATCAATTCTTTTTATAGAATCAAGATTTTTAAAATTGATATTTTTTAGATTTTCATGATAATCATCAGTATAAGTTCCATGAAGTGTGCATGGAACTTTGTAAATCTATCAAAAAAATAATATACACCATTATAATAATTTTAGATATGATCAAACCATGAAAAATGTTAAAGTACTGTAACTTCTAAATCAGAACATGCATAGAAAACTAAATAGTTAACAAAAAAATATTGATTTTAACAAAGAACTATTAAAAAGTGGGTACATATAAATTATAAGTGAATGGTATCCAGTAAGATAAATATAAACATGGTTCTGATATATAATTATTATAAATATAAATTTATTATACATTAATTTTAAATCTTTTCCAACTAATAAAGAATCCAAGGTAAGTGTTTCTCATCTCAAACATCCTTCTTTGATACATGTTTTAAATTACACACATAATTCTTTTATATGGTGTATATACTACCTATTTGAAATATTATACCACGATACATTTTTTAATCAAGGTAATTAAAATTCCATTTCATGTTTTCTCTTATGAGGGGTTTTTATTCAAAATTTGTTAAATCATTTAAGGGTTTATGTTTTAATATCACTTTTAACCGGGACTGATTATTTTTTAATATACATTGAGAGGATTATATTCCCCTTCTCTATTAAACCCCATATATTTTATTCTAAAATGGTTATTTATATGATTTTTAAGTATTATTTCCATTTTTCATCTCTTTGTTACTCAATACCACTGAAATAATGTTCATAGAAAACATGGCCTTTTTTCTCATTTTTGGTCAGAAATATTTCTCTTCCATACATGTATTCTTTATTTTATTTCAAAAAAGTTGTTTTATGTAATATAATTATTTATTAAGGTAAATTTATTTTAACCCTGATTTTTATTAAAAATTTTAAAATTAATATTTAAAATATTTTTTGAGCAATTCATTTTTTTTCTTTATAAAAGTGAGAAAAGAATATCTATTTAAACGTTTTTCACCTGAATGGAATTTTCATCCATCATGAAAATTATTTATTATTTAGATTCCTTGATAAGTTTTTATGGTTTTAAAAATTAATATCTATTTTTATTATTCTATGAATTTTTAAAAGAAACGTATATAATTTTTATAAAAATTTTGAAAAGGGATTTCAGTCACATTGTGTATATTTTTACCTTTTTCTCCACATTTTCTTACTTAAGTATATTTCTTTTTAAATATTAAATTATTGTAAAATATTTTAAAAATAATATTTTAAAATTACTCTTGAAATCTCAAGAAAAATAGTTTTGTAAGAGGCTTTTAACATTGTTTTTAGAACAAAGTTACAAAAGATTTCCGGAAAGTTCATTTTAAAGTTACACTTCCATTTTCCTCTCTATTTTCCAAAATAATTGGATTTACTATAAAACCTTCATTTATGATTAATTGATGGACTCATTTAATTCCCTGTAGATTTATGTTTTATACCATAATTGGTATGTGAGGATTATTCTCAGTTCACTCAATTTTTTGTGATTTTATTCTTTATCATTCTATATCTCCCATTGACTTTATTTTTCTCCTTATTGTACATGTTCCTTATTATCATAGATTTATTCTACATTTTGTAGTATTGACTTAGTTTTATTTTAATTTCTCTATATAGTTTGAATACCCTATCATATATAAATTGGATTGAAGGGTGTTCATTAAGAAATATAACCTAGATATTAATAAGAAAAATTTTAATGATCTGTATATTTTTTAATTTCATACATATAAGTATTTATTACTAAAGTAATATTGAATATATAATAGGGAAGTATTGATAATCCATATATTTTATTCAATATGGATAAATATTGATTGATAATTCATATTTATGATGTATTTTTTATTATGAATGTGTTGGAAATGTGTAAGTGATAGGTGGGGTCTGTTATAGGACCTTGATACATCGAGTAAGGTATCATGATACAAATAAGAATTGGTATCACTTTGTGTATGTCAACCCATATAATGTAAGATTTATTAGTTTACTTTACTTAATGGAATATAATATTTCTTGATTTTGAGGCCTTGATGGTATGAAATATGTATTGTTTATATAATTAGTGATAAGATTAAGAAGTTTAGAACTATAAATTTCAACACTATGGAGACAATTATTGAATTTCATATGATTATTTACAATTTTAAGCTAATAATTGATATATTTCAAGCTCAAATTATTTATTATAAGGCATATTTATTTATTATTAACTCTACCATATCTCTTAAGTTTTTTATCTATGAAATATTATATTTTATGATAACCTTACAGAGCATTTTATCTTACCTTTCTTATGTTATCATTTCCCCATATTATGAAGAAGAGTAATAAATATGGTATATCTATTGAGTGTCTCATTAAAACCCTTTATTTTATATAATTATAAATATTTATATATTTTATTTTATTTAAAATTATTAATAATTTTAATTATGTATTGGTTAAATTATACTTAAATCTAAATCATATCATAGTATTTTATTATGTAAAATATCTTTAGATTTCTTGTTTTGATTACTTATAATATGTTACAAAAGTTATATATTGTGTTCCTAGGCTAAATAAATCATTTGGGACCTTTAAATATCATTTAGACAAGTTTTATATTGTTCTTATATAGAAAAATTATTTTTCACCATGTAGAAAAATGCTTAACCACACAACTGATTTCTTATTCACATATCTAATTTTCTAGAATCAGTTATCCTATATATTTCAACTATATATTGAGCTATAAAACTCCAAAATAATATATTATTTCTTATAGTAAATATAATAATATTTTCTACTTTTAATTAGAATAAATAAAATTATAAATCTATCTCTATCGTGTCTCAAATTAGGTTAGAATTTAATGTATGTTTTCAGTGTAATATATGTAGATTTATAGAACTATTTTTCTATTGTTTTTTTATAACATGAGATATTGATAACTGATTAAGGTGATTCTTTGTTATTTTTAAATATAATTACATTTTATAAATATAAGTAAAAAATTATGAGTTCTTATTTTTCTTTTATCTATGTCTGGTTTAGATATGAAATTTTAGAAGCCAATCTGTTTATAGATTTTCGAATTTCAAATATGTGAGAAATTCACCGACGTGATGAATTTTCTTACATGAATAACTTATGTTAATCCATTACATCTCTTAAAGTAAGTGTTAAATTATCTTATTTAGAGAAAAATTCTTACATGAAATTCACCTATGTGAATTTTCCTATGTCGTTCAGTGAATTTCTACAAATTTTTATAAAATCTAAAATTATGCTCTGTTTTACATTTTATTTTATATTTCAATTTTTTGTATATTTATTTTTTATATTAAAATTATTCTAATGACCTTATAAATCCATGTTAATTATTTAAAATATGTGTGAACTATTTTACATAATTTTAATCTTGTTTTTGTGAAGATCGAATGGTGTTTCAAGTTCACACATGAAACATACAGCTTGAACCTAAAAAATCATTTTTACCATTTTATGGTTTTTCCTTCAATTAAATTACTTATAAATTTATATTAGTTCATATTAAACTCATTAAAACTTTTTTTAATATTGTTTATGAGATTTTATTATATTTTGAATTTATATAGATGTTTACTGGTTTTTTTGAATGTAATGTTTTTTAATTTCATATTTCAAATTCAAACTTACAATTTTTACTATATCATTCATTGAAATATTTTCACGAAGGCCATTTAAATTATTTAATTATTGTTTTCAAATTTTTTTGAATCAGTATTCATTGTTTTAAATTCTATTCTTGATTTAGGTGATTATTAGGAATGATAATTTCTCTCTTTTCTCTCTCTTTCTGAGAATCCAGTTTTATAGTTTTTGAATTTTGAATTCTCTAACCTCTATTGGACATGTTAAGTTATATGGTTTTAAATGGGATTTAATCTTTTATATTGTATAACATGGTAAAAGTATATAATTTCTGATAAAATTATTTTTGATGAGAGATTTTATATTTTCATGTAATACAGTGCGAAGAGTGTGGTGTTGGTTATATTATAAAGTGTTGTACATTCAGCTTATGCAGAACATTTTCTCACTACTATTGTATGATCTCTCAATTGATGAATAAAAACTTCAATGAATTCTTCTATTAAATTTAATATAAAATCATTATGATCAAGAACCCAAGAATCAATACCTATGTTTTATTATTTTTTTTATGTATTTTTATCTATTTTCTTGAGTCTGTAACACTTATTCTCATATCTCGTGTGATTTCAGTTTCTCCTTTTTATTTTATATACAAAATCAGTTTCTATCTTCATTTTGTGACTCTCATATTCTAAATTCAGGACCATTTGGGTTATTAATCATAGTATCTAAATTTAGGGTTGTAATTATGTTGTGACTCCCCAAAAAAAAGTTAGGTGTGTGGTTATTCTTCCACTAGAAAAAGTAGGTTGTAATCGGGTTATGATTACCATTTCAATATCAGGTAGTACACAATGTATCTCTCACTCAATAGAGAGCTATAAGGGTAAAATTGGTCTACTTTGGATTGAACTACATAATAAAATATCATTTCACTCTTTCTTTTATTTTGTTGCTAATTAACTCTATTAATTAGCTTTTATAAAAAATTTAAAATTTTAATCAATTCATTTAGGGAATTTTAAATTGGTCGATTCACCCCCTAAAAACCTTCAGTCAACTTCCTATAGATCCTAAAAATTGGTATCAATGCTATTTCCTTTTGTAATTCATCTAATAATTTTATATATTTTTTTGTTATATTTTATTATGCTAACATTTCCTTAGGCCTCATAGACTAAGTAAAATATCTATAATATGGCAAGAATGAATGAAAATGATGGATAGATTCCTAATAATCTACCTCACTTTGATGGAAATGATTATGGTTATCATAAATCCATAATAGAGGCCAACCTAAAGCAATTAATCATAGAACACTGATCTATCAAAGAAAATCCTTACAAGCTACTAGAAGCTAACTCAGATACTCTTATAGGAAATTATATAAATAAGTTTGTTTTAAATTACA
This sequence comes from Viscum album, assembly GCA_963277665.1. NCBI lineage: Eukaryota > Viridiplantae > Streptophyta > Magnoliopsida > Santalales > Viscaceae > Viscum > Viscum album. The sequence continues at coordinate 464,269,657 of OY728138.1, forward strand.
AAGTTGTAAATATTTTATATTTTTCTATTAACAGAATTGTGTTTAGTCATGTGTTTTTACGTAATATAACCCTTTATATCTGGAATATTTTATAATCTTCTCCACTTATATCATACAAACTGATTATAACCAAACTTGGAATGCTTCAAGATGTGTACCAAGACTTCAATATGGGTGAAGAAAAAACTATAAATCAAATTTTCAAATGATTCACAAGAATTGTGGGTGGGATGAATTCCATTAGATAAGATTTGTAAAATGAATTTCTATTTCAAGTATTCCTAAGAGATCTACCCAAGAAGTTTCATAGAAAGAAGGTTGTGATCTATGAAAGTAAAAATTTCAATGAATACACTTTGGATGAACTCATGAAATCACTTCTTCAATATGAACTTGATTTGAAGAATATTTTGGAAGAATATACTTCAAAGAAGAATGGTATTGCTTTCAAATATATTGTAAATTTTATTATAACTCTTCTAAATCCAAAGCATATAAAATTGATAATTGATAAATAAAAAATATAAGAATAGGTATTTATAATTTGATAAAGTGAAATAAAAATTTTAAGAAGCAACCAACTAAAATAAAAAAAATGATTGAAAATAAAATATGGTCACTAAATATGGACCAGATATAACCTAATATGAATATAGAAAAATGGTACATATCAAATCCAACTATCCAAAGTTGAAGTAAAAAAGTAAAGATAAGAAATAAAATAATAAATTAAAATGTTCATATCATGTTGGATGGACTTTCACTGAAGAATCAGATCTAAGGGATGAATCTAAATGTGAGAAAGAATTAGTTAACCTATGTTTGATGGAGATAAATAAAAATTAGGTATGTAATGATTCTGATTCTAGACATTATTCTAATAGTCATGGTTATATATTTGATTAGTTGTATGAAAAAATTAAAAAACTAAAAAATATTTTTTAAGATTTACTAAATTTAAAAAATAATTAAAAGAATAAAATAAGAGTCTTATCAAATAAAGTAAGAAATTTAATAAGAATATTCACTTATGGAATAATTAAGAAATTATTCTTCATGTTCTAAAGGTAACATCTATGATGATTTTGAGTCCATTCAGAAGGAAAACTATAATCTTAGAAGGGAAGTTGTAATATTAAGATACACATTATCGTATTTTTTTCAAGGAATGGAAAAATATGAAAAATGTAACTATGATGAAACTAAATAAAGAAGAAACTATTTTTGGTTACAATCCATGAATTCCTAAATTATATAATGTAACACCCTGACCCCAAAATCCCGGAGTCGGTGCATTATTTTAATATATTGGCATGATTACAAGGAATAAAATCCCGAAGGACTAATTAGTTTAGCAGTATTGTAAAATATATTACATACATAAACTTTACATTATAATTCAAAATATAATATGAAGTGTAGATAAATATTTGAGAATTTCATTACTCTCCTAACTTAACACTACATATCAATCATAAAATACTTCCTGGATTCCTAGGAAAATAAAACATAAGAAATGAGTGGGCACAGATGCTCAATAAGGGTAAAATATACAAAATAAGCTTTCATATATAAGAATAAACTTTTAAGGAAAGGTGTAAAACTAAAACACGAGACTTTAAAACATAATCTTCTAGATGATATGGAAAGAATAAATCAAATAATATCATTTAAACGTTCACATGGATATTCTACTAGTCCAATAATCACATGTAATATCAATAACTAATCTCATAATGAGAGAAGAATAATACCAAACATCATAACCATACCGTCAAGAACACATGTCAAGACCATACATAACCATACTTTCAAGGCCTCATGCAAAGACTATACATAACCATATCATCAAGGCCTCATTCTAAGACACTAGTTTGTCTCCTGAGACATACTAATGCATCAAGGGGCTATAGCGGACCCCACCTATTATTTACTAAGTCTAATTAATTGCTCCTTGAAATGTATAAGACATAACATAAACATTCATATTAAAACTAGCATATGATATGTTAATATTTTAGCCATATACCATGTATGGTATCAAAATAACACATCCATAGTCAAACATATCATAAACCCTTAAATACAATATGGAAGATTGTATCATAATAAATCAACATAATTTAATCATAAATTATAAAAAAGGATATTGAAATTGATTAAAATAATATAATAAAATCATTAAAAATATCTTGATACAAATACCCCCTTTTTCTTTGAAATAATTTATTCAAAAGTTGTGAACTTATAAAAGAAGATATTTGAAATTTGATTTTTGAATCAAAGTGTTCCATACCAATTTAAAACTTTTTAAAGGAACTAAAATTTTAAAAACATTTATTTCCATGCCTCTTGAGAGACATATGATAAAATTATAATGAAAACATTCATGTCTATACAAATAAATCCTTAAAACCATTTGGAAAACATGGACATTAATGAGAAATATTTAGAAGAATATATCTTTAAAACATTTAAAATGATATTTTAGTTAAATAGTCCCTTATATAAAACTTTACAAATAATCCTTTGGAAATTTTTTTTAATAAATATGGAAATGGATGATAAATATGTTCCAGTAAATACTTACACATGAATAATATCATATAATATTGAGATTGTGAAATTAACCCTTTCCATGGACTTTCCTTCGGTATAGAGTTTGTTAACCACCTATATAATGGTTAAATCATGTTATTAAATTATAATATTACCATATCCATATTTATGATATCATATATCATCCTTTTATATCATTTTTTTAATAATATTTCAGTATTACCATTGTTTCGGGTGTTAACTACTTCTTTTCCTTATTTATGTTTTGTTGTATAAGTCATGTTTATTCTGAATAGGATATATTTTATTCATATAAATAATTATATAAAGTTCAGAAATATTATACTTACTCATCATATAAATTTTATAATAATTCTTTAATGGTTAACATAGAGAATGAATCTCATTACGTCGTGGAGACGGTAGGCCATATGTACGCATGAGTGACGATATAATTCCCTTAATGGTTAAATAGTATAGAATTGGATGGTATATTAATTATAAAGAATCATAATCATGTCATATTAATTATTTATATCCATTATACTCATCATTATACCCATTAAAATAAGGTAGTGTTGAATAAAAAATTACACCACATCGTGGAGACGATAAGTTGTATGTACGCACACATGGTGATATTGTTATTCATAGGATGGATAAAAGGATGAATATGGTTGTCCCATAATTATAATAACATGTAATAATATATATTATACTATAGTTATTACTTTATTATACAAAAAACATTGGAATATGATGTATAATAAGAAAAGAAATAGAATTGAATGGGTAAAACAATTACCTATTCTTCAAGTGTGTCCTTTTGATTTGCACTAAAGGATTCCTTAGGTTGGATTTCTTCCCAAAGTATAGAATCTAGGATGAAGTTATAGAAGTTAGGAGGAGAATTGGGTAGGTTTTTTCTGAGACAAATGGATTTATAGGTGTGAATAAAATATATGGAGAGGTTCCCTTTTATAAGAGAGGGAAGAGGCACTTTTAGAAACTCTGAGAATATTAAACTATAATAAGACTATTCTAGATCCAAATACTTAAAAATGGCCAATAAATGAAATTTAGAATAAATTTTAGACCATATTCTATCCCCTTGTGATTATTTAAAATTTTTTATTTTTAAATAATTTAATAATAAATTAATTCAAAAAGATATCATTATTTCTAAATTTTATACTATTCATTTAATTTGACATAAAATACATTAAGACATAATGGGAATTCAAATATAATGATTTAACACACCTATAATATATCTAATAGATCTATTAAATTTAATAGGTACATTAACTATTTCAAAATATATCAAAATTAATGTTACTAAAATTATTATTATATTTTTATGTTAATTAAATAAATATTTTTTAGAATTGAATAGAATTTTAAGGTAATTATATAACTTATAAAAATTCAAAATATATTTATTTAATGAAAATTATTTTATTTATATAAAAATGGACATTTATATTCTTTCATAGCTTCATTTTGGTCTTATGTGGACATATAAAAGATATTAAAATACAAGATAGTGATATTTTGTAACTATCTTTGATTTAAATAATATATAATTTATTTTCAAGAAAAAGTGTCCATTAAACAACTAAAAATAGATCTTGCTGTGATAAGTATATAATATTATTCATACTATAATTTTTTGGATTTTTTTATATTAAACCATATAATTTTGATTTACCCTTAATTAAACTATTTAATTTTAATTATGGTAATAACATTTCAAATATTAAAAGTTTATAAATGTTTACTTATATGGTTTTAATTATCCGTAAATGGACATTTTATTACATTTTAGACTATATAATAATAAATTTTTATTTTTTCATAATTTTTAGAATTTTTAAATAATTTAATAATATATTTTTTTTATAAAATATCAATAGTGTCCATTTTGACACTATTCATATTTCTGACTTTAATTAAAATAAAAATAGAAAGCTAAATTTGAAAAAAAATAATTTAATATACTTTTAACATGTCATAGTAATCAATAAAATTCATGGAGAACCTTAATTAATTCAAATTATATTTATTTTAATATTTTTAAACCAATTTATTTGATATTTCTATTAATAAACTAATTTCTGCATCACCATTGTGTCATCATTAAGCGTAATTATTTAATATCTAAAAATTATAAATAAATTATTATGATACATTTAACTATTTTATATTTCTAGATACGATTTATAATCGATGTTATCCTCTAGTTATCCCTATAATAAAATTAATATACTTATATAAAATGAGAGAGTGAGATTTTGTCACATTCATTGATTTTAATAATATTCATGTCATATTCACTGGAAAGTGTTCACTAAATGATTAAATTTTGAACCTTTTGTGATAAGGGTATAATTTAGTCATCTAATAGGATTTTTATAGTTTTTAGGGTAATTTTATAATTTTAATTTTACCTTTAATTACCCGATTTACCCATAGTCGCCTTAAATAAAAGTTATCGTAGTTACTATTCATAACATTCAAAAAATTAATCTATTAAAATAATTTTAACCCATTTATTTCAAAAATGGAATCCATTTTTTAAAATTTTTAAAAATATATTTCAGTAATTAATTTAAAATTAATCTTTTTGACGGAATGAGAAAACAAGTTTTCTAAATGTAAAAAAAATCAAAAGATTAACATGTGTTTATATCCAATTTTAATGTGAAAATAATTCCAATGAAAATAATTATATTAAATGATAAAAATATAATCTAATTATAATTTAAAACGAATCAATTTTACAATTTAACACTATAAATTATTTTGATGAAAAAAGTTATTTTCAAATAAAATTTAGTATTTTTCACTATTCATCAAAATATGAAACTTATCATAAAAATACCAAAAATTGATCCAAAGTAAATTTTGAAATTACACTTTCAATGAAGAAGCTTATTTTTTAAAATTAATATACAAAATTTTCAAATATTGGATTTCATATGGGTTCACCATTAAAAGGCGGTGAAACTGTATTTTTTTTAAAATATTTATTTTATCCAAAAAATTGAATTTGTTCTTATATAATGTCTATAAAATACATAAGATGAATGTTAAAATTATATGGAATATATAAAATTCAAGATATGTTTTATACTATTCATAACTGTTAATTTAATAATTATATTATATATTATATTAAATAATAATATTTTATTAATATATTATTGTTCGGTAAAACTGGGTTATACGTGTAATGAAAGGCAACTCATTATTATGTGTAGCATAAGCTTAACACGGTGTTGTATAAAAATAAATAAACAAAATAAAATTTATTCCAGAATGAAAATATTGTAAATTCTCTGGGTGTTACATTCTCCCCCCCCCCCTTCAATAAATTGCATCCCCACAATTTAAAATTGAACTTAGAAAATAAAAGGTTGATACTAAAAAATACCTTTTTTTAAAACCCATATCAGAAATAGGGTTAATAAAATATACTCCAAATAAAATGGAAAAGGAAATGTAAAGGTAACCACCATATTATGCTTCCAAATATGAGAACATTAGTGGCCAGTAGATATATGTACTTGATGAAATTTTAAATATTTAGAGGTATTTATTGAGGTCATAAATCATAAAGAGGTAAACAATCAATGTAAAATTAAGGGCCTCAAATCCATAAATATATGATGATTTAAAATATCATTTGTTCAAAATAACATAACGTATTAGGATAACACATTTTGTAGATACCTTTTCCTGGAGTTGAGGGATTATTTTACTATATAGATAAGAACTAGAGAAAACATACTTGATTCCATCAATTTTACCATTTATTTATGGTTTGATCTATTTTCACTTCATACCTTACACCTGGAAATGAAAGTGAAAAATGAACTTTTTATGCCAGATGCACTTTTGATAATTCACAAGGCCTGAAAGTATTTCCTTCATCCTCTAAATATTTAATGAAAGAAAAAAAGGATATCCCAAAGTATCCAATAAATCATAATTTAACCTCAAACAATAATATTTAATGTTCAACTTACTGAATTCTAACCTTAATATTTTTTCAAAATATGTATGTCCAAATTAACAATCTAAAAAGTTCTCTAAATTTCCAAAATCAATCGTAACATAATATTCCCCAAACAACATAATGTAGCACTTATTTACAAATGCCTTTATGACCTCAAAACCTTAATGAAATAATCCATGCTTCCAAATGCTTAATGAAAATGTACTGTAGTACAATCCTTATATATCTCATGAATCTTATAATCATATAACTATTGATGTAATAATTCTTAAATCCAAATAAAATAACCTTAATCGTTACACTTCATTATTAAACCATTAACTATGCTTCATCATATTATTCCTTAATAACACCTTCATTTCATTTCCCTTTTTAATCTCTTCATCATCAGTAGTATAACCATTACATGTATAACCTTGGTGATTCTAACCATTGACCAAAACTCAAAGCACAAAGTGAGAAACACAAATCATAGTGATATTCTCATGAAGATTCATTTATAGGATCTCTAAATTATTCCATATTATTATCAATATATAAGTCCAAAGTATTAACCAAGGTTATCCATTACCAAATATAATGGATGATATCATGTGCTCAAACTTATCCTCAAAGTCATTCACAGGGTTATGTTTTCTAATCTATGTTTTCTAAATCTAATTTCCAAGGTTGTTTCTAACCTTCCTCAGATACCAACTAAAACACCCCAACCCCAAAATATCAAAGTCGGTGAATTATTTTGATACATTGGAATGATATAAGGAATAAAATCCCAAAGTACCAATTAGATTAGAAGTCTTGGAAAATATATTACATACATGAACTTTACATTACAATTCAAAACATAATATGAAACATAGATAATTCTTTGAGAATACCATTATTCTCTTAGATTAACCCTGTATATGAATCATAAAACACTTCTTGGAATCCAGGGAAAATAAAACATAAGAAAGGGGTGATCTCAGATACTTAGTAAGGGTAAACAATATAGCATAATCTTTCATAAATAAACATAAAATTTTAAGGCAAGGTGTAAAACTAAAACACAAGCCTTTTAAATATAATCTTTTGTATAATATAGAAAGAATAAATCAAATAATGTCATTTAAAAATTCACATGGATGTTCTACTAGTCGAATAATCACATGTAATATTAATAACTAATCTCATAATGAGGGGATTCATAATGTTTTACATCATAACCATATCATCAAGGCCTTATTCCAAGACTATACATAATCATATTGTCAAGGCTTCATGCCAAGACCATACATAACCATACCATCAAGGCCTCATTCCAAGCCACTAGTTTGTCTCATGAGACATACCGATGCATCGAGGGGCTATAGCGGGACCCACCCATCACTTAATAAGTTCAATTCATTCCTCTTATGAAAGAGGTAAAACATAACATAAACATTTATATTAAAACTAGCATAGGAAATGTTAAAACATTTACTATAAACCGTGTATGGTATCAAAATAGCACATCCATGATCAAACATATCATAAACCATTCAATATAATATGGAAGATTATATCATAACAAATCAACCTCAATTAAGTATAAAGTTTAATAAGTGATGTTGACATAGATTAAAATAATCTAATAAAATCATTAAAAATAACTTGAGACAAATATCACCTTTTTATTTGAAATAATTTATTCAAAAGTTGTGAACTTATAAAATAATACATTTAAATTTTGATTTTTAAATCAAAGTGTCCCATACCACTTTGAAACTATTTAAAGGAATTAATAATTTAAAATATTCATGTCCATATAAATAAATTCTTAAAACCATTTTGAAAACATGGATATTAACGAGAAAAGATTTTGAAGAATATATCTTTAAAACATTTAAAATGATATTTTAGTTAAACAGTTCCTTAAATAAAACCTTAAAAATAATCCTTTTGAAAAAAAATTAAGAAACATAGATATGGATGATAAATATGTCTTAGTAAATACTTACACATAAACAATCTCGGATAATAATGAGATTGCGAAATTAACCCTTATCATATACTTTCCTTTAGCCAAGATTGCATTAACCTCTTGTATACTGGTTAAATATTGTTATTAAATTATATTAGGACCATATTAATATTTATTATATCATATATGATCCTATTATATCATTTTGTTAATAATATTTCAGTATTACCATTGTTTCAGGTGTTAATTTCTTATTTTTACTATGAATGTTTTGTCATATAAGTCGTGTTTATTATGAATAGGATATATTTATTCATGTACATAATTATATAATGTTTGTAAATATTATATTTACTCATCACATTAATTTTATACGCATTCTTGAATGGTTAACATGAAGAATGAATCTCATCACGTCATAGAGATGGTAGGTTGTATGTACGCAAGAGCGATGATATCATTCCCTTGATAGTTAACTAGTATGTAATTGGATGGTATATTAATTATAAAGAATCATAATAATTTCATATAAATTATTTATATCCATTATAATCATCATTATACCGATAAAAATAAGGTAGTTTTGAATAAAACATTACACCATAGTGTGGAGACGGTAAGTCATACATATGCATGCATGGTAATATTGTAATTCATAAGATAGAAAAAAGGATGAATATGGTTGTACTATAATTATAATAACATCTCATCACATATAATATACTATAGTTATTTTTTTATTATGGAAAAAACATAGGAATATGAAGTAGAATAATAAAAGAAATTGAATTGAATGGGTAAAATAATTACCTCTTCTTTGAGTGTCTCCTTTTGATTTGCACAAAAGGAATTATTATGTTGGATTTCTTCCCAAAGTATGGCCTCTTGGATGAATTTATGGAAGTTTTTTGGAGAATTGGGTGGGTTTTGGATGATATAAATGGATTTATATTTATGAATAAAAGATAGGGAGAGGTTCCCTTTTATAAGAGAGGGGAGTGGCACTTTTGGAAACTCTTAGAATATTAAACTATTATAAGACAATTCTAGATCCAAATACTTACAAATAGCCCATAAATTAAAATTATAATGAATTTTAGACCATATAATATCACCTTGTGATTATTTAACATTTTTTTATTTTTAAATAATTTAATAATATATTGATTCAATAAGATATCATTATAGCCAAATTTAATATTATTCATTTAATTTGACTTAAAATACATTAAGGAAAAGTGGTAATTCGAATATAATGCTTTCAAACATCTATAATATATCTAATATATCTATTAAATATGTTAATCACATTAAATAATTCAAAATATATCAAAATTAATATTACTAAAATCATTATTCTATTTTTAGGTTAATTAAATAAATATTTTTTAGAATTTAAAATACATTTAAGGTAATTATATAACTTATAAAAAATAAAAATAAATTTATTTAATTAAAATTATTTTATTTATATAAAAATAGACATTTATATTCCTTCATATATTCATTTCAGTCTTATTTGGGCACATAAAATATATTAAAATACAAGATAGCGATATTTTGTAACTATATTTGATTTAAATAATATATATTTTATTTTCAAAGAAAATTGTTCATTAAATAACTCAAAATAGATCTTAATGTGATAAGTATCTAATATTATTCATAAAATAATTTTTGACGTGTTTTGGTTTTATTTTAAACCTTATAATTTTGATTAACCCTTAATTAATCTATATAATTTTAATTATGTTAATAACATTTCAAATATTAAAAGTTTATACATATTTACTTATATGGTGTCAATTTTCTATAAATGAACATTTAATTACATTTTAGACCATATAATAACTATTTTATATTTTTTAATAATTTTTATGATTTTCAAATAATTTAATGAAATATTATTTTTATAAAATATTAATAGTGTCAATTTTGAAACTATTCCTAACTTTGAATTTAATTAAAATCCAAAAATAAATATAAATTATAAAAAAATAATTTAATATACTTCTAAAATGTTATATATTCAGATAGAAAATTAGTTTAGTGCCTTAATTAATTCAAATTATATTTCTTTTAATATTTTTAAAAACATTTATTTGATATTTCTATTAATAAAATAATTTCTTCATCATTATTGTGTCATCATTAAGGGTAATTATTTAATCTCTAAAAATTATAAATAAATTATAATGATGTATATAATTCTTTTATCTTTGTTTAAAATATTTGTAATAAATTTTATCTTCTGGTTATCCCTATATTAAAATTAATATACTTATATAAAATGAGAGTGTGAAACTTTTTAAAATTTATTGATTTTAATAATATTCATGTCATATTCAAGGAAAAGTTTCCATTAAATGATTAAATTTCTAAAATTATGTGATAAGGTTATAAGGTAGTTATCCAATATAATTTTGACAGGTGTTAGGGTAATTTTATAATATTATTTTTACCTTTAATTACCTGATTTACCCTTAACCACGTTAAATGAAAATTATCAAAGCTATTATTCATAATATCCAAAAAAATAAAAGAAATATATTAACACAATTTTTACCAACGGATTCCAAATATTGAATCCATTTTTCAAATTTTAAAACACATATTTTACATTAATTAATTTAAAATTAATCTTGTGGATGGAATGAGGAAACGATTTTTCTAAAAGTAAAAACCATCAAAAGATTGACATGTATTTATATACAATTTTAATGTTAAATTAACTGAAATGACCATAATTATATTAAATTATAAAACTATAATCTAATTATACATTAAAACCAATAAAAAATTTTATTTTAACACTATAAATTATTTTGATGAAAAATTTTGTTTTTAATAAAAATTTAGTATTTAACACTATTCATCAAAACATGAAACTTATCCTAAAAATACCAAAAATAAACCAAAATAAATTTTTACATTATTATTCCAAATAAGATGTTTATTTTTTCAAATTAAATATATAAAATTTTCAAATATTTTATTTAAACTGGGTTCACCATTAAAAGGTGGCGAAACTGTATTTTTGAAAAATACTTCTTTTATCCAAAAAATTGAATTTTTTCATATAAAATTTCTAGAAAATACATAAGAGGAATTTTAAAATTATATTTAATATAAAAAATTAAAAATTTGGTTAATAATATTCATAACTGTAAATTTAATGGCTAGGTTATATATTATATTAAATAATAATATTATAATAATATATTGTTGTTTAGTAAAATTGGGTCTTGTGTGTAACATAGGAGAACTCATTATTGTGTGTAGAGTAAGATTAACATAGTGTTTCATAAAAATAAATAAATAAACAAAATAAAATTTATTCATAAATGAAAATATTGTAAATTTTTTAGGTGTTACATATAAGACTACTTTTGTTTGAAGTTCTGCTGGAAGGGTTTCTTATGTTACATGCTTTAAATGTTGTATGTAGGGACATTACTAATGAATGTTCTCTTAGATATCCAAAATCTATTGGTTATAATAAGACTTTTGTTTCAAAATATTTATCCACTAGAGTTCCTTATAATAAATGTTTTAAATATGTTGGGTACCTATGAATTCTATTGCTAACCCAGTTGGACCCAAAATAGCATGGGTACCAAAAATTTCAAGTGATTGATTTTTATAATAAAATTTCCTTGGATGTATCAATAAATACACATGGTACATGGGCAGTGGTTGTTACCAACACATTATTGTTGACCTATCGAATTTCCTCTCTTACACCAGCTCTATCAATTTTATAGATTACTATAAAAGAAAGGTTAATGGATTTGGTGAAGTATGTATTTATAATTTTATTTTAAATTTAAAGTTTTATACATTAATGGTTTTAAACATAACATAATTAGTATTTAAAAAGTTTTTTAAGGTGGTATGTATCTTAAATTTGAAGATAATAAATGTTTAGTTTTTAAAAATAAAAATGTTTTGTTTTATTCTATTATAAAATATAATATTTATTCTATTAATTTCTCTAATCTATCTAATAAAAATTTTAAGTGTTTCAATTTTAAAGAAATATATTATTTTCCTTGGTATAGAAGGATTGTACATGCTCATTTTTTAATGATATACATTTTAACAAAGCATGGATAGGTTCTATATTTACCTAAGTTAATGTTGAATTGTCTGAGGATAAGAAGTTAATCATAACTAAATGGATCTCTAGAAACAATCTGGATGAATCTAGATAAATTGTAAAAAATAAATCAAGATTTATTTACAAAGGATACTCTCAAGAAGAAGGTATAGACTTTGAATATTTATTTTCACATGTTTCTAGGTTAGAGGATATTATAATTTAGTTATGTTTTTCTAGTTCTCAAGGTCTTAAGTTATATCAAATGAATATTAAAAGTTCATTCATAAATGATTTTATAACTAAATAATTTTATGTTTCTCAATGCCCTAGTTCTGAAAATTAAAAATTCCATAATCATGTTTCATAACTATCTAAAGCATTGTATAGTCTTAAATAATAAAATAATGCTTAGTATGAGAGGATTTATTAGTTTATATTGAATAATTATCTCAAACAGAGTAATTTTAATCCTACACATTTTATTGAAATTATTTATAATTATATTTTAATTGTCTAAATTTATGTTGATGATATAGTTTTTGGTTCTTCTAATGAATTTATTTGTAATAATTTTTCAATTTTTATGTCATCTGAGTTTGACATGAGCTTAATAGGAAAATTAAAATTATTTCTAGGACTTTTAATTTCTCTAAGGAAATATAGTGTCTATTAATCTATCTAATTGTGCTAAAGTTTTGGTTAAAAGTTTTGGTCTCAATTATTTTAAGTCTATGAAAAATCCTATGGGTTTTAGTTGTAAATTAGATGTTGATGATTCTCATAAATATTTTTTATTAAAGTTTATAAATCCACAATAGGTGTCCTTTTTTATTTAATTGCATCTAGAATAGATATCATGTTTAGTGTTTGTTTATGTTCAAGGTTTCAAGATAATCCTAAAGAGATTCATATTAAATCTATGAAAATAATAATTAGATATGATAAAAGAACTGTTAACTCTGGTGTGTTTCATACTAAGTATAATTGTTTTGATTTAATATCTTATTCTAAATCTGATTTTGGAGGTTTTACAACTGATAGAAAAGAAAGATCATTCATTTTTCATTTTCTAGGAAAAATTTTAATTTCTGGGTCTTTTAAGAAACAATTATCTATTTCTCTATCTAATTCAAAATCTGAGTATATCAATGCTTCTAATTATTATTCTCAGAGTTTATAGATTAATAAAACTTTCTATGATATTTGTATTTATCATGAAAAAATGCCTATTTATTATGATAATACATTTTCAGTTTTTATTTCAAATAATCCTTTACAACATTCTAGAAATATCATATCGATGTTAGATTTCATTTTAATAGATATCATGTGAATAAGGGAGATATTGTTTTAGAGTTTATCCCTACTAAAAATCATCTTATAGAAGATATCTTACTAAGCCTTTAGACTTTAATCAGTTTGAAAATATTAAATTTGATCTTTTAATTTTTTTAATATTAATATTTTTATGTCTTTATGTGTTTTGGGATATTTTGAATGTATTTTTATCCTAAAATTTTCAGATTTACCTGATATCTATAAAATCTAGAATCTATTTTTTGGATTACTGTTGTTTAATTTCTCTACATATTTTTTCATTATATAACTATTTTAATACTTCTCATATATCTTAGGTTATGTTAAATTACTATTTAAACCTTTATTTTGCATAGAATCTTATTTTTATAAAATATTTCTCATTATTTTTTCTCAAAAAAAATTAAAAAATTATGCTCACTGCATTTAATTCTAAATTTTAATATTGGATGTCTTTACAAGGGATCTTAGATACATTTTTTGAAAATTAAATTTTTAGGAAAACATTTATATAAATTTTTTAAATGTATTTATGTCATTACCCTATAAAATACAAACTATTTTTTCTATTTAAACCTTATCTTTTTTATAATTCTAAAAATGGGGAGATGTTTTTGAAATTATACCTAATTTTTTAATTATCAAAAAAGTGTATAATGTTGAGTGAATATTTCAACCACTTTGTGTTTTTGTAATTATAAATATTTATATTTTTCATTTTCTTTAAATGGATTAATACTATGAATTTCATATTTATTTAAGGATACTTAAATATAGATCATATTATAACATTTTTTTTAAAAAAGTTTGGGGCCGAAGCCTCATTTTATTATTAAAGAAAATCAAAGACCTCTTTTAACTGGGTAGAGGGAGACCCATTACATAGCCCGAAGGCCCAGTGGGCTTGTAGCCCATTACATAGCCCGTAGGCCCATTTTTTTGGCCCAATTACCATTTTGTGAATAGTAACCTGGATGCTATAGTACCTGCATAGTACCATCACTGCTACAGTGCCCTGCAGCCGCTACAGTACCCGCAGATCTATAGTATCGGCGCTGCTACAGTACCGCTATAGTACTGCTACAGTACCTGCGCCCAATGGGTTTTAAACCCCCATTTTTCATGTAGGATTACAGGGTGCTTACCACTAAGCCAAACCCCAACTACGTAGATCATATTATAACATTTCATTGCATAAAATATATATAGATTTCATGTTTTGATTGTTCATAATATGTTCTAAAAGTTTTATATTGTGTTATAAGGATAAATAAGTCATTTGGGGCCTTTAAATATCATTTAGACATGTTTTCTATTATTCTCAGACAAAAAAAGTATTGTTCGCCATGTATCCAAATGCTTAACTACGTAGAAAATTTGTTATTCATGTAGCCATTTTAAAGTCCACAAGCTGGTATTTCAAAATTGGATATCCTCTCTATTTTGACTATATGTTGATATATATAACACAAAATTGACTGATTATTTTTTTGGAAAAATAATAATATTTTATAAATTTAATTAGAAGAAAAGAACTTTTGAATCAATTCCTATAATGTTTGAAATTAGTTTATAAGTCCCCATATGTTTTCAGTCTAATTATTACAGTTTTTTCAAAATCATTTTGATACTATTTTTGGTTAATAATTTAATCTATATAGATTCGATTAAGGTAATTCTTGATTATTTGAAAATTTAATTAAATTTTATAAATATAATTCAAAAAGAAAAAAAAATTAATTATTACATTATTTATGTCTATTTTATCTCTGAAATATGATAATTCAATTTGTTTATAGATTTTATAATTTCAGATATGTGGGAAATTCATATATGTGAGCAATTTGCCTATGTGAATCACCTATGTAATTAATTCTCTTACATGAATCACTTTAACAAATAGATTACATGATTCCCTTTAATATATTCACTTATGTGGTTAATTAACTTATATAGATAAAAATTCTTATGTGAAATTCACCAATGTGAATTTTCCTATATAGTTCAGTTAATTTCTACAGGTTTTTCTAAAATATGAAATTATTCCTTGTTTTGTGTTTTGTTTTATATTTAAATTTTTTGATTGATTATATATGATATTTAAATTTTTTTAGTGAATTTATAAATTAATTTTAATTATGTTAAATTTATGCGAACTTGTTTTCATTGTTTTAAATATTTTTTTTCAACATCAAAGGGTTCTTTATGTTCACGCATGAAATGTACAGCTTGAAATTCAAAAATTGTTTTTATTATTTAATATTGTTTTATTTAATATTATTATTTATAAATTAATATTGGTTAGTGATAAATATATTAAAACTTATTTTAATATTTTTAATGTGGTGTTGTTAAGTTTTTAATTTCTCTAAATGTTTACTGCTTATTTTGAATAGAATTTTTTTGAATTTCATATTTCAAATTCAAAATTTTGATTTTCACGAGATATTTCATTGACCTATTTTCATCGAAAACATTTAAATTATTTAATAGGTATTTCTAATTTTTTTAATCAATCTTAATTTTTTTAAATTCTGGTCGTGAGTTGAGCGATTATTATGAAAAGGTAATTTCTCTCTTTTCTCTCTCTTTATGATAATCTAATTTTACTACTTTTGAATTTTGAATTCTATAAAATTTATCATCCATGTTTATTTTTTTAAGGGGATTTGAGACTTACTGTTTTATAAAGTGGGAAAATGATATAATTATAATATGATAATTTTTTAAGACAGATTTCATATTTTCAAGTAATATAGTGTGAAGAGGTTGGCGGTGTTTATATTATAAATTGTTGTACATTCTATTTGTGCAGACAATTATTACACTACTCCTACATGATAAATTAGGGGCTAAAAATAAACATTTATAACTTATTCTAATGCCTTGAAGAGATAATCAATCTGATCAAGTACCCAAGAACTAGTACCTATATTTTATTCTTATTTTATCTATTTTATTATGGTTTCTTGAGTCTGTAAAACTACTTCCCATATCTCATATGATTTCACTTTCTCTTTATGATTTTATATAAAATATCATTTTTATCTTTAGGTTTTGACTCTAGGATTTTAAATTCAATATCATTCGTGTTATGACTCCTACTATCTAAATTTAGGGTCATAATTGGGTTGTGATTTCCCATAAAAAAATTCAAGTGTCTGGTTATTCTTCCACTAGAAAAAGTTGGTTGTAATCAGGTTATGATTCCCTTTTAAGAATAAATTATTTTACATCATATATCTCACCATGTATATAGGTATAAGAGTATATTATGTTCATTTTAGAGAAAACTAATATAAAAAATATCCTTGCATTCTTTATTTTATTTCTCTGCTAATTAATTCTATTGATTAAATTTTATAATTAATTTAAATATTTAATCAATTCATTTAAGAAATTTTAAATTTATATATTCACCACCACTCTATACCTTCTATCATATTTATATTAAAAAAATATCTAGAAGGTTATCATGTGTGGATAATTTTTTGGGAGATATTAAAGACTTATTATAGAATAATAAAATATGGTTATAATGGGAAACATTTACATTAGATAGGAAATGCATGATTTTTTAGAAGTAATTTTTTTCCTAATTATCTATATCTCTAAAACTAAAAAGTTTTTAGTTATATAAGTGATTCAATAAATTCTTTGGTTTTTGTAATTATGGATAGTTAAAATTGACTCACATCTATTGGTACCAAAGTGAGTGTGTAAAGAATATTTTTTTAGCATCGGATCAATAAGTTTGGTTTTGGGGTGTCTTTGTTGCTATAAAATATGGGCTCATAAAATTTTAGGGATAACAATGTTATAAATTAATAATAATTTAATAGTTATAAATACCAGCATGGGTTAATAATTTTATGGTTAATAATAAGTTCGAAGGTATAGGTACGCTTTTGAAGTCATATGTTACTTGATTTTAAAGGGATAAAAGATATTTTGGGATACATTTATGGGAATACATGGTTAAGTTAAATATAACCCTTGGTTTTAATATGTGATTTAGTGTGATGGTTATTTGAGAAAAAAATTATCTTTGGATACATGTTGAAGGTATATAAAACTATTAGGTTAGTATGTGAATATTAGTTAAGGTAATTATGGTTATTTTGGGAGAACAAATTTTATCATGTTTTTTGGGAATATATAGATAACCATTATTATTTAAAGGTCGTTTAATAATAAAGTGATTTAGGGATATTTTTACCATAATTTGGGATTATAGTATATTTTGGATAGTGCGTAGGTGATGATATTATTTGATTAATAAAGTTTGAGTTAACTTTTATAGGCATATATGATTTTGTTGTGGTTTTATTTCAAGGTTATTAATGTTTTTATAGGGTTAATTAATATATTTCTAGAAGAATATATTTCCATGATTTTTGGGCTTTGAATATAGTAAGTAAGTTTTTTATTTTTTAATGATTATTGAGGTTCAATAATAATTTAGGTAAATATTAATTTGTTTTTCGAAGAATATGTGATCAAATATTTTTTATTCTTAGGTTTTAAAATTTTATGAGTATATTTTGATGATTTTTAGGATTTAGTTATTTTTGGAATGATTCAAGTTATACTCTGGTTTTTATTATTGAGGTTTTGGATATTAATGTATATCTTCTTCACATGAAGGTTTATTAATATTGAGTATCATCATAACTTGTGCTAATTATTTTTTTTTTTGTAAATGATTATAATTTACTATTATTTTTTAGATCCAATGAACCATTAAAGGTTTATTTCTATGATTCCATCATGAAAAAATAATTATGTTTATTTATCATTAATAATATGAGATTAAGAAGAGGTAGAACAATAATAAAAACACAACCAAATGATGAATTTATAGTTATAGGATATAAATAAATCGAGTATATTTTCTTATATTCTCTATCTTGATGGTCAAATTTCCCTTAAAATTCAAGAAAGTTGAAGATAAATCAGTCAATTCTTATGTGTAAAATACTAATTAGGTATCAATGTTTGTTTTGGTAAACCTATTCACAAGTATTAGTCTTATAAAGGTACATACATGGTTTAGAAAATATTTAATTAAAAAAGACTATGATTTCTAGTAGTAACATAGGAATTGGTTATTAAGATAAAATAATCATATTATATTATACCTATGTCAAGATACATTCATTATGGTTATAAAAAATTAAAAATTGTGTGAACACAATTTATTTAAGTGGGAAGTAACACCCCAAAATTTTTGTATATATTCCCCTTTAAATAAAACAAGTAGAATAACTTGTGTTACATGAAGCACCAAGAAAAATTTAATAATATGTTATTAAAATTTAAATTTATAAAATATTAATATACTATGTGAAATCAAATAAATTAGAAATCATTGGTTATTAATATGAACTAAGGTTAAGAACACTTAACGTTTGGGGGAGTCATTTTCTATAAAAGTGGTTTTTTATATTGTGAATTTTCATTTGAATGATAAATTTTATAATTTTATAATTTCTATTTTATGAAATGAAATTAATTTTTGAATTCATTATTTCAAAATTATCTTAGGTATTTTTCTTTATATTTTTCTAAAATTGTTGATTTTTGGGTGAATAGTGAAAAATGTAGTTTTTATGAATACTATCACCTTTATGACATTATAATGATATAATAATGAATTAAACGTATATAAAACCTTTTATATAAACCAGATATTTGTTTAATTATTAAAATAAAACATTTAATAATGTTATGTTGAATTAATAAAACTATGTTTTACATTTTAAAACCTAGGTGATGATTTATTCTAATAAAAGAACTATTTTTTATCCCATACATAGAAGGTTACATTCAGTTTTAGTTTGGTTTTAAAATCAAATAAATATAATTTTTTATTCGTAAACCAAAAAATGTTAATAGGATCTATTATACACCTTATTTTGGTGGAAAATCTAAAACTGTTTTTTCATTGCACTTTTCATATTTATGTTAAATTAATTTTTACCACCTATAGAAATTAAATTTTGTAAAATTTATTCCATATTAATAATCATCATATTAAAATTATGTAATAAGTTCCATTTCATTTTAGTCATAAAATTAATTTACTATAATAAAATTTAGTCTAAGTTGTAATGATTAAAAATTTTAAAAAGGGGGTTAAACTAAGGTGAAAGGCTTCAAATATCATTAAATATTTTCTACATATGATTTTATGAGTGTATTTAGACACTAAATTATAAAATATTTTATCTTTCTTAATTTGGTTCCACTTTCCTTTTGATAATGACATTTATATTATTTTAAAGTTAAGAGTGTTTACAAAAGTCTCACCCCTCTCACTTATAAAAGGATCTCTCCTCTCCTCACTTATCCACACACATTGACCAATTTATCTTGAAAAAAATCTAACCAAATAACTTACCAACACCCTTATCCATTACCAATAGGTTTTGGTCTTCACACAAGTGTAACGACCCAATATTTCATCAATGGAATATCCCTTCTGAATATATATTATTTCATAATTAGTAATATTGTATTTTATAATACACACACACCACATGATAAAACCAACAAATTTTTCTTATATTAATTTTAATATTAAATTTATAGAATAAATATGGCCATAATAATTGAAAATATTAAAATTAGATAAAAAATATAAAATAAGATAACTAAAATTTGAAATTTTGGATCTGCTCGATCCACCAGAATAATCGCACTCATGAACAATGTAGAATTGAAGCATAATATTTATAAAGAAATATTCATTTTATATATATATATATATATATATGTGTGTGTGTGTCCTTGATAGGAAATAAAATTTAATGAATAATGAATAAAATTATATGTATTTATAGAATGTAAGGAACTCTTATAACCATTACAAATCAGACTATTGAAATAGTAATCTGACCACTGGAATAGTAACATAACCATTTGAATAGTAATCTAACCATTATGAATAGTAACTTGACTGTTATAATAGTATCGTTGCCTATGTCAGTGTAAAATAACATTTATGTATCTTATAAATGAAAATATGATACATTTATACCATTATAAAAGTAACTAAATGTTTTAAAAATGATGAATTAAGTGTTTGGATTTTTGTAAAACATAAATATTTTAATTTAACATTTATAAAAAAATATAATGATTAAAAATAGATTTTATTTTCATATAACGGATTTATAAATTAATATTAAGTTTTATTATAATTATAAGACAATTTTATGAGACCATAAGTAATTTTTTAAGGGTTGTAAAATCTATTAAAATATTAAAATTGATATTTATCAAATAAATGAAGATTTTATTTAAAAAATAAATTTATAATTAGTTGAAAATTATTTTCTTTAAATGGAATTAATTTTTTAAATATACATGTTAAATAATTATTAGGGTAAGTTTTTTGTATTTTTCTAAAATTGTCAAATATTTTGTGAATATTGAAATATAGTAAATTATAATATTAAGCATTACAATCTAAATAAAAGAATTTTTGAGTCATAGATGATATAAAACCCCATTATTTTGATCTCATATACACCATTTACTATATGTATGTATAATAATTATCACTATTTATATTTCTGATCCAAAATAATAATCTAATCAATATAATATTCAAAAACACCCCTCTCCTCCACTTATAAATACAACCGATCACAACCCTTTCTCCTCACAACTTATAATCCTTGTATCATTAAAAATTTATATACAATTAACTTCCCAATAATCTCCCCCACATCATAGTTTTTATGGTATCACCAAAATATCAATTCCAAGTATCTTAAAGAGTATTTCAAGAAGGAAATATTTAAGAGGTAACATTCTCAATTTACCTCTTCTAAATTCATTTATTCTTATACCTTATCCTCACCTCCCTCATCAAAAATGTAATAATTACACTAGTATCATATATATACTATAATTTTATATTTTTAATTTAATATCTTCCATCCACCCCTTTCTCATCTCCTCTTATTCTAAAAAATCAAACCATTGTCCATATTATGCCAGTTCACTGCCTTCATGGATGTTGAGTTTTCGTTTTCCACTACCATATTCATGGTAGGGTTAAATTAACTTATAATAGTTCAAAATTAACTAATTATTTAAATTATATATTTTTTCACATTCTGAAATAAATATATGACAATAATATTAAATAAAATGAAACTAGTTTGTGATGGTCGGTAAACCCGCCTAAATGAACTAACTATATAATATTGATGTATTTACTATATAAATCATCACTAGGTTGAAAAGCATTGATATTTGGGACCATTTTAATTTCTATAAGTACATTAATATCATTTCATTTTATTTTATTTATATATTTTTGGTCCCATTTGACAAAACCATCAATAAGTATCCTTAAGTTATTTGATCTTGGAACCATGAAACAAATGATCCTAGAACAAAAAAATTATATCTCATTAAAATGATTATAAATGAACATAATAAAATTATAATAAATAAAATTTATATGGAAATTTTTCTGAATTAAGTAATTAATAAATCTAATTTGATTATCCAGGATGTTAATTGCAAGTGCATAACGGATCCGGACATAAGGTAATGGGTCGCTTCAAACCACCCCTTTTCTTTGGGTTATGAACTTTCTCTATCAAATTCATTTTAAATCTCTATTTGATATTATTTAATTCTAATAAATTTTTTATATATTTATCTTACATATATACCTATCTTATTATCCCTTACTTTTATGGGGTACATTCCTTAATTTCATTTCTCAAATTCCTTCTTTTAAATCAAACCTCATTAAGGACAAATTCTCTATCCCTTAATCATTTTATGTAATTATTATTTAAAGTATTTATTCAAAAATAAATACTATATTTTGAGAAATATTTTCTATAATCATATATGAAAGTCCATTATATTTAATTCCTTTTTATCTTTGGAATATTTATTAAATTTCCATTGATTATGATATAAGGCATGATTATGAAACCCATTTCTTTTCATGGGTAATTAATATGTTTATGCCTTATGATTGATTTCCTTTTGTGGTGAACATAAGAATTAAGATGTTATGATGGGTTCACTTAGATAGTACTTTAATGCATTGGGTAATTCTTTTTTCTCATGAGATGTTATATATGGGATTAGGGAGTAAACCTAGTCCATGTTGGGACTCTATCCACCATGTGATATTGTCTGAGCGGTTAGTCTTGACTTATGATTTTGTTATGTGATATGTTTCTTCCAGATTTCCAGGATCTTATGATGAAATTTTATTTATGTTATGCTCCAATTTTATTATTCATGAGATTTCTATTTTATGATATCATGTTATTTCATTTTACTCACATGTTATTCTTTGTTATCATGTTTATTCTCTTACTGGGATTTTTAGATCACCGCTTTATTTATGTATTTTCCCATGTTATACTATGTATTTTTAGGAGATAAAATGTATTTAGAAGATAATTAAAAATAATTAAATAAATATGTTATGTTTTAGTTCTAATTTGAGGTATTATGAACCTAGCGCTCCAAATAAACAAGGCCTCGTGATATATTTTTGGGGATTATGACTAGAATATGTTAGTGAAAACCCTATGGATAAGTCTAGGTATAGAAAAAATATCCTTAAATTGTGGTAATTAATAGAGAAATTAGTTTCCAGGAAAATAAATCTTTGTCTGTATACTAAAAGTGGATGTGGTTTTGGATCAGATTCATATAGCGGTAACAACTCTAATAGAATTTTTTAGTTATTTCTTGGTTATCATCCGGATGTATAGTGAATAGTCCCTTACTACTCAACTATTTTGACACTCCTGGGGGTTATTCTTTGAAAAAATCACAAACTCCTTATGAACCATTATGAAGGAATTAAATAAATTTTTAGGTTATAAAAATTAATAGGGAAATTACCATGTATAACCTAGATTTAAACATAGAGACTCATAAGTTAGCAATTACATGTCATTTATAAGTTATAAATTCTAATTTTATATTTACCCTTTTATATTATTCTTTGTTTAAGTATTCCCATTATTATAACTATGTTTATTTTGGATATAGTAAATGAAGTTTCCCAATCAGTATTCAAGAATCACTGAGAGCGGGAGGGGTGAATCAGTGATATATTTTTCTTTTATGTTTCCTTGCTAATGAAACAACCTTAGCCTCTTATAAAATATTTCTTTACATACTTAATAAAATTCAAACACACACCCACAAGAAAACAATAATTTATAAGGTTTATTACTCAATAAGAGTTGTTAGTCCTTGGCATGGTCAAAAATAATCATGACCACACAATCTATTATAAAATAATCCATTGATGTAAAATACAATGATTAGGATGTTCCCTTACACTCTAGTAGCACTATAAAAATAATCCTATAGTGTGTGAGATTATTATATAACAAAATAATGTAATAAAATGATATGGTGCTTCTTCATCAACTTACACAAATTTGATATTTCAAAACAATTCTTCTCTTTCTTACCCAGAAGCTGGTAAGAACTTCCTGGACTTCATAATGATACTTAGTCCAATACCTCAGTCTTATTTCCATGTTTTCTTAAACCTGAGTAGATGTTATTTGAAACCTATGTTTTCTTAAACTGGGTATTAAAAACTATTTTCACAAATCTCCCTCGCAATACACCATTTATGAAGCTCACAACCTTTGGAAAGCAACTTGCCTTCATAGAACCAATTGCCTTCACAAATCTCACTAAGTCAATATAGAATATCCCATAATAACAAAGCGCCCATTAATTAAAAGTATTGTAATCATTAAATACTTTATAAGTCTTTTCATGATGCTCAAGATCACATAGAAACTTGTCTTTAGGGAGCTCTTCTACCTTCACAAAATCAGAGTGATTTCAGATTTTCTCTATAATTTTCATCACAAATGAATTGGGGGTCACCTCATATTTATGAGCTCATCCATTTTCAATTCTCTACCACCTATAGTGTATTTTTCAAATCACTAAAAAATATCTTCATGATGTGCCTCCATTTGCGATACTCCTTTGATATTTTACATTGTCACAGAGATCTCTGTCAAAACATCATGCATTAGAGATGCTCCCCTTCTTGTAATATCAAAGATTACTATCATCATTCATGATGTTTCATATCTTTTAAAAGCTCATTCTAACCTTCACAAAACCCATTACTTTTTCATTTTTATGAATTTTTATTTCCAGAAAACAACTGTTCACAATGATCCACTTCTCGTAGTCTCGTAATCATGAAGCTTTCCATCAAACCTTCACTCCTTCATGAACCACCCTTTGCAAAACCAATTCTTCACAAAATTTATACTTTTCAATATTTTTATAAGGCCTTCAAGGAAATACATATTTCATGATGTTATCCCTCCTTTGAATTTTGGACCCCAGAAATTTGGAAAACACTATGAAACTGCACCACCTAAAAACTCTTATTTAGTAAAACCAACCAAGATGGTTCATATTCATCCAGCATCATCTTTCATTCCATTTAATGTATAAACTGATTAGAATCACATTTTCTCCCCTTTCCTTTATAAGGATTTCATCATAATTTCTTTAAATAACATATGATATTTTTGAAATAAAAACCAGTAAAGCATCATTAGATTTTATAAGGAAATTATTCTATCTTCTATATATTCCACTTTTACAAAGTGATGTGATTTCATTTCTTCTCAAACTTCCTTGAAAACAAAATACAATATCTGAAAATGATATTCTTTCTTATCACCTTTCTTCTAATAGTAAATGACTATAACATAAAATAAATAGTAAAGGTGTGATCATTATCAATTCACAATATTTAAACATCCTATATGATTATATTTTTGTGCATTATTTCATATCTTACATGTTTATTAGAACTATTCAAACACAACCTAAAAACATGGGTATTGAGCTATATATGAGAATAGAAAATGGATCAACTATCATATTCCAAGTATATAAATGATCCTTGGTAAAGTTTTGCAGACCGAACCTTCCAAAAAATCTTTTATTACTTTATTTAGTGGATTTAAATGCTATATTTGGCATGGATTGGTTATCCTTATATAAATATAACAACAAATTTCAGGATAGGGATATTAATATTCACATCCTAATTCATCCTTTGATTATACACAAGTGTAAGGAGGAATATGAATATCCTTTGTAATCTCTATCTCAAGTGTGGATATTATTGACGTATAAGAAATAATGTCTAGATCAAATGATTGACACAAAGGATAAAATCATACTTGATTATATTCCCATTATAATGGAATATATTAATGTATCCTTTGAAGAGTTACCTAGTCTATCTTCTGAACAAGAGGTTGATTTCTCAATCAAACTTACGCTTTGATCTCTACCCATATCCAAAACTCCTTAAAGAATGTTCACCATTAAGTTGGAATAATTAAAGAAGCAGTTATAAGAGAATATAGAAAACGTTTTTATATGCCCCAATGCTTCACTATGTGATGTTTCATCCCTCTTAATCAAAAATGAGGATGTTTTAATGTGCCTCTACATTGATTATCATGAACCTAAAAAATCATGATAAAGAACAAGTATCCCCTTCCAAGGATAGATGACTTGTTTAGTCAACTTTTTGGGGCCTAGTATTTCTCTAAGGTGGACCATCGGTCAAGATATCACCAAGTAAATATTAAGAAGGATGATATTCCCAATAATACCATTTGAATGAGGTATGAACACTATGAATTAATAGTGATTCTATTTTACCTCACTAATGCTCCAGAAATCTTTATGGACATAATAAATAGAGTCTTTATAGATTACCTCATTGAATTTTTGGTAGTCTCTATAAATGATATTCTGATATACTCCAAAAGAAAGGAGGAGTATGAAGAGAATTTGAATACTATTATAAAGACTTTTCAAAATGATAATTTATATGAAAATTATAGTAAATGTGAGTTACATATATAATAAGTATCATTATTAGGGAATGTTATCACCAGCTAAGTGATATTTATAGACCCTTATAAGAAAATTGTAATTGAGGAGTGACCCAAAAAAGCATCTCTAATAGATATCTATAGTTTCCTTGGACTCACTAGGTATTATAAATGATTTTTGTGAAACTTCTCATGAATTTCAAAACTTCTAACCAGTTTTACTTGAAAGTGTGTGATGTTTATCAAGGGAAATGAGTGTGAATAGAACTTCAATGAGTTAAAAAAGAGGCTTATCACTACACCGGTACTTAAACTACCCCCATTGGGGAACTGTTCATGGTGTATAGTGATGATTCGATTAATGTATTAGGTTGTGTACTGATGTAAAATAAAAAATTGATAGTCTATTCCTTAAGGCGGTTGAAAGTGAATGAGAAAAACTACCCAATACATGATATAGAGTTGGATGTAGTGATATTTTCCTTAAAAACCTAAGAAAATTATCTCTATGGGGAGAAGTTTGAAATATATATGGATCATATGACTTTAAAGTATATATTCACACAAAAGGAGATGAATATGTGACAATGAAGATGGTTAGATATGACCAAGAACTATGACTAGAAAACCCTTTATAATCCTATGAAAGTAAATAAAGTGGCATATTCTCTAATTAAAAATGATGTTGCAACCTAATCAATGATGATAATTGAGAAGGATAAAATATTCTTAGACTTGCAAAGAATAAACATGTGAATCAAAAAGGAAATAACATAACCATTCTTTTCTCAAATTATTTCTCAACCATCCCTTCTAGAGAAGATAAAGGATGCTCAAAGAGATGATATGGAAATTCATAATAGGGTGGAATCTAAAAGAAAAAGAAAAATCCTCTAAATTCAAAATTGATGAAGAAGAAGTTGTAATATTTGGGTCATGACTATTTCTACCAAAAAATCCTAATATAAAGAATGATTTATTAAATTATTCACATAAATTTACCTTGTATATCCACTCAATGATCCTGAAAATGTACTTATAACTCTAAGATCATTATTATTGGGGAAATATGAAGAATGTGGTCATATAATATAAATCATAGTTCCTAGTGTATTAGTAGGTGAAGGATAAAAGGAAAAAATTCTAATGGAATGATGAAACCATTATCCATACCTATATAGAAATGGGAAAACATCACCATGGACTTTTTCATTGGTCTTCCAAAGACATTAATAGGAAATAGTGTTATATCAATTGTGGTGTATCATCTTACAAAGACTGATCACTTCAATAAAAGTCAATAGGACTTCTCACTCGATAAAATTTCAATGATATACATTAGAGAAGTGGTGAGGCTACATAGAAAAACACTATTTATTACAGCCCATTGAGATCTGATATTTACCTCTAAGTTCTAGAAAATCTCTAACATGCTCTAAATGTTGAATTTAATTTCATTATATCTTATCAACACCAAATGGATGCATAATATGATCACACTATCAAGACACTAGAAGATATGTTGAGATCATTCTCGATGAACTTTAAAGGGGTATGGCATTAGTATCTTCCTCTAATCAAGTTCTTATAAAATAATAGCATTCACAAAAGTATCCAAATGGCCCCATGTGAAGCACTCCATGGGAATAAATATAGAAAACTTATGTCATGGGGTGGATTTGGTGAACGTTAGCTATTGGAAATGGTCAAGGAAATGGTAGAAAAGGTCAATACCATTAAGCAACACATCAGGGCTGCTCACAGTTGATAGAAGAGATATGATGACAATCTTCTATGAGACTTGAAGTTTGAGGTCAGAGATAAATTTTTCCTCTATATATCCCCATGGAAGAGAGTCAAGATATTTAGGGAGACGGGAAATTTATATCCCAGGTACATTGGCCCCTTTGATATTTTTTATCAAATCAGTTTTGTGGCCTATAAACTATCACTCCCACCAACCCTTTCTCAAGTGCATGATGTATTCCGCATATCCCTCTTGAGTAAGTACATACCAAATCCCTCACATGTATTTAAGTCAGCAGCGGTATAAAAGGAAAATGATCTCTTTTATGAGGAGAATTCGGTGAAGATATTGGACCGTAGTGATAACATTATACGCAACAAGACAACTAATTTAGTCAAAGAACTTTAGAAAAACCATAAGTACGAAGTGGTGATAAGGGAACTAGAGGAATCCATGAAGTAGAAGTTCCTTCACCTATTTTATCCTTAGTATGTAAAATAAAATTTGGAGGGAGAAAGTTATTAATAGGGGAAGAATATAACGACCGAGGATTTCATTAATGGAATCTCCCTTCTGAATATATATTATGTATTATTTAGTAGTATAATATTTTATAATGTACACACACCACATGATAAAACCAAAAAAAAATATTATATTAATATGAACATTACATTTAGGGAATAAATATGGCCATAATAATTGAAAATATTAAAATGGGATAAAAAAATATAAAATAAGATAACTGAAATATGAAAAATTAGATATTTTTGATCCATTAGAATAACTACACTCATGAACAACAATATAGAAATGAATTAGAATATTATTAATGTAATATTAATTATGAAATTGAGAATATATATAAACCTAAGAGAAAAAAGAAGTGAATTAAGAATGAATGAAATGATAGGTATATATATAAAGTAGGCAACCCATATGACCATTATAAATCTGATTTTTAGAATAGTAACCAGACCATTGGAATAGTAACCTAACCTTTGGAATATTAATCTGATTATTAGAAATAGTTACCAGAATGTTAGAATAGTATCCGTGCCTATGTAAGTGTAAAATAATATTTAGGTATATTATAAAATTAAAATATGAAATATTTATATCATGGTACAAGTAAATAAATGTTTTAAAAATGATAAATTAAATGTTTTTGTTTTTTTAAAACATAAATGTTTTAATTACACTTTTATAATAAATATAATGATTTAAAATAATTTTTTTCATCAAATAGATTTATAAATTAATATTAAGTCATTTTATTATGATAATATAATAGGATGAGACCATAAGTAATTTTTCAAGGGGTCAGAAAATCGATTGTAATATTAAAATTGGTATTTTTCAAATAAATGAGGGATTTAATTAAAAATTAAATTTATCATTTCTAGAAAATTATTTTCATAAAATGGGATTAATTTTTGGAATATTCATATCAAAAAATTCTTATCATCAATTTTTTGTTATTTTTCTAAAATAGTCAAAAAAATTTGTGAATAATAAAATACAATAAATTATGGTATTTAGCATTATAAGCTAAATACATGAATTTTTTCGACATTTGTGATGTAATAAATCATTTGTTTGAATTAAATGCACCATTTACTATATATAGTTACAAGAATAAATATTATTTATATTCTTAAGTTTAAATAATAAACTAATGAATATAATATTGAAAAACACTCCTCTCCTCCCCTTATAAATACAACCCCCTCTCCTCACAACTTCCAAGACCTGTATCTCATCCAATTTCTACCCAATTTCCTTCACAATAATTTCCACCAATTTATAGTTCTACTAGTCTCACTAAAATACTAATTCCATGTTCCTTAATGAGTATCTCTAGGATGTGGTATTTAAGAGGTAATATTCTCAATTTACATCTTCTAAATTCATTTCTTCTCCTACATTCTCCTCACCTACCTCATATAACATGGAATA